>OY748296.1:11799627-12353505 GCA_963556515.1 Nudaria mundana
TGGTCGCTACGGGGGTCCGCCGGGCGCCACTGGAAATACCTTCTGCGTGTGAACCAGAGACGCGGAATTAAAAAAAAAAGAAAAAAGACTGTCACTAAGCTTGAAATAAATATGTATTTAACTACGAGTATCAATGTACTTGTGCATAAACATCACGCCCGAAGGAAACTCTCGAGTAGTCTACTTAGTGTTTATCTATTTCATATGAATGTCAGCACTTCAAACATTTATGTGTCTAGCACAATTACGAGTTGCATAGTAGTTAAAACGGTTTTCTTTTTATAACTATTACAAAATGTAAATATTGTAAAGTGTTTAAAGTCTGATTTTATCTGGGGCATGCGTTTAAACAATGATTAATTATCTCGAAAGCGTTCGGAATATGATCATGTTTAGATATGAACCACAAATAGATAGTTTGCAGACATATTTTTATGTAATACGGCCAAAATATAAATAATAAAAGTTACAGACAGTTTACAATTGGAAAAGAAAGTGGGATTTAGCGATATTGCAACATTTTACGGCGGCTGTGAACACACATAAAATTTATAGGCGTTAACGTCTCCAAGCTAGCAATAAACAGTTAGTGATCTGAGCAAGCAGTCTGGTGGTGCGCTATGGGACGTTTTTAGGGGTCTGTACCCAAAGGGTAAAACGGGAACCCTATTACTATAGACATCGCAATCCGTCCGTCCGTCTTTCACCAGGCTGTATCTCATGAACCGTGATAGTAAGAAAGTTTAAGTTTTGACAGATGATGTATTTCTGTTGCCGCTATAACAACAAAATACTAAACAGAATATACTTAATATTTAAGGGGGCTCCCAATCTCACTGTAACGTGACTCCCACCTGGCCGGTTTTAATATTTGTCCATGTTTCGGGTCATTGGTATATCCCTACCGCACCGCAGACGCATCACTCCGCAATTAATGCCCAGACAAAACGTCGTCAACGGGGAGCAATGCTTCATCAACTATTAAAACCGGACAGTATTCGTACACGAACAAATCCTAACACAGCATTTAATATTTTACTTAAGCGGTCTGCGGTTTCCTGCAGAAGAATTTTCTTGTGAATTTCCAGGGCGATTTAAGTTTTGTTTTAATAGAGCGTTTGTGCCGTACCGAGAGACCTCTTATGCTAAATATTTGATGCGTTGTTGTTATTAGCGCTTGCTTAAAGTTCCGCGGTAGCGTCGAAGCCCACTAAACGTTTCGAGCTAAACACTAGAGAAACCATGTACCCGTCGTCGTTAATCCTTAAAATATGTGACAAAATTATTCAGGTGCCCATTCTTCTCCGAAATTAATTTTGCCTGCTCACGAACAGGCCATTTTAGACATAGGCCATATATAAAACAGTCACTAAAATGCCCAAGGAAAACAAATTGTCAAATCGTGCTCGGAGCCCTCCCCCTCTGAATAACGAACGAAATTTAAGTGAGAGAAAATATCACCAAAGTCGGATGTGGTATTAACTCCTCAACTCGGTAACTAATGAATATTCAGACAAACTGACACCGTTTGCGTTGAATTTGCAAGAAATAATCCTGGCTACCGACAGCTATAAATCTTTCAAAGTGAATCGGATACGAGACTTGTTCAAGGAAAAGTTCAAGGACCTGAAATCTCGATGTTCATTAAGATAAATGTGGAGATCTGAGAACATAATTTCCACCAAATGATGCTATCGATGACTTTTTAAGTTTATACCTAAATTTATAATTTGAAGTATTTTAAAAGTAGACTCTGTACTTTATTTTGGTTTTATTTTAATTTATTGAACATAAGTACTAATGTAAAACATGTGAAAATATTTATTTTATTTTAGTTTATAATACTGGTAACTATGACAGCATATATAATAAATAATAGTATAATAGTATAAATAATAGTATAATAATAGGTAAACTACTTAATCCAATTTGAATCGAAATAAATTCTTAACTATGACTTTTACATTAACTCTTACTAATTCATAATGAAATGCTAATATTAGCTGAAAACCTTATTATTTAAAAATGCTCTATTGAAAGATTATAAATGTAATTTTATAACAATTGGTATCTAGTTTAAACCTCTGATAACTCATTATGAATAAGACCGTTTGTACCTAAACATTGATTTCCATGCCAAGCATTACCTATCTATCATAATATTAGTGTCAACATTTTACAAATTAGTACCGGAAATTAGGGCCTTGCCCATATGTATTATACATTTGGGTAAGATTACCCCTAAAACTGCACACAAGTCACCGGTCTTATGTACTTGTATAAGGGGTAAATAGGTTAGACTAAACGGCTTCTAAGTAACTAGAATTAACAACATAATTGTAACCTCGGTGGCGCAGTGGTATGAGTATGCGACTGCCGTCCCTGAGGTCACAGGTTCGAATCCGGGTCGAATCAAATTATTTGTGTGATCCACAAATGTTTGTTTCGGAGTATGGGTTTTTCTATTTATAATATGTATGTATTTAGAAATATATAAGTATGTTAATCAGTCATCTAGATTCCATAACACAAGCTTATATTAGCTTAATTTGTGCTAGATGACATAGTGTGTGTTCAAAAATATTTAAAAAAACACAATAAACCCTCAATCTTTTGAATTAAGTCCTCCTTTGCTGTCAATTTTCAAAGTAATTCCCCGTCACAGCGATTTAGAAATCCAACTGTCTCCGTCACTGATGTAAATGCGATTATTTGGATTATGGACAAACAAATCCGATAAGCATATCCACTGCGGTAATATAGTCTTATATGTAGTTATTTAACTAATTAAGATTAAGAATTCGACCCAGTTTTATGGTTTTATTTTCATTATCATCTTAGATTACATCGCACGCCTCGATGTAACTTTAATTGCAATCAGTCTACATGTAAATTTTAAAACCTAACACCAACCTACTACCATTCTAACATAAGTAGTTAAACAAGAAGATTTCATTAAAAATAAAAAGGTCCATATCCCCCGTGAGCGAGACGCATTGTATTATTTAGTACAGAGATTATTCTTCTCCGTGAATAATGCATGTTACGGGCCCTACAGACAGACATAAAGCGCTTTATAAACTTGTATGGAATATACCTTGTTTTATTTATATCTACTATTGTGATTCGTTGAAACTCATTGTGTCGCGTCGCTACTGCCTCCGAGCTTAAGATGAGCGAAGATGTGAGAAATTAATCTTGTGGGTTATCTTTATAAAACGACGTTCTGTTGGTTGATTGTTTTTACATAGGTATAAGGGTTATGTTATACTCCCTTTTATACCTAGGCACACATCATGTAGACTTTCATTTGACAGATAACCCAGTAAAAAGTCGCGTACCTCTATTATTATGGAATTCACCAATGAATAGGATTGGAACTCATCCAGATTTGCGAACTGGCCGAAAAACAGGTTCAGAAATTAGATGTCACATGTTTTTTCAAACACATCCTTCTTCGCTGAACAGCCATTAAATAACAAGTAGATAAAAGTGATACCAAAACGTTGACTAGAGTATATGTAACGGAATATAGAAGAAATGTTTAGAAAAGCACTTGTAAGTGCTTGTAAGCCTCACGCGGTACGTTGTACGCGGTATTTTATCATAATAATTTATTACATTGTGAAATATTCGCGACGTTCCGCCATTACATTCGTGTCAGGTCGTAATCGACGGTGGTGGGGAGATGCTTGTTTTCATTTACACCGGTGTTTGGAATTCCTTCGTCAATTATATGCTTGTTTGTATACACAACAGACACCGAGAACATGCAGTAAATGCGATCATTTTCATGGAACACGCGTTTCCTCGACCTCTCACCGTTGTACCTGAGGCCGTACTTTGAAACTGCTCGACACCTTTGAACGTGGACGTATGTTTATTAAAAGTATTAAAGTATTTTCGAGGTCAATTGATCTTTTTATAGAAAATTATAATGGTAACCAATTAGATACATAAAGTGTCCATGATTACCAATGCTATTTTTGAATTTATGTCAATTTGTCTTAAAGTATTGGAGACTCAAGCCCACTGCCAGTGTTGTGTAGGTTGATTAACAGATGAAGCTCGACGAAATCCTCCGTTGCCTCTCTAAATGAACTGGCAAAAGGTACCTATGTGGGCTTCATTCAATATGCCTCGGCATTTTCTTCTCATGGAGGAAAAACTATTTCTAATTAACTTTGAATCTTATGTAGGTGCCCGGCCCGCAAGTATTTTTTCTTTAGAGTTTAGTTTATCTTGTCAACCACCGTTCTGCCACAGCGGTTTTACATTACATACTACGATATGACCTTCGCGCTAGTGCAAGCAATCTTGATAACGTTTTATCACGACCGGTAGAATGGTGGTATGCCAGCACAGAAAACACAAACAAACATAAGCATCTATAATTTTTTATGCTTTCGATTATCGGCACTTGGTTGAACTTATAGTACAATACAGTGTACAAGTGGTTCTTGGACCCTTAAGGTTCTTGGACCCGAGTAATTACCAAGTTCTTATTTAATACCAAGGTCTTAACATGGTGTGTTTAAAACGGTACCTATTTGAGAGCCACAGAAGCACACTTTCCTAACCTTTCCTCACTCTATTTTCTCCACAGGTTGTAAACTATTTCTAAACATTTGTCAAATAGTAGGTGTCATCATCCACCTGCCCTTATCCCAATTATTTGGGGTCGGCGCAACAAGTCTTTCTCCTCCACACATCCCTGTCAGACGTCATCTCTTCAGTCACTCCTCTCTTTGTCATATCCTCTTTCACACATTCCATCCATGTGTTCTTTGGCCTACCTCTACTTCTTAAACCCTCTACAGTCTTACTTTGCACCTTTCTAACGACATTGTTTTCCTCTCTTCTCATAACATGTCCATACCACGACAGCCGCTCGCTTCTCAATTTTTCATTCACTGGTGTAACTTTCAAACTTCCTCTAATATAGGTACTCGTTCCTTACCCTATCCATTCTTGTCACACCACACATCCATCTTAACATTCGCATCTCCGCTACATGCAATTGTCTTTCATCCGTCGCTTTACATACATACCGCCATACAGGACGGCAGGTCTGACGACAGTCTTGTATATTTTCCCCTTAAGTTTCCGAGGAAATAGGGGGTCGCATATAGTGGCTTTGACCTGCCGCCATTTCATCCAACCTGCGTCAATTATGTGCTTCACTGTACGATCGATTTCCCCATCATCCTGGATAAGAGAGCCGAGGTACCGGAAACTGGAGCAAACTGGTATTGGTGAGCCATCTAACACCATGAGTGTAGAACTGGAGAGACCGCCGAAATCAGAGAACATGTACTTAGTCTTGGTTCTACTGATTTTCAAGCCTACACTCTCCAGTTTATACTGCCATTTTTCCAATCTACTCTTTACCTCAGGCCCGTCTTCACCGACGAGTACAATGTCATCGGCAAATAGCATACACCAGGGGGTCTCTTCCTCATCGCCAACGCCTTTAACACCTTACCCTGGAGCTGCGTTAGAGAGGCACTGATCTACCACGGAGTGCCATTCTACCTCCGTCGCATTGTCGGGGCATATTTATCCGAGAGGGCTAACTTTCCCTAGCTGGCTCGGGCCAGCTCGGCGAGATGTGTCGTGCGGTGTTCCTCAGGGGTTGGTCCTAGGACCTCTCCTGTGGAACATCGGATACGACTGGGTGTTGCGGGGTGCGTTGCCTGAGGGCGTCAGCGTAACTTGTTACGCGGACGATACCCTCGTCACGGCCTGGGAGCAACGCACCAGGAGGCAACATTCAAGGTCACGACTGGGGTTGCTGATGTCGTGGGTCGGATACGGCGGCTGGGATTGGACGTGGCACTGAATAAGTCCGAGGCTGTGTTTTCACGATCCTCGGCGCGGGCCACCTCCAGGATCCAGCATAAATGTAGGGAGCGTTAGCATCGGCATCGACCCCACAATGAAGTATCTGGGGCTCGTACTCGATAGCCGGTGGAACTTCGGACCACACTTCCGAAGTTTGGTCCCCAAAGTAACGAGGGTGACAGCCGCGCTTTCGCGACTGATGCCCAACTTAAAGGGACCCAACGCTTCCTGCAGGAGACTGTACCTGGGGATCGTGCGGAGTATGGCCGTGTACGGGGCTCCCGTATGGGCGCCGAGACTGACGGCCAACAACACTACTGTTTTACACAGATCGTTGAGGACCTTGGCCGTCAGAACAATAAGAGGGTACAGCACGATCTCCCTAGAGGCTGCATGTCTCCTAGCCGCGACCCCTCCATGAGACCTGGAAGCGTGAGCCCTTGCGTCATTGTTCCAATGGCACAAGGAGGCGCAGGAGCGGGACCACAGGCCTGCGTCTCGAGAAATCGAGGCTCAGCGGTCCCAACTCCGCCAGGATCTCATGGAGACATGGAAGGTGCAACTTCACCAACCAAAGTGGGGAACCACCACCATAGCAGCGGTGAGACCGATCATGGAGGAGTGGCTGCAGAGGCAGCACGGTGGCCTCATGTATCGTGCGACACAGATCATCATCGGGCATGCATCGTGAGGTCACACCCGCGTGTCAACACTGCGAGGCTTCCGGCGTAGACACGGCGACCTCGGGCCCTTTTAAAAAAAAAACAAAGATGAAAGACCGAGACAGAGACCTCCTCTTCCTGTATCTGCGATGTCAAAGCATCCATTATCAACAGGAATAGATATGGACTTAGAGCCGAGCCCTGATGCAAGCCTACCGCCACACTGAACTCGTCGATGTTGCCAGCAGCAGTTCGTACGTAGGTTTTCGATCGACAATACATCGCACAGATTAACTCTATATACTTCCCAGGTACACCTTTCTCTTTCAAGACCCACCACAAAACCGTTCTGGGTACCCGGTCGTATGCCTTCTCGAGATCTACAAACACCATGTGCAAGTTTTTATGTGCACGCCTATATTTTTCACACAGCTCGCGGAGTGCAAATATGACGTCTGTAGTCCCGCGACCAGGCATAAACCCGAACTGGTTTTGGGTAATCTCGCTTTCCTCTCGCACTCGTTTCTCTATCACTTTCTTCCAAACTTTCATACTGTGTGACATGAGCTTAATTCCTCGATAGTTGCAGCAGTCTTGCAAATCACCCTTATTTTAAAAAATGGGCACTAGAGAATAATTGCACCATTCATCGGGGATCGTCACTTCATACAACAACTTATTGAAGAATAAGGTCGGCCACGCATATCCATCTTCTTCCAATATCTTCCACGCTTTCACTGGAATACCGTCGGGCCCTACGGATTTCCCATTCTTCATATTTCGTCAGAACATTGTGCAATATAACAGAGCATGTTTTACTGTCTTGTTTTAACAAGTTGACCGAAATTAGTATTGTTTTAGCGTTAGACAAAGCGCACGGAAGCGAATCGGTAGACTATAACTGATTGGAAACGGGGAAAGCCGTCTTCCGTCTCCCGTGGCTAGCGGGGCGGCGAGGAGCGGATACCCGCCTGTACTCATTACCCAGAGATGCCGAAGTAATTCCGTGTCCGTCCCTAGTTAATTGCTGGAAATGAGTTAATTAATTGTTTTCCTTTTAGATTTCTACCGCAAAGCAGCGGGAATTATCTAATTGAGCCGTATAAAAGGTCTGGCACAGATGCGGAAAATAAGCTAAGATTTGCAAAGCAATTGGATATATAGCGGTCATAAAATCAAGTGTCTATTCAGTAACCAGACTGTTTTATAACTATAAATAGAAGTAGAAAGTTATTTATGTTAGTTATTGTTTTACGGTAAAGTTGATAAGTCTTAGTTGATAAGTGGCAAAGTTTGCAATTACTCTAACTTGAAAGTTGAAGTAGATACGCGAGAGTCACGGTGCTTAAGTTAAATAAATACACTCTGTTGTTGATAATATAATCTGTTAATCAGTGTCGATCGTGATTGGTTTGTTTAAATGTGTTTCAGAGAAGTCTTTGCATTGGGTTAAGCAAATTTAATTTCACTTAATCGAGTTGTGAAGCATATGATTAAGTATATTCAGTCCACGAGCATATTCTGTTTAAAATACCTATTATAGAAATACTTAAATTCAAATAACGTCCAATAAAGTTGGAAGATCTTTTGAAATAAATAGGGAGGAATTTAAAATAAAATGTACATTACAGCTTTAAGTATAATCCTGAAAAGAGATTCATGCAAATGTATCATTAAAATGAAAAATGTTTTGCAGAGTGCATCTGCTTTTGTGTGTTGTCGATGTATTTATAGGGGCAAGGACGGCGGCCTGGCAGGGCGACGACCGGCCCGTCTCCGCCCGCCTAACCTCAGCCAGCCCTCACTGAATATAAACACAAATGTACGAATATCTATACATAGAAGGTATTAATTAGGCATTGTAGAAATTTTAATATTCATTCATCGTTTCGTTCTTTCTATTTGTGAGATATGGACGCTTTGTAATTATTTATATTTAAATTCAGAACACTGTTTCGGTGGTGTGGTCGGTAGTGCAACGACTTTCGACTCCGGAGTCTCGGGTTCGATTCCCGGGTCGAATGAAATTTTTGTGTGATCCACAAATGTTTGTTTCGGAGTTTGGGTGTTTTCTATGTATATTATGTATATATTTAGAAATATATAAGAAGTGTGTTTATCAGTTCTAGATCTCATAGCACAAGCTTATAGTTTAGTTAGTTAGTTTAGCTAGATGTGTGAGAATGTCCAAAAAGATTTATTTATATTTATGTATTTATTATGTAGGTACTAAAAGTGTCCATATTAGTGGTCAGTAAAGCAAAGTCTTTGTGAGATGCTGTCCCGGTCCGAGACATGTTCATATTAGTGGTCAGTAAAGCAAAGTCTTTGTGAGATGCTGTCCCGGTCCGAGACATGTTCATATTAGTGGTCAGTAAAGCAAAGTCTTTGTGAGATGCTGTCCCGGTTCGAGACATGTTCATATTAGTGGTCAGTAAAGCAAAGTCTTTGTGAGATGCTGTCCCGGTCCGAGACATGTTCATATGTTGGTTGAAATTACAATAATCAATGATGAATCTTAGTCACAAACTATGCTAAGCTTGTGATAAGAGTAGGTACTAGATAAACTATATACTAATATGGTACCTTTTTTTGTTAATACATACATATTATACATAGGAAACACACAGACTCCGGTACAACCATACATTAGTATCATACTTATCACACCAAGAGAAGAGAGAGAGAGAGAAGAGAAGAGAATCGTTAGCGGGCATCGTTAGCGTGTTCACACAAACCCACTGCGTCATAGAAACAGTCATAGGTATTTATATACGTAAATAATTAAGTTATTTTCGTTCTTCCCTTATCTTCCAATGCTCCCGGTCACGGCGTCCGGTATAAGGGTCAGATTAACAACGAGACAAAAAAGGATTACAGTATATTTTTCGCGTTCCTCGTGGTTTTAACTTAATTAACCATAAACATAGCCGATATCTGCTAGACGTAATAAATCGCTCAATCTTTAACGAATCTGTTAAACGAATTATTAGTTTTATATTCAGTTTAATTAAAAGATGTTAATACTCATTATCACTTAGCGCAAATCGTTAAGTAAATAGGTACATGATGAACAAACACACTTGTACAGTATTCCATAACGTTATTAGATTTATTTTCACCACTTCACACGGCCACAGACGCCCGGTCAGATAATCCCACTTTTTGATTAAGTACTTGATTAGCAATTGAGCTGACCACATAGAACCTACGGTAGTCATGCTCACCTCAATCGCTAGCCTAGACTCTAGACAGTATACTTACTAGAGTCTAGGCTATTTAAGATTGGATGTCGGTATAATATACTAACCTAAATGCTGCTCTTTTAATCTTGCACTATTTGAATTGGCTTAATACTCGTAAGTATTCTTATTCAAACATAATAAAAATGGAATTCAATCCGTTAAAATCATACGTGTTACCATTCAAATTTGGAATACCGTCTAGAAAAGATCTTAATCTTACTTCTAAAGTTAATATATTTCACAATTGATCGGTGTTGAGCGAAGCTTGGAAATACATTTCACGCCAGCACGCAGGACATTATTTGGGTGGGTCGTATCATTAGTCAGTGTCCGTCTCGCATAAGTACCAGATGAATCGATACGTGACGACAGAAAGACTCCAATACTGTACCAATATCCTACACAAGATGGGGTCGCTTAGACTCAATGTGCACTTCAAGAGCTATTATTAGTCATGAGACGCAGAAGTAGTACTTTGAACTGTGGTTAGTGACTAATTTTGCTGCGGTTCAAATGTAATTATAACCGGCTGGAGATATCAGCTGATGTTGCCAAACCACTAACTATTGCAGTATGTTTTTTAAACTAATATGATTCCAGAAAATACAATGTCATTTACTACAACAAGCCAACAGATTTTGTAGGCATAATTATTTAGGATAGAAACGAACTCGTGCATAAGCACAACGATTTTATCACGTCGACGAACACATAAAATATTGTCCAGTATTGATTGTATCTGTCTGCATTATCTGTTACTTTATGTAGGCATTTCAGTTTATTGTCCTACTCATTTAGTTGTATACTTAAATCGCAGAATGTTAGATACGCTAAATAAATTTAACAATCTCTACCCTTCTTAGAGGTGAGATAACATCAGAATCTCAGAACAGAATAAGATTCGTACAAGCAGATTACAAAGTGCGTACCTACCACCTACCGACATATATTATTTCTGAAGAAGGATAATTAAGTAGATGTAAGTATGATTCATTTGCATAATGCATAGCTATTAAAAGCATAATGACATGCTTTTAATAGCTCTATAACATAATATTTAATGCTAAGTTTAATGACAAAGGCATTATGATATATATTATTGACTCAAAGTAAATTTGCAGACGCCAAATTAACTTCAGTTGCAAATGAGGCAGCAGCTCTACTGCCAACGAGGCTTTAGTGCAGGTTTGTGAGGTTTGATGTATCTAAAATAGGAAGGGTTAAGAGATAGAAGCGAACCTTACAGGCACAAATCACGACTTAATCCCTGAAGGGCTTGACAGAGGCGCCTATTACGCCTATGTGTAATGCTGTAATATTACAGCGACGTCTAAATAAGGGCTAAAGCATTTTAATTTGGGGTATGTCAACGTCTTCTGGTAGAAATAGCGATGCCATTTCGCAGGGTAAACACCCGTATGATTGAATTCCGTTTTCTATATTGGGTAATCGCTATTTTTAAATCACAGCCAGCTTTGTGATGCACAATTTGGAAATGAGACCCTTGGGCGTCGTGTGAAAAGAGTAAGGCACGCTACAGCTTTTATTCATTAATTTGCTTGTACTTATCTATAAAGCGTATTATAAGCATGTTTTACGTTGTTACGTGTGGAATTCCCTCAGACTCACAACAGATTAACGGCTAACTGTCCTTTATGCAAACTTCGCCCATAAAGTTTACGCCCACAAATTCTCAAATCTAGACAAATATTTACTAAATACAAATTATTTTTTAATTTATACATTCATGTTTAGGTATACTATACCAAGAATACGACTACGATGACTACAACTTCTTTCCCCTGTCTTACAGGACCCAATTTCTAATTTTATCAAAATCTTCTGAAAGCGTTTCAAAAAATCAAACTCCGCATCGTATCGCATTTAAGTTAGATATAGAAATACCTTACTGTTGGCAACCATAAAAAAATGTACACAGTTTAAATGTGCTCTCCCTAGTTTTCGACGAAAGACAAGAGCACTGTGAGTATACGTACAAGTGCGCTATGAGTAAGTATATAAAATCCACTTCGTAAAACTAAAAGATTACCTCGGAGTGCACTTTTCGTCACACGAAAGTTCTGGTTTTAACGGTAGACGATTTTCACCTTGTAGCTAAGACATTTCTCTCCAGCTACCTAGTTTTAAGATGCGAAGAGAAAAGCTTTTTGCTCTAATAGTACGAGTATTACAAGCTTATTGAATTTTAACTGAGCACTGTGCTGTGAAATTAGGCAATTCCAGCGAATCCTTTCGCGTAGTAGTTTCAAATTAATATAGAACGATTTTTATCTTTCTACGGTACAAGTACCTACAAGCAATTTTATCTTATTTTCTGGTATCCTGGTAATTGGCCGTAACTGTAAGACGTAAAACGATTACTTAAATACGAAATCCTTTTCTCTCTCAATCCCCTAGGCTGTTTTGGTTGCGTTTTCTCAATTTACCCACCAGTTCGGTAAACGAACTCCAAAATTCTGAATCAGACTTGATTGAATCGCAGTCGGGCCCGCGGGAATGGAGTTATTTTCCAACCTATTTGGTGGCACGTCGCTACGATCGACTAGTCTCACAGCCGTGCACTCACTCGCATTACATGTTTGTTTCCTCTCGAGAAATTTCATCCAGTTCATTTATTTGTTTGGGAACTGTTGTTTCACTCACAACACTCATATTTGTTGTTGGTACATTTTTTATGGGGTTCTGAAACAATTGCTTTTGGGATCTGTTGCCTCTTTTTTATGATATTGATGTAATATCCTCATACGCCCCAGGTAAATCGAATCATACAGGCATCGTTCACATACACGTTGACGGTAAACGCTAGCACACAATATCTTTATTATCCTCCGTTCCATACGGGGGTACCGCACGATCTCCGGAGAGGCTGCATGTCTCCTAGCCGGGACCCCTCCATGGGACCTGGAAGCGAGAGCCCTTGCGTCATTGTTCCAATGGCGCAAGGAGGCGCTGGAGCGGGACCACAGGCCTGCGTCTCGAGAAATCGAGGACCAGCGGTCCCAACTCCGCCAGGATCTCATGGAGTCATGGAGGGTGCGACTTGAGCAACCCAAGTGGGGTACCACCATCATCGCGGCGGTGAGACCGATCATGGACGATTGGCTGCAGAGGCAGCATGGTGACCTCACGTACCGTGCGACGCAGATCGTTGCCGGGCATGGATGCTTCGGTAGCTATCTGTTTCGCATGCATCGTGAGGTCACACCCCGGTGTCAACACTGCGAGGTTTCCGATGACGACACCGCACTCCACACGTTGGTGGAGTGCTCAGCGTGGGCGAGTCAGCGCCGGGACCTCGTAGTGGGTCTGGGCGTGGATACCCTCTCGCTGGAGACCATGCTTCAAGCCATGGTCTCCAGCGGGAGTAGGTGGAACGCGGCCGTGTCCTTCTGCGAGCAAGTCATGCTCGCGAAGGAGGCGGCCGGGAGGGAGAGGGAGCGTACCCTCCCCGCCGAGTTCCGTAGTCGGCGGCCAGGGCGCCCCAGACTCCGCGACTACGCCCAAGACTATCGACCTCCATGATCGGGGCCTGAGGACGGCGGGATCGCCACCCGCCGTCCTTACAGAAGCAGGCTAGAAGGGTTGCGTGCTGCGGGGCCTTTGCCCCATAGCACGCAACCAGATTCACTCACTGACGCGGGATAAAACCCTACCCCAACGACGCGGGATTCTCGTCCCGACCCAATACCCGCAGAGACCACAGAGGTGGTCAAAGTCCGTCGGGCGCCACTGGACATACCCTCTGCTAGTAACCAGAGACGCCCGGCAACGGACGTTAGAGCGGCCGCGGCCTTGGGCCGCGGAATTAAAATAAAAAATATCCTCCGTTATTCTGTGCCTTTGCCTAAAGAATAGGTAAGCAATATGCACACAACCCTAAATTTATCCTACCTACCTATCTCACGATGTTCAAGACTGCTTCGGTGGCGTGGTCGGTAGTGCATCGGCTTTCGACTCCGGAGTCTCGGGTTCGATTCCCGGGTCGAATCAAATATTTGTGTGATCCACAAATGTTTATTTCGGAGTTTGGGTGTTTTCTATGTATATTATGTATGTATTTAGAAATATGAGTATGTTTATCAGTTGTCTAGATCCCATAGCACAAGCTTATAGCTTAGTTTGGGCTAGATGACGTTGTGTGAGAATGTCCAACAATATTTAAGAACCTATCGATTCCTCACTGATTAGAAGCAAAATAACTATTTAAGATGTTTGTTTGGGCATTATTCCATAGGGTTCCAAAATACAATATCTAATATAGAATCCAATACGACTGACTACGCATTACACTCTAGTGTGAGGATGTATCATTTACATCGTCTATCTTTATTGTACTGATACTGTGTACTATGTTATCATCATTCACCGAGCCTTTTCCCAACTCAGTTGGGGTCGGCTTTCCTGTCTAACTGCGATTCGGCTGAACTTCGATATTTTCCGTGAAGCGACTGCCATCTGACCTCCACAACCCATGAACGATATCGAAGTTCTGTAGTTAGAGCGGTCGGATTTTTGATTTAGGGCTCCAACTACCCCTAACGACTGCCATAGATGTTCGTATGACAACCGGGACCGAACGGCTTAACGTGCTCTCCGAGGCACGGAGGGGTCTCAATGTCTTAAGAAATGGTCACCTATCCTAAGTCCGGCCTGAGTCGATGTTGCTTAACCTTTGCAATGTGTTAACATTGTCGGTTACCACTAGACCACGTGCCCCTCTATAAACTGTGTACTATGTTACTCAGTACATATATTGTTAGCCAACTAATCATTGTAACAGTTGTATGTTTCGAAATATATGTACTATTTATCTCATGAAGGATAATAGTGAACAGTAAAAGAGCTCATTTGTGTTACTCGTCCAGTTGTTTCGATTCACGTTGTTCGGACAATGGGCAAACGTACGCACAATGTGGCCCTTTAGTCATCAATCAAAGTCTCACTGGTTCGTTGTCCGCCCCCTTCACCCTGCTACCACCGCCCACGCACCCTCTGCAGACTGATTTACCCTTTACATTATGAGCAAATGCAGCTTTTCATGAATAGGGAAATACTAGTTACTGCAAATTGAAACTAACAGAAGAACCACAAATAATATAATGCATAGGTAGGTTGATAGTTGTTTCAGCGGCAGCCCTATTGCAAACAACTATTTGACAACTAAGTACATACAAGTGTACAACTGTTGTGTCAATATCTTCTACTAAAGTAATAGTCGACATATTTAGGAAACGTTACGAACTTTACTACATACAAGTAGGTAACGTTCTCAGAAAAAAAAACTTTTTTCCTCATTTTCCCCCAATGTCCCCCACACTTGAGCCACGTTTCGTGAAGATCGGATGAAAACTATGTGCCAGAGACACACATACAGACAGACACACGGACACGGACAGACGGACGAAAGCAAAATTGTCCAATCTCGAAATGTAGACGCTTTTATCGGTCGATCAAAGAAAAAACGTAGTATTGAACTAAATGATTAGAATATCTACTTATGGGTCAACAATACATTTCTAACACTAAACATTTATTTACTACATATTTATGCTGTAATTTTCATTACTGTAACTATAGGTTTACAATCTATAAGCATTGTCGTCATAATTTGTTACGTAGGCATAAGATTATGTGTGCGGTCGTGTTGTCTATTAAAATTATTGTACACAAAGGCATACTATGATGGTCTCTGCATGCAATACTGCACAAACAATGCAGTGTCAAAGGAGACAATCGGTAATCATGCGTCATTCCCGCGAGATTACTCGAACTTCCAACTGCGCAGTGTTACTACAATCACAACACGGCATGTTTTATCACAACTGCTCAATAATAGTGCACTTTAATTTTCAGCAACTAGAATCAAAATCGCTTGTTTGAAATAACGTATTATTTACACAATTTTCATTACACATCGTGCTGCATTTTATAAATAAATACTATAAAAGTAATAATGAATTTTACACGACTCTTACATTATTTATTCGAGTCTTATGTTAGAATTATTACTAATTTGCTACTGCATTGTTTGAAACAATGTATTTAGCCAATTTTCATTACGCTTCTTAGGTACTTCGTTCTATAAAAAAATGTAATAAAAGCACTAATGAATTTCACTCTGTCCGACATTGTAGCCGCGACTGCGCGTGTGATAGAGTGTGAGTCATAGAGTTGCGTAAATCGTGTCTTATGTTAGTTTTCTCTAATTTCATTAACAACGTTTATTAACACAGAAGATTTACCGTTTATGGAGAGCTTACTTCCTGTCGACCTCGATGTACGAAGAAGGGATCTCAAGTATAGAATGTTTAACGTCTTGTAATGCATAGAGAAGTGCGCTATATTTTTCTGTAAGCGCGTTATGGAAATTAAATATCCGGATCCGCTCAGTGAGTGAGACGCGGTAATAAGAACCAAGGATTGTTTCCTTACGGAGCGTTGGGTTAAAACTGAATAATAATATGTACCTACCTACCTAGTTGATACATCTAGTAATCAATGGTCTATAGTTAGACAAGTTGATGAATAGTTAGTTTCCTCGTTTCAATATAGCTAGGTACTGGGATTAAAAGTACCTAACCTTTTTTTTTAATTCCGCGTGACGTCTGTTGCCGGGCGTCTCTGATACGCACCAAAAGGTATTTCCAGTGGCGCCCGGCAAAAAAAAATAACTAGAATCTTTATTGTACACCAATTACAACTTGCATTATATAAGAAGCATACCTATAATGTACAAAGAGCGGTACAAAAAGCAATATCTTACATGCAACTTGGTGGGTAAATAAACACATACTCTTAAGTAGTAATTTACCTTTTCCAGTGCAGGAATTTTCTAAATCATATTAGTTGTACCGATGATTACCCATGACATCCAAACTTTATTTGAAGAACATACTACACATACGACATACACTAGATACAACTTATTCTAACGCCCATTAACCTACATCCCCTTAATTGTCTCACTTCTTATGACTATCCCTCAATTTCCCGATCGAAGGATAGTAGAGTGAATGGTTATTTTCTCGTAGCCCTACCTGTTGCATGGCTTTGGCTTGTGAAGCGTTAAATTTTGATTCAGTATGTGAACACACGAATAAATCACTCGACCGTAGTAAATTGATTTCATTACCTTTATTTCTTATAGCAACAAGATCAAAAGGAATTGTAAACTTTACCGGCTTCTGTCGAGTGTTACTGTCATTGATTTGAACGTATAAAATTTGCAGTAGGTACCTAAGTTAGTGTAAACGTTTGCAAAGTACCAGTATGACGTGTTATCACGTGTGTTTAATACGTAGAGGTTATAAGCAAGTTACATCAAATAGTAAAAAATAGTATAAATATTATGTGATACCTATTAATCGTAAGCGATGATGATGCTAAAAGTCTAGTACCTAGCTACTTTGTAAGTACCAAATAGGTATTATTTTACTTAAAATTACAAGTGGTACGATTATTCTTACTTACATTCTTTCTCCAAGCAAAAGTCCAAGTATTTAACGAGTTGTATGATCGAAATCTTTGTATATTTTGTAACCTGGCTTACGGTCTTACCCTGTTCATAAGTATTGCCCATTCACGGGTATCAGTTACCTTTGTACTTACTTACTAACTAAATTTCAGCCAGATCTATTCTGCGGTAAGATATTGGTTATTTCAGTACTTTTATATGTTTATAAAAACGCCCGCGGCTCCACCAGCTTGACAAATTATCTAATAAAGCCTTCCTCGAGAACAACTCTATCCATTGGTGAAAACCGCATCAAAATCCGTAGAGAAGTTTTAAAGATCGCAAAGCATACATAGGGACGGACAGACAGCGGAAGCGACTTTGTTTTCTAAGTAGATACTTATTGCTATTATACCTCTAATTATAATCATCAATATTTAAGCCTACATAATTTAAGGTTCACAATGTATTCGACAAAAAAATTAAAATTAAACTTCAAGGTATTTTTAGCCTCAAGTCAGGGTTTAATATTGTTTAAAATGAAATTTGTAAAGGGGTGTTCTGCCTGTCGACTCGTTACCATGTAGCTGGTTGTCCAAACAGGCTTTACTACAAGTCGGACGTGTCGCGTGACTTGTCCAGACATTGCCTCCCTCTCAACCCTTATTAGGAGTTAAAATTACATGGTACAATCTAATCTTACCCTATTATATTAAATTATATGACTTGCAGAGCTAATTTTATAAAAAATAAACTCATAAGTTACCATTTACCATGAAACGGCGAAGAAAATGAAACCGGGTAAGTACTTACCTAAATAAATTTTCACATAAAGTGGCGCAGAGTAAAATAAACCTACCTATATCTATCTAATCAAAAAAATCGACAAATATCTGTCAATCAATCTGTTTTGATAATTTTAAATCGATATAAGTAAGCGTACTACTCTGTCTACCCCGTCGGGGATATAGACGTCATATGTGTGTGTGTATAAGTAAGCGTACTATAATCTTTGTAGGTACTTACCTGTTAACTGTGGTGTAAAAAATATTCTTTGGTTTATGTTAATGCAATAAGCATCATCTTGATGTAGTGTCATAAAATATAAAATAATGGACCTTTACCTGCAGACAGAAACAATTACATTAATTCTTGTGTCTTCTCGTAAGAGTATATTTTATTGCAAAACTATGCTAAATAGCCGTCCAGAATCGATATAAAATTGTATCGTATCGGATATTCTAAAAGGACACAAAGCCATTACATTCCCAACATATTGCTATTTGAATAACAAAGTACCTACAACAAAAGATCCTAATCGTATTTGCGTTTAGGAAGCGGGCCGATGTAGAATATACAGTTTGAGCACATTTCGTGCCACACCAGAGCCACTGGCTGCAAACCGACACAGCCGGCGCGGGGGCGTATGATTAGAAATCAATAACCATGAGTCACATTTTAGCTTAAACTTACATATTGTTAGCCCATCTATTGTTGTCCTCAGAGTTATCTACAACAACGCTTTTAGTACGTCGATAATCCCAATCAGTGAGGATTTCGTCATTTCCTTTTTGTTGGCAACCCTTATCGGTCCGTAATTTTTTGCGCCCGAATATTTGTGGGGTATGGATAGTTTCGACACATAAACATCTGTCGACAGCATATTTGATGGTTAAAATAGAACTATTGGATATATGAGGACAATGACTTTCTAAAAATATATTAAGTGTTTATGGTAATTTAAATGCCAGAGAAGATAACTCGCGATGGATGGAGTTGAAATAAATATGTAGTTTGCCGTAAAAAATAACTATCTATTCTTCTTAAGAAAGGACCGAACGATAATCGCATTTTATTGTGGACTAGGAAGCTCACGGCCTCGCCCTCTAACAAATTATATACAAAAACCTTCCTAGAGAACCACTCTATATATTAGTCAGACAGACAGATGTGGCGGAGGACTTTGTTTATAATTAACTAGCGGATACCCGCGGCTTCGAATCTTGACAAATTATACACTAAAAACCTTCCTCGAGAACGACTCTATCCATTAGTGAAAATAGCAACAAAATCCATTGCGTATCTAATTGTTTTATAATACGAATATGTAGTGATATTTACTCGTAGTGATGGTATCAATAAGGTTACCAGTTTTAATTTTACGTGGTTACTAAGGAGACTATCAAAATATCCGGGCCCCAAGTCAGCTGCAGGCGTTTCACCAGCTTACAGACTGACGAGGTTCTGGACAACCACGGGTAACCGTGTTTATAACATGTAGCCAGAACTTTTTACTAAACAAAAATTTAGAATTATCGATATACCTACCTATCATTATAAGCTATTAAAATTGGGTAAGAATACTATTTATAGCGTTGAAACATATAATGTAAGCTTGCTGATCTTCAATTGACTACTCTATAATTGTTTTTAAACTATCGCGTTCTGAATTCATTTTAATATATAAATAAGTTTTTTTTATTCCGCGGCCCAAAGCCCCAGCCGCTCTAACGTCCATAGTCTCGGGTTCGATGGCCCGCCCGAATCAAATATTGGTGTGATCCTTGCGGATCGTCAATGTTTGTTTCGTAGTTAGGGTGTTTTCTATGTATGTATTTAGAAATAGGAACTAAGTAGGTACCTAGGTATATCGGTTGTCTAGATCCCATAGCACAAGTTTATAGCTTAGTTTGGGCTAGATGACGTTGTGTGGGAATGTCCAAAATACTAATTAAAAGTAGTAATTACACCACTTTCTCCGAAGGAGTAGAAAAGAGCATATTATACAGCCTCTTTTCGCCAGTAGTAGGTACCTGTTTGATTTGTGTACATTTTTTATCCAGTAAATAGTTTCTGTGGGAAAAATCAGAAGTCATAATGTCATAAACATGTTCTATGCACAGTCACTCATGTGCATCACCCATGCATTAGTCAGAAGTCGTTAATGTTAGTCATTCATTACACTAGTTTGTTTACTATTTGTAGAACAAGGTCTACGCATCATAAGAATCATCCCGTTCATTTAAGTAGTTTACTTCAAACATCATTAAAGCTGGTAGGTATATTATCCTACTGATCGGTATCTTTGTTTTTAATCGAAATAGAACGTTAACATAAAGATAAATGAATTGTGTAAAAAATATAAAAGTAACCTTACCTATCAATACCTACCTGATTATGAATACCTACTTACAATGGTCTTAGTTTTAGAATGAAATGTCGGGCAATACTTATCTTGTTCTCAATTCCTACGAGAACACGTTACTGGTATAATAAGTAAATACCTTTCTCTATCTATGAAAATTGTTACAAGATATTGGATATCCAGAAAGGTGATCGGACAGAATCTATTCCAATTACCTACTGGTTCTTGTGATAAACCCAGAAATAAATTACCCACCAAGTTAATAAATCTGCAGTTGTCATCGTAATAACCTTTCGGTTTGATCTTGTACAAGTTGTATTTAGTTATTCTTAAAACACATAATATATATTTATGGGACACTTGTAAATACAATATATTGTAAAGATAAATTGTGGTGTTCGAATAAGCCAGTTTCGCCTTTTGTAGAGTGCTTTGTGAGCTCAAATGTAATGTGTTGACATAATATCTTCAACAGCGTACTTACATGGTATGGCTTTCAAGTTGTTCTATATATTTTGTGATACTATATGAACTATTTCATTGGTTTATTACATTTTAAATGTCTAATCTGGCTCTTTTACACAATCTCAGAGAAAACAATGGTAAGTAAAATGTTTTAAGAAAAAACTTTTTAAAAATATATAATAGCATTAATTTTTCGCAGAATTAAAAAGACAACAAAACGTCGACAATTGTTTTGCCTCTAAACTAGGCATTATCAAGACTGTCTCAGAGAGAACACGGGCTGTTCTCTCAGAATTTAAATTATTTGTGTGATCCACAAATGTTTGTTTCGGAGTTTGGGTATTTTCTATGTATAATATGTATGTATTTAGAAATATATAAGTATGTTTATCAGTCGTCTAGATCCCATAACACAAACTTATATTAGCTTAATTTGGGCTAGATGACGTTGTGTGAGAATGTCCAAAAATATTTATTTATTTATTTTATTTATTTATTATTCCCTAAAATTATCAGAAAATATCACATGAAAATAATATAAACTTTTAAGTAGCTTTTAGTACAACCTACATTTAAGTTTGGGTGTTTTTCTCAACAGCGTCATTTCTCCTCGTACCATAGTAACTTTGCCATTAAATTACAGAATTTTTGGAAAAATTTCAACCAAGAATTATGTTATGAAATTACGATATTGTAACTATTTCGACTCTAAAATATTCACATTTTACATCGTGAACTGAACAATAGCCATTATATACTGCACTTTATAATAATATGGGATGAAGCCAAATACATTCAGATCTATAGAATTATATTTGGCTACGTAATACGTTTTGTAACTACATAATATTAACTAGGTATATAAATATTTTACAAGAAGATTGGCTCCAGACAAAACATTTTTTGGCTTTAAGCAACGGCATAACTCATTTTCGGTCTCTTATCGTAGGTTTCTTCTAGCTTGGCGTCACCATTAAGGCATTCTGCTCGCTAGTGAACAATAAATCAGCCTCGGGCACTGCACAATGTATTCTGCATGCATGAAACTGCGCTTCCTACGCTGGCAATTATTACTCAAGTACCTATGAGATTGCAAACTTATTAAAATGTAGCCATTGTATTGAAACACTTTGGTATAATATTATTTCTTCAGGTATTTTGATATTATATGGTGTATGATAGCTGCAAATACATATATCTTGAATCTCCATCAGAATTTTTGAGACCTCAAGCTCAAGGACCTACTTGTTTTGTATTGCAAGAGGGAAAGAGGCAATACTACTACTACTAATATTCTTATAGGATAGGGCCATATTGATGGCCCTAGGATAGAGTTAACTCTATCCATTGGGATAGAGTTAACTCTATCCTATAAGAAACACGCACTGATCCTCTTTCCTCTTGGTATTGTTATTATTACTTCGAAACCGGCGTGATTTTTCGTTTCTATTTGTATATACAAAACCTTGAAGTGACTGATAAAGGATAGCAGTCATAAATTGTTAAAATACGCATTGCATTTATCTTGGAAGCAATAAAATATCTGGCTGCATTGGAGAGGAACTGGCGCGCCTGTGTGCAAATGAACCGAACGTACGGCGAAGGACGCGACCGCATTCCTCACCACACCACTACGCCTAGCATGGCACACATACCAACACGTACCACATCTGTATATACGCAATACATTAACACTAAAGCACATAAGGCAGTTTGCACTGTAGGTACTAGTACCGCCAATGGCATTAGTGTACCGCTAGCATTGTGGAATTCCTTATTGCGATGCAACACGTTGCATTCACAAAATTGGTTTTAGAGAACTGTTGTACTGTTAGTCGCACGCTGTCTACACATTGCCCCGTTATGGTTAGCATGACATAGTGACTAAATTAATAAATCTATATAGATATCAGACTCTTTTTTTTTTTTTGGATCTTTATAATAAGTACGAGTATGTACTCAACTTGACTTGACGAAAGTCCATAATTGACAATGTTGATGATCTTTGGTCGGCAGTTATAAATTGTGAGCTCGTACAAGTTCCCGGGTGGTCATCCTACCCATTTACCTAAGGTAATTAAAATATTAAATATTTTTGAAAGGAACTTGTGAACCTCTGGAATACTTAATACTAATTTAGGAATACTAATTAATAAAAGCTATTTGCAAAAACTATAAGTAGGTACCTACCTATCTACCTCACGTAGGTACGGAAATTTATGTTATTTCGCACGAATCATCCAGATTAATTCAGACTGGAAAAATACCAACATATTTTGCATGAAATTAAAGTACATAACATGTATATATATATATATATATATATAATAATGCGACCAGTTTAATCACGCAGCGTGTACCTTGACAGGCGCTAATCTCACGTCGCGGGCAGCTCTCACCCAAGCGAATCGCATGCAAATGCGCCGGCAGCCACAGCAAAAACTGCTGTATAATATCTCCTCTCAGCTGTATGAGTTTTATTACACACATAATAATGCAGTACTACGCTCTGTGCATTTGCAACTTTAAAGCGCAGTTTTAATTAGGAGCATAAAGTCAATGTATCGCCATATTATTATTCTTAAGCAGCAAACGGATCAGTATTCCGTATCGGGTTGCTGGCATGCTAAGTGCGTCACAGCCGCATATCGAATGACATCATGCCGCTTGTAACCTCGACGAAATGAGCCCTTGATAAATCATAGTAACATATTAAACCTTGAATTCTAACTCCCTGGGTGCCGTTTTAATATAACTCACTTATTAATTTGTGGTTTACGAAAAGGTACAATAATATTTGAGCACTTAAAGCGTGAAATCATCAGTAGCTCGCTAATTCGCCTAGCTTTGTTACAAATAATACTATTTTTACGACCGGTAGGCAACCATATACACATAACCGAAAAAAACATAAGAATAACGTACAACATTCGGTACAATGTAACTGACCTACGCTAGATAAACATTCAGTGAAGTAAATGAATAATGATCTTTTTTCACTTATAACTATTTTCAGTTCAACGAAATAGCAGTCGCGTTAATGATTCATGACTAAGTGACGCTTGCCCAGACATTGAACTCGTCTTTGTGTACGTCTTTAGACTTCAGTTAATATACACAGACTGCTTATCTTGTGCACATACCGCCATTCATGTGAATTTGTAAACTGTCCAATGATTTGTTCATTCACGATAATTTTGAATAGTGATAGTATTCTTATTCTATTGTCACTAGATCATCATTCACCGAGCCTTTTTCCAACTCAGTTGGGGTCGGCTTTCCAGTCTAACTGCGATTCGGCTGAACTTCGATATTTTACGTGAAGCGACTGCCATCTGACCTCCACAACCCATGGGCGATATCGAAGTTCTGCAGTTAGACCGGTCGGATTTTTGATTTCGGGCTCCAACTACCCCTAACGACTGCCATAGATGTTCGTATGATAACCGGGACCGACGCCTTAACGTGCTCTCCGAGGCACGGAGGGGTCTCAATGTCTTAAGAAATGGTCACCCATCCTAAGACCGGCCTGAGTCGATGTTGCTTAACCTTTGCAATGTGCTAACATTGTCGGTTACCACTAGACCACGAGCCCCTCTATAAACTGTGTACTATGTTACTCAGTACATATATTGTTAGCCAACTAATCATTGTAACAGTTGTATGTTTCGAAATATATGTACTATTTATCTCATGAAGGATAATAGTGAACAGTAAAAGAGACATTGTTATAAAGTACGTTACCGGTGTAAAAGGAAAAGCATCCTATGTCATTTTCGTCCAAATTTGTTTAACGGTACAAACGGTGATTAACAATTTATGTTAATTTTCATATTAGAAACAATTTGAGAACTGCAGACAGAACTGCTGAAACACAGCAACTGTGCTTGTCATTATTACATCTTTGTTTGCCAAGTAATAGGAACTGTTTGATAATCAAAGGAGGCGGGTGGGATTAGGCGGTAGGGGAAAGGGGTTGAAGAAGTGACTACGACTAATTTCAATGTCTGGAAACTTGTAATTCAGGAACACAGTGAAGGGATGACCTCGTCAACACAGTGCACACTCTGTTAGGAATTTCATTTGCATTCATTTTATTACGGGTAATCTAAGAATCGCCTTATTACCAATTTAATATAAATATAATATTAACTAGGTACCGCTCGTTTTAAATGATTATCGATAGAATACAAGCGGTTCGTTTCGGTCACCGACTTTAACTTTTCTGTAATACTGGCTTTATTCTACGGTCGAGTGGCAGCTCGACGGACAATCTTTATTGGATCTTACTGCCAACCGTTTAAATTGTAAGCAATAGAAGTCTGTAGTAACACCACTTGTAACAGCAAACACAAGAATGGGTAAATTGAAAGCAACGTTATATCAGCCCGTGTGTAATTCCGTTTAAAAGTGAAATCTCAAAGACACTTTCACTGTAAATAAAGACAGAAACATAATAAAGTCTTAAAACGAAATAAGAAACTATTCCATTTCAAATTAAATTCTGTTTTGATGCCTGTCCATATCGAATTTGTGTCAATCTAAGTTTGAATGGACAATAACTTTGTTAGTGGAAGCGAGTGATCTTCGATGGCGCTACTCTCAACTTGTTACTTGTATTACCTATCCATTTACGTTGCAGTAACACAATTTCATTTCTATTGGTACCGACCTTATATACTCAAAACGTATTTAAGATGTGCTTATTCTTGTTTGGTACTGTTCTTGTTTTTAGAATATTCTAGTCTTCTACGTTTAAATAATTTTATTAGGCACCACTACATAATATCATAAACCAAAGTCCTCTGCCGCGTCTGTCTGTCTGTTCGCGATAAACTCACAAACTTCTGCATCGTTTTCATGCTGTTTTCACCAATAGATAGTGGTTCTCGAGGAATGTTTATGTATACAATTTGTCGAGCGGGCGAAGCCATGGGCGTCCTCTAGTCTAAAATAAAATCAATTTTATTCGAAAGGGAAACATAATGAATACAACTATCCTTCAATACCGCAGAGTAAACGTATATTCGTCTAGTAATACAAGTACTTATTGCGCTATAGTGACAAGCGTGTCCATTCTAGATTAAAAGTGGATCTTTAATATAGGGGAGTGTGAAGGCAGCAACAAGCTGGTCGCCGGCGGGTGTCCAGACAGTGCCGCATGCTGGCGCGACCCGCAGACGCCAACAATCCCACTCAACATAAAAGTAAATCCTCACAGAGATACTACAAGAACACGCAATAGCTCTCAACAAAATACTACGTGAACACTAAATCAACTAGCAATTCTATACTTTTCTTATAATCCAAATTTCTTTGTACATAAGTAGATTTCCTCGATGGTTCATCTTGGATTTTTATTTTGATTTTACATCGAAGTAATCTGTTCGTTCAGCACTCATTCACTCATTGAATGAAACCTTTACAGCAGGGTCTCCATGAATAGTTACTTTAAGGTGGGTTTGGATTAAAGTCAAAGGAGATGGAAAGAGAAAAAATAGTAATTAGTTCACATACAAATAAAATAAAGCCGTTTATCGGGGCACCTATAACCACGTTACTGTAAATCCCGGCTCATATTTCTCTGAAAGGTTTTATAACAATTCAACCAGACATAGACAGGTTATAAAGACATACCTACTATGAATTTGGTGCTTTTGTCTCTCATGGGTGCGAAGTCAAAATTATTGTCTTTGATAAGTACTTAGTGTTGTCGGCGGAGATGTCGACAGCTTTACAGCGTTAAGTATAATTTACTTCGTCTTTTCAACTATTTTTTAAGTATTATTAATTACCAACAAAATTGTAGGCTAGACAGACATCTTGATAACATTTATTGAGAATATTCTAGAGTTTAACATTAGTCACTATATCAGAACAATTTAGGAAAAATATTTTTTATTTACTTAAAAGTTATATTTATTTGTTTCTGTTCGTCTGACAAACTGAATCTAAATCTAATCTATCATGCATGGCGTTCGCTTGCCGTTGGTAGTTGTTATTGTTTAAAATGGTTTTTTATTTGTGCGACGTTATTGTTCAGATCTCGATGCAACATTATACTTACACAAACTACTATCTCTTGTTACTTGGTTGACAAAAATAGTTTTTTTTCTCTATATTCTATGTAAAATAGCATTTTCACAAAAAAATAGAATATTCCTGGTTTACGAGTAGATTTTTCATTTTTTTCACAAACAAATTATCGGGATAAAAAGTAATCTAAAAATCTGGCCAAGGATTACAACGTGATCGCCATACAAAATTACCTTAAAATCATGCGTCTAACCGTGTTACGTGATGACTTGAAATCAACGGACACCAATTCTCCTTTTCGACCGAACAGGATAGAAAAATATATATACGACGATAAGCTTCGAGGAAGGTAGTAAAAGGTAGCCCCGCGCTTCGCTGTCTCGTTGGCGTGACCACTACCATGGTCCCAGATATTGTTCCACTACATTCTCCAAATTGAAGACAACAAAGATACATATTTCACAATAATTCCACGTCGCCACTCCCCACGCACACTAAGCGGATTAAGTCGCATCGCCTTACCGACACACTCACTCACCTATTTTATTTCAATAGCAAAAAGTAGTTTTAAAAGTAAGTATAATAATACAACGTATCAAAGTAAAAAAGCGACAACAAAGCCTTGATCCTCGAGGCTTTTCTCGTTGGTTTTTTCGAATTCCGTGACTCAAATAATTAAGTCCCTAGATGGGGGTTGTTGGTTGGGTGAAATTATACATTGTTATTACCACTATAAATCTCATTTTGGACGAATGTACCCGCTCGGAATAACAAAGACATAACACAAATTTCATATCACATCTTTCTCAAAGTGAGAATGTTTTAAGCAGTTTTAAAATGACAGTATTCTTTTTTTTACGCTTAAAGCCTCATATTAAGTTAAATTTTTGTTTTAAATGAACATTTGTTTAAGTAAATTTCGAGACTTTTTTTTAAATCTGCGCTAGCGCACCGCTATTACGTCCATTGCCTGGCGTCTCTGGTATCCACCAGAAGGTATTTCCAGTGGCGCCCAGCGGTTTCCAGTGGCGCCCGGCGGAATTTTTGAGACCTGGAATGGTTTCTGTCTGCAGTATAAATATTGATAGCACATGTTTGCAATTTGCTATAAACCATAGTAGTCAGCACCTAATAATAAATTAATAGATAAACGCCATCGTTTCCATTCCTTTCCTCACTTCTCCCATTAAATTAAGTAGGTACCTAGGTACAGTTTTTATTGCTGCAATTTATAGTAAATCTTCTATGAAAACTTTTTTCAAGTGTTAAGCAATCTTGCTTCTGAAATGAATCCCTGTTTCCTTCACATTGTTGTTGGATGCGACATTGAAATAGTGGCGGCACCATGCTTAACGAAATTTTTAATATTTGGTACATGTCGACGATTGAATAGGGATAGTACCTTTTAAAAACTTCATTTGAATGAAAGAATGTGCTGGTTCATGTTATCTAAAGCCGAATACAGGGTCTGTTAATCTACATTTCGCAGACGTTAAAGGTATATTAACAAAAACAAGAATGCCTGTTTGGCACCGTTACGAGTTACGAGCATTATACCAACATGGGTATGGCATCTAGACATTTGCGAAAGTCTATAGACACGCTTCGTCGCGGCTATCGGAGAGCGCACTACAGATGCCAATCTGTTATAGTCATTTGTGTCTACATCGTCATTGTCATGTCATGAACTCATGATGCAACCAAACAGCTGTTCATAGAATATTGTGCACATCTTTAGTCTTACAATTTCATGATATAATCAATAGATATTTTGCAACGATATTCATACATGTTAATTATTATTTTGTTACCTATCCGCTAGGCTGTGAGCTACTCGTCATGCTACATATACCTACATGCGCATACATAGCTAACCCTCAGACTAAAAGAATAACATAGACGGAACGAATAGAACTAGCGAGTGAAGCCACCAAAAGGGATACTATATAGCAATGGGATACCATTTCGCTCGCACTCCTTTGTGAGCAGCGAGTGTGTACGCACGTGCGATCACGGTTGAACAAAATATTATAAATATGCCGTATTGTGTGGTGAAAAGGTGTAAAAACACTTCAATTATTCATAGAAAGAATGCTGGATTATCGTTTCATAAGTAATTAACTATTTCTTATTAGATTTCATAACATTTTTCTAAATATTTTAGTTGCACAAACTAGGAACACAAAACCTCCGCCATATCATACAGAGTTGCCATAATTTTTTCATCATTTCCACAAAATATTTAGCAGTATTTATGGGAATTTATAAAGTACTGAGTAAAAAAAATCTGTGTCATCAATGTTGACAACCATCGAGGTTTCTAATCATCATCATCATCATTCGTGCGTTAGTCCCGAACTCCCGATCACATCTGTGTCCGGGATCTACTTAATACGTGGCTTGGTTATTTCGGCAATCTTGGAATTGACCGCTGTCTGACCTCCCAGCCATCCAATATATTTATGTTACTGTGTCAGTAGTTTAATTTCAGTCTAACACTACAAAGGCCTCAGTCTTAACCTAACGACTATTGATATCTACTTCATGTATAGTCAACGACAAAAGTAGCTTAACCAATAATTCTTATCTGTTGATCACTAATAGCTGTTAAACCGATCACAAAATCATAAACAAAACACGAAATATATTAACTTTGTCCTTGGGGATTCTAAAATTACTTGTACATTGCTGTGGATGTAAAAAAGAATAATAAATATTTTTGTGCTAATCAACTTTTGTTGTTGACTGTACTTTGTACTTACACTGGAATGAAGCTTTGTTCATTCATCTTAAAAAGGATTATTTTAATTATGAGAAATTTTTTGAAAGCTAGTAATTAAAGTGTGTTTACTCAGTGTTTATCAAGTTTTATTTTATTTTAACACTTCCCCATTTTAGGCACTTATCATAATAATCATTTGTGTAAATGACAAAATAATTGCAGATAACATTTACTATAACAAATATTAATTTTCCATATGTCCACTATATAGAGATTTTTAGGAGATTTTTTCATTTGCTGGCAACATTACGCACACGCCGTTAGTGGTATCGGTACACGGAAATCGGAGTCACACGCACACATTGAAAGTGTCATTTGGCTTCACGTGTTTATTCTACATGTTCCGTCTATGTTATTCTTTTAGTCTGAGAGCTAACCTAACAGTTCTTAATTCCGATGGTTTTACCACTCGCTGCAGGCATGTCTCTATAACTCAAGTTATGGTCTATTTATCTACGTTTATTAACTCTTACAATAAGTACCTATACCTCTTAAGTTTAGTCTTTTTGCCAAAAGTAATTAAGGACTTCTTAGCACGAAATAGTTAACAAGCTGCATTGCTTAGAAAAAGAAACTTCATGTGTAATTCTGTTTGTTACAGAGCAGCGGCAGTTGTCGTTCAGCGAGTAGTACGGGCGCGAGCGCGGTGACGGTCGCAGGCGCGGGCGGGTGCGCGGCGCGCATGGCGAGCGCGGGCGCGCAGTACCGCGGCGGCACGCAGCAGTGGGCCGCGGCATATACGCCGCAGCCCTGCCGCTACCCGCCGCCGCAGGCGCAGACGTACGCTTCGACACCCAGTGCGTACACGCCGCACCAGGTACGTTTACACTGCCATAACAATTTCATTACTAGGTACCTACTTACTGGTTGATGATTGAAGTTCCCTGCAGCCCTATTTTTTTTACCTACGTCCTACTAAAACTGAATATGACGTAGGTAGCATTTTTTTATAAAATAGACGTCGCGGGTATTTGTAACAAGCGTGGCTTTTTGACTGAATAAATTACACACAATCTATGAAAACGCATTTTTTAGATTTCGTTTGACGTCCCTTACCAATAACTTGCAACAACAACAACGCAGACTAATGGCACCGCATTAAAAAAAGAGGAGTATTGGTATTGGTCTACTTTTTAGCACGCGAAGCGGTACTAGATAATAGATACCGTAAGTGTATGTAACCCTTACGGTATCTATTATCAGTACCTATATAAGTATCATATCTGTGATTATTTATTTATTTCCATTTTCACAGCAAGTTAGCAGACTACTGAAGTTTTAACTCGGTGTGTGCTTAGTAAACGTATACGCGTTTACAAAAGCCATTAGCATTATCTACTAACAGAGTGGTCTCTAAACTAAACCTAGCAGAATACTAAAGCATTATTTCAACACTAAATCTTATGAATGTCAGAATCGGCGCTTAAATTTATTTAAAGGGCTATATATAAAGCTTGCAAGAAAAGACTATGGCAATAAAATATAGGCCAATATATTCCAATTGCCAAGTTACGAAGCTTGTACGCTGTACCCTGCCAAGTTACATGATATAGGATTACTAGAGACTAATGTTAGTATAGTGTATGTAACAGATATGTACCACAAATTCATTTACATAAATAATATAGGTACATTCTGATTGTGGACTTTCAGTGCAAAGAAAAAAGTAATAAAAATCAAGTCATGGTGTACTGTTTATTGTAAAGGTAAAAATGTGTAGGTACAAATGGAGTGGGTATTGCAGAATTTAACATTGAAATTCATGGTAATTAAATTCGCTTTTATATAAAAGTCAGCCATGAAAACATTTCCAATTATGACCGATTGGACGAAGCCTACTTATTACATTAAAAGATTATCACAGGATTATCGGCGGTTCCCGCATCGAATTCCCGCTTGACATTGACTTAATAAGACATAAAATGTGAAAGAAATTTTAACTTTCATTGTTTATTATTCTTCTAAGCATTCATTTAGCATCAACAAGCGGTGCTTTAGTATTTATCATCCACTTACTGAATATATCTACCAATTGTATGTTAACAAAAGCTTTTGATTAAGTTATTTAAATCAAGTAGTGTTTGAAAGTTAAGTGAAATATTAAGTAGATTCTTGTTTCCCGTAAAGTTCTTGTTACTAGATCTTTTAATATACTGTAAGATCGACAACACTATTATATTATGTACGAGTATCATCATTTCTATATTCACAATGACTAAACAGTTTTGCGGAGATCAATATCAGTGACGTCACGATATTAACCGCATCATAATATCCTAGCTGATCACCACGGCTCCGCCCGCGTCATATAGTTTTTTCCCGACTGAGTCAGCGAAGGTTGTGTGTTTCGCGCGTATGTGTGTATGTTTCTTTGCTCCCCTTTACAGACGAAACGGCTGGATGGATTGATGGGACTCGAATATCAGTTATGCGAACTGAGTTCCGCAGGCTTATAGTTAAATATCGGGTTAAGTGCAGTCGGGTTTTTATTACTTAGTTCCCGATTTACGTGGGAACTAATTACCGGTATAAGAAGTAGCCTATGTTACTAAGGAATAATGTAGCTACATATCAGTGAAAGAATTCTCAAAATCGGTTCAGTAGTTACGGAACCTATTCAATTCAAATAAACAAATTAGTAAGACTAGCAGACGAACGCGACATTTTTAGAGAAATTATAATTTGCAAAAACTAATGTCATCGGGACTCAAACAAACGGCCTTTCCCTGACATGGGGAACCTAAGCTACGTTGTCGATAACCATACCGATTTCATTCAATTTTTGCTTCTTAAATTTTTACGTCGCGTTATTACCGTAAAAGTAGAAGGAACCTCATTGCTTTCAAATACAAAGATACCGTTTTTGATAAAATTGTTTATATCCTAATCTAACATGAGTATTAAAATCCGCCGACATGGAGTTTCAGAACTTGTTTGAATAAACTATAATAAGCAGACAACCTCTGTCCTCAACTTCATCATAATAGCCTGTGCCGTAGCCCTAATCGAAAGTGGATAATTAACTGCGAAGTCAGGACGTTGACATGGCTCTATCAATTTCTTCGCCCGCCACGACACGACGACTAACTAGATACGAGTATACCTACCCTACATAACACACAAACAATATTACATGATTAATGTCTTCTCGGGGCACTTAAAACAACACCATCGTGATTTGCATAAAACTTAGCTAATATACAAGTTACTGCACTTTATTATATCGCTTGGGCTTGTTTCGAAGGGCTTTGATTACCTATTAAGATATACGTGATATACTTACTAATAAATAATTGAATTTTCTTCTTGTTCGTTTTATAAATAACTTTAGAGCAAGTTTTGAGAGCTGTTTTATCTCGTATAAAGTCGTATATATTTCTTCTTGCTATAATTATATCCTCAAAGTAGGCCCTCGAAGGACTTGAAACACAAAATGTAGGTATCTTTCTATCTGCTAAACCGTATGGTACTCTCTCTCTCCTATTGTTATGAAAGCTGGTGTCTTATGGCTTAGCTAGTATTTTAGTACATAGGTACATGGACCTGATTGAACCTATTATGTACGGTTTTAATTATAATTAGGTATATTATGCTAAATACAGTGTCTGTGGCGATAGTTTACATACTCTACTGCTGAACCCATCATTGTATACCTAGTGTCCCGTCTCTTAAGTAAAAATATGAAGCTACGTTTGCGATAAAACGCTCTGATATTATAAAGACCTTGTGAGCTAATCATATGAACTTTGTCGCTCAGAGGTGTACAAAGTTTCGGTTGGTTGTTTACGACATGGATACAAACCAGATGTTGCACAAAGAGCGTGTTCGTTGCACCTCTCCACCCTGCCTCCACAGGAATCTCGTAAAAGAAATTTCTCGCGCCCTTATCGCTTTTCGAAATAAAATGTAGCTCCCTCCGCCGCGGCGAACGTGTTTTATTACAACGCGTCTACTTCAGGATTTATCTCATGGTTGTCGTTCCGTTGCAGAACTCGTTTTTATATATCGGAAAACATTTGAAAAAGAACTACGCTTATGCGATTTTCTCCGCTTGTTGTAATACATTGTTTTTGAGCAATCTTGTGTTAGCTACAAAATCTGTAAATATACGTAATTTCGTACATCTTTTTAAGTAGTTTGTGGTCTAAATAAATAATGAACGATCGCTATTATTTCGGTAATGGCATTTCAATTTTCCATTTATTTATTTCACCAGACCAGAAAGACATCTTGTCATGTGTCCTATGATAGAAAGAGTATGCTAAGTATCATAGGGTACAATGATAAGTTGTCGCCAGTAGACTCTGATGTACTTACTATTACTAGGCATATTAATTACGCTGGTGTAGGTGTTGAATTACGTATGTTGAAAATGAGGAAATCTGGCTCAAATTCCTGTGGTTTGATTGTTTTTGCTACGACACGTACAGAAACTTCCAGAACCGCAGTTGATTCATGTTATGTACATATGGCGCATAAACTAAAAGCGCTCATAAATAGATGTTATAGTGGATGCCCACGGCTTTCCCCGTGACAAACTATATAATTAATAAAACCTTCCTCAAGAACCACTCTATCTATTAGTCTATGCATGCAGCATGACAATATGTGCAGTAGTCTTTGAGTTTATCGCGAACAAACAGACAGACAGACGCTGCGGAGGTCTTTGTTTTATAATATTTAGAGTAATAGACCATAACCCACAGACGAGTGAGTAATAAACAGGGAAATACCAAAACTTGATAAGTATAAAAAGTTTGGATAACTTTTATCGTAAAATGTGTTTATCAATAGTTTAGTAATCAGTTATTGTTCCGTTGTTAGTGAATCCCGACTGTGATGGGACTAGCCAGTCGCCAGTGTGTAGTCGCACATATATCTATGACTGGCTGATTAATGACCGGCATATGTCAGCTGTCGAGGCTGTCACAACTCCGAAGCTTGTTAGATTCATCACGCCCCTACCCAAAAATGGCAGCCCTAAATAGAGGTTAAGTTTTTTACTAACGGACCCAAAGTTTTTATCGTAAGCCGTCACAGAAGTGTCCTCTCTAATTCTCTAATGCGCTTTACGTTTGAGAATAGATTTATCTATTGTCATGGGTTTGTAGCGATATAAGACATTAATTTTATTAAAATCTTACAGGATAAAATCAACATGTTATATTTTATCGGAATAGAAACTAGTTTATCTAATTAGAATCTTACAAGCGTATTGCAATATAGCCCACATTTAATTTTAAACGAGTGTCATTCCTAGCTGTAATAATAATATGGTCACCCTTTTCTCAGTCTGTTAGTAGGTACAGTCGAGCTTACTTCACAGCTTAACGCTAAATTTTCTCACCCACGCTCGAAAGAATTATGGTAGCAATGCATTTAAATATATTCGATGTGAGTTTTTTTTTGTTGTAAATAAAATTAGCACATTTATTTTCAAAGGTTTTGCCGCCGTAAAATTTACATTTAAGAGGACCTTTTTCAAAGTCGAACTCTGCGCCTATTTCGTAAGCGATGCTGAGTGATCAATTACGATTGTAAATGATGTAGAGTGAATACGAAACGTTTAGCATTAGAGGAGTTATGTGAAAAACGGAACTAGGTAATAATGGTCACGAGTCGATTTTAAACATTATTTAAATTTTATCATGTGCGTACGTTGATTTTGTGAGAATAAATGGTTTATTTTAGTACCTATATTGAGGCGGATCCTGTCCCACGTGTACAACTCTGTTGCAACTCGGGGTGAAAGTATAAATAAACAAGGCTTGCTGATATCTGTCATCCGTGGAATTAGATTTATTTCGGTTCTAGCGGAAGGTGAAGGACCCTAACCCTCATGAACAACTGCCAACGAAACATACTATCGCACTTTATTGACGAACACATTGCCGAATATTAATCGTCGCTATGAAACAATTTTCAGAACAGATTTAGTAACAAGAAACCGAAAATAACTCTAATTAAAAATAAAATCTAATGAAATAAAAATATACTTAACAACATATTATGTTCTATGGAATCATATAATGTGCGTTACATTATGTCGTACGTATTGCAAGGAATGCTTGCTTGCAAAAAAAACTGGCACGTGAACTCCAATAATGAAAAGGTCTCGGTAAAAAGGATCATTTTTCTTGTAGGGTGCGTATTTTTTGTCAAAATATGTTAATGTTGACGTCCACAACGGGTCCGGAACGAATATTTAAATTTGTCCATTGCATACTGATCCTGTTATGGAGAATATTTAGAAATGCGCATTTTTAGTACCTATAGGCTGTGTGCATAAGTATTTGGTATGTACAACTTTAAATAATTTGATAAGCAGTTAGTACTGCGTTTCTATACGCTGGCTGTACTTAAAAAATAGCCTTGAAATGTTCGGAGTTACGGGTTTTGGCAACCTATCTATGAGTCTACTCTAATCAAATATCCCGAATGTGCCTGCATTATTTTTCTTCCCTAATTAAAATAAAGCAATTTACAGCTTAAGTTACTGTATGGTCTACAATTTAGCTGACAGATACTTAGGTAGCTTCTTCTCTACATTCCATATTTAAATCCCTTAAGACTGATGACCAAGGTTTTGAATTCTAGAATATTTTAAAGAACGTAGTTACGCTCGTTTAACGTAGTTAAATTAAATTATAATAAAATTCATGTTATATTATAATCGCATTTAACATTATTTGATATCGATAATAATGATAGATCGCAATCTATATACCTATCCAGTCATCAAGTGGACTGTCTCGCCATAGTAAATGGCCAGCGAATTGATCGATTTCCTGATTGAATCGACGATAAAACAAATGGAGTGCTCAATTTAAATAGATTGAATGGGATTTATGTTTCATTGCATGAGCTTCGGCGTGAATTACTCCCGCTACCACTCTGTGAGTTTGTCGGCCTCCACGACACGGTTGGTAACCGCTGACGATTTTAATATTGATGAATTCTTCTAATTAGATATACTCGTAGAACTGGCGTGTGACATGAGAAATTTTAGTATAAAATATTCAGTTTGCGTGGTCACCGACCATGTGACGTCGGTCGAGGTCGAGGCACGCACGCGCTGCTCTATCGAGCCGGGACCAACTGTTGAGTGCTATCTACCACCCTACACCATGCCTTTGAAAGATTCCTCACCCCTCGCACACCAGTGTGACGTCATCGCCACAGTCATATGCTTTTGGTGTGAGCGTCCATGTTCTGTCATTAAATTTTACTGTTCCCAGAATTAAAATTCCCGTGTTATATTGCCTTGTTAATGGCTGACAATTCAGGCGAGGTGTGGGAATTCATTGCAATTACTTGGCATTATACTTTATTTTGATTTTTTCATGTAATGTTTCTGTAATTACTTAGGGTACAAAATTAATTTATTGATTATTACTATAATCTTAGGTAAATTATTTATTAACAGTGCCGTATCCACTGTTAAGTATCGTGTTACATTGGTTTATCCAAGGAAAAATCTATTCTGCTTAACTAATAATAGTAATTTTATGACCGAAACACGCAAGACGACAGTTAGCATTACGCAGTAATTCTTCCAATGTCATTTTATATTTAGGTAGCGAATAGACGTTAACTCCTGTAGATAGGTAGGTGCCTATAAGAGCGTTCACCACTAAATTTCAAACCAGACCAAGTACAGCAAATTTAATTATACGTAAGATGTTTTATTTAGGTACCTATCTACGAATAAATACTTCTTTACTCAACAAAATAACATAAAATATTGTATGTACTGATAATGACTTAAAAAATATTTCTTATTTATAGAGTGACCTCTTAGTGTTTCTTTTTTATAGCTCATATTTATGTTCGTATTAAATCTAATATTTATTTATTTATTCAGGTACACAAAACAGAAAACAATACAAACATCCATAAAACACATAACTTAACAAGGTTCATTTCCAAATTGAGTTCCTATATAATAATCCAATCTTCATCTTTTAGGAGTCGGAAACCTATTACTAGGAATCGTTAATTTTATAGGACTTTTAATACGTAGCAATGGATTTTAAATTATAAAGCGAGCGTGGCTAGCGACATACGATTTGACGCCGTGAGTTTGATCCCCGGTCACCACACTATTAGCGACTGACGTCAACACAAGCACTTTTAAGCTGGAGGGGTTAACGGAAAAGCTAGTAGATCCTAGATAAGAATATTAAAAAAAAAGATTTTACGTAAAAATTGCGAAATTTTCAAACCATATTTGCGAGAAAATTTAGAACCAAAATTGTTAAGTCAAATGCCAAAACTTTTCCATAAAGAGCAGAAGCTTACATCAAAACTTTGAGCAAGTTTCTGAACGTATAATGATTACATGTCAGCCTTCGGCGTCGTTTCCATACTGCTACGTCATCTTCCATGTGTTCGTATTTTGAAATGTTGACACCTGTCGAAGCCCAGCTCACGTGATTGGAACATCTTTCCTCGTTCATGATTATGTACTTGCTTCATCATTTTAACCTAGACAGCTGAGCAGGGAACATAATTACGTGTTGAGAACAGTACAGTTATTCAATTATTAATCTTCAATGGTCTTAAATTTATCAACAATTTATCTAACGATAAATAACTCGAGCAATTTAGTACAAGAGGAAAATAAGTAGATAGCTGGTTTTATTTTGTTCTCAGACAGATAACTTAGTTCCTGTCCTAAAATAGGACTGAAATGAAAAATCTATTTTATTTACAAACTCTTAGAGCTGAGTAAAAGTGCTTGAGATAAGGGTAGATTTACGACAGTAGTGTGGTGGATCGAATTCGCTTCGACGTCAACCAGACTACAGATGCTTCAAATAGGTCAATAAAAAACTATCTACTTCATTATTCCCGAGTAGTGTGTGTGTGAGAGGAATCTTAGAGCATATCGCAAGTACTTTATTACTACACTCTTATAGGCTAACTTACGGCCGCTTAAAGCGTATCGTTGCATACGTGGTTTACTTGTCCTCGACAGTGTTCAACAATCTCTGAAATCTAAGTCACACACAAGAGAACTAAGTGTGACAAAACGTGTCACGTCCTAAGGATGCCGCCTAAACCAAAAATTCGACCGGTCTAACTACAAAACTTTGATATCGCCCATAGGTTGTGGAGGTCAGATGGCAGTCGCTCCAAGGAAAATATTGAAATTCAACCGCATCGCAGTTAGGCTGGAAAAAAATCCCGCTGGATGATGAATTGTTATTTTTTCGTTATAGGCAATATATTACGTATGTTCTGAATGCTTAGAAATGACTTTTCCCTGAGCGCAGTTGGATTTCTAAATCAATTGGTTTCTTAGGGAATAGACGAGGGTAGTTAAACCAATTTGTGCTAATTGCCAAACGACACGGCCCGTCGTAAATACGCCAAAATGAAACCATTTGTAAAGAATATTTGACAGATGGATAGATGCCTTCATGACTCCGAACAGAGACATTGAAATACTATTATTTTTATAACTACTTACGATGTAACACCTAACAATCCCTGAAGTCAGGCCTTTGTAACTTTAATTAAGAATTTACGCGGAGCCTCCTATCTCAATAATCTGATACCCAAACAAACGAACAGTATAATACTTTATAAACTTAAGACTAACGGGTCTTTTACGCGATTATTGAGATATATACATACCTCTTTATTACCCGACGTTTCGTATAATACTACCAAATATACTTTTGTATACCTACTGTATGTAGGTATAGTAGGCTACAGCAAGATAGGCGGATGCGGCAGAAACTTACTCTCTTGATGAATATAACTAATCACTTTAACACACCATAAAATTCATAGATACGAGTACATACAAGTAAAAGCACTTCCATGTGTACGGTAGGCCTTAACTAAATTTGTAATGAATTAAAAAGCTAATTAAAAAGTTGCTACATTATCTGCTTACAAAAGAGGACGTATAAGTATGCTTATTAACAGAAAAAGTCCTTGTAAATCGGTGGGCGTGAAGGAACATTTTATCCACATCTTTACGACTGCATGTAACTACACGCCTGATGAGTCGTTAAGTACATTGACGACACAGCTTATCGTATGTTAATTAAATGCAAATACAGTACAGATACATACTGATACCGTAATTTAATTAATCCTAACACATTAATTCTGGTATGGATTTACTTGAATTCCAAACTCAAGTCAGTTGGGTAAATAATTGGGTTCAACCATATCTTACGAATCCCAAGTCAATCTTAACTTAACCTTACCCTGGCAAACGTAAAAGTGCCCGGTCAACGGTAATAGGCTCACCCCTGGCCGGCTGTCAAAAAGTGGACGTACAATATGTAGGTATTTGCGTAGGCTAAAAACAAACTTAATTAATTAGGTACATAGTTATATTATATGAAAACCTAAATGATTGAATGAAAGATGTAAATCAATTTTATAGTTCTCATAGCGCAAGTTCTGCTTAGTTTGAGACTAGATGGCGAAAATTAGGCAGAACTAGGAGCCCTTTACACCCTAGTATATTTGAATACTTTTACTTGAAGGCGACATCAATAACGGTAGACTGCAGTGTGTCTACTTCCTTCCCCTTCTTTCCAGTACAGTAGTCACAGCACAACACGGTATCTACATTAAATGTTCCACGTTCAATATTTAGGTATTTATTTGCCGAAGGAAATTGTTATTTCTATTCACCGGAGCTTCCTCGTTAAGCTAAACTAACTGTTCATCCATTTACAAATTGTGGAACACGTGGAATCCGTACCGTACCGTTGATTTCTTAACTCGGTATCATGCGAGTCGATTAAGGGTGCGTGCTCTGAATTGGTATGTGCTCATTACGCCTCCCTATTCATTACTCGCCGTCTAGATAACTTACGACGCAACGCGTTTCACTGAGAACAGTTATTTCAATGAAGTCATACGTTTGGGGCGCCATGGAGGATCCTTACTCATTCCGCCCGTTTTGCTAACGTAATAGGTACGAGTGTGAAGTGCTCAAATTATCACTTTGATCGGGTGGAAATAATGGTTTCTCTACCACGTTATATACTTTTACATCTTCGCTTCTCATAGACATAATTTCTTGAACCTAGGTACTGAATCGGAAATAACTGATATCGTAAAACAGTAATTTCAACATTGATTAAGAAAGACGACCTTGTCTTTTTTATCAATTTATACCGAGGATTTTGCAGATTATAATTAATTCACGTTTTTGGACCTGTTACTTTTATTTATTAGGTTCATATTCATTCCTTAGTTTTTTTCAACTTTATGTCAATAAAATGTGTTTGTGTGACAATCACAGTTATTAATTGGTAGTCAACTCTCTTCTAGTTCTAATATTTTATATTACCTACATTAAATTAAAAAACAAAAATGTAATGTAGGCCTAAATATTGCAGTTCTCTGGATCTGGTATGGGCGGAGGATGTGGTGCTACGGGCGGGCGAGTGCCCACAGCAGCGTCGCCGGCTAACACCGCCTCCTCGTCGTCATCAAACGCCTCGGCCAACGGCACTCGGTCCACGAGCCTGAGCACGGTACCTCCACCACCAGCATCATCAGCATCGACCACTGGTATAGGCGAACAGCTCAGCCGTACCAATCTCTACATACGAGGCCTCAGCCAAAACACCTCTGATAAAGACCTCGTACAGATGTGCCAGATGTAAGTCTTATCTAAAACTATACAGTTACATATTGTACTCACGTTACCAGTCCTAATCGTTGTTCTGTTTAATTTTTCAGGTATGGCAACATTATTTCTACTAAAGCAATATTGGATAAAAATACGAATAAATGTAAAGGTAAACATTATTCATACCCGTACGTCCTCTTTTCCACTGTCATAGCTGTAACAATGTTATTATCTACATGTAAACTATACTTATAGTCATAATCTGTGCCTAGATAGCTCACGTATGTATTTAAAATATTGTTTTACAATTTATTACTGAATAGATTAGCATTACTAACGACTGTTCGTTGTTGAATTATTTAAAACAATATTAATATTTTCTAGAATACCATATACCTACCTTCATTAAACTAATCCATCTATGGTGAGACTTTTTTCCAATATATGCACGAACACTAGATACATTCGATTTGATTCATATTTATGACATTCTCATATTTATAAATGTTTATTTGTTTAAATGTTATTTTTCTAGTAGTCATATTTGGATCATCTGCACTATATTTGCACCAAAGCACAGATGATATTATATTACTTCGATATTAATATGCACAATAATTTTAATATTCACCACGGTGTTAACCCTCTTTCGGTGTCACATCTCCATCACGCTGTTGTCGAGTAGAGAATAATATACTCGCGCTCATTAGTTACCTACATAATATATCAATGTATTTACCATAGCTGTTCTTTTTTTGGAATTTTAGAAATATATCCACGTTTATTTATGACCAAGCATGACTCGTCGAAATATCGAAAACGAATTATTTTTTAATCTGTCAGCTGCCAGTATCTGCTGAGGTAACCTTTTATTATACGGATATTTCACTTTTATTTTCGCAGGATATGGATTTGTTGATTTTGAAACAATCGGATCGGCTGAAGCAGCTGTCAAAGGATTACAAGCCAAAGGTGTTCAGGCCCAGATGGCTAAAGTGGGTATCTGGTTCCTGCGTAGACTGAACCGTGTACGTTGTGCATGCAAGTAATACTATTATGACTAACCGCCTGCTCCTGTCCACTCTTATCATTCCCTCGTCTACTATTTCTTCTCCATCGCCTTCATCATCCATCTCCTTCCAAATCCTTAAATAATATCCAAATACCATATAACAAAAATGGATTGTCAACTGTTAAACGTAGTACAAGTGTACGAGATTGTTCCATCGCAAATAACTTTTATTTTATACTCTGAAAATTTAGAATTGGCAGTTGAAATCTTACGCTTTCGAGCCTTTCATAATTTAATTTATATTGGCAGTTACTGGAACAGTAGGCAGACTTTATGCCATTAAGACAGTTGCCTTTCCATTTAATCCGACCCCATATTCCGTCTTCCTTTACTTATAGCTTTAGTACTTTACCCTCTATCTAAGGAGTGCCGTTATACATACCTACCTACATAATACCGAGTATTGAATTGAAACCCATAAAATGCAGTGTTTTATTTTGAAACACTTGCTAGATTTGACATGTGCATAATGTAGCAATCAAAGCATCCCGTTCCATGTAATCTGAAATATTTGATGATGATTTCAGAAACATAATTCCTATATTTATTGAAACAATAGTTGTTTTTTTAATTATCTAGATGAAGTAGGTCCTGTGCTTAGATCATCGACTGTAAGGGCGGTAACATTTTGACTTGACTGGTTAACACAGCCATCAAATCAAAGTACACAATCATTCATTTGTGTGTAGTACATATTGGGATACAACACAAATGGTAATTAGTGTGTCAACGTAATCACAAACAGAACAATGTAACACTAATGTGTTGTAAGTATGCATTCCCCTCAATGGTACGCATATCGATGCCGATATATAATGCTTACTCGATTCTATACTTCAAACATTGTTTCATCCTATTAATTCTATATCTACTATGTCGTATGCTTCAGCATTAATTATAACAGTGTATAATTATATTTTCGCTACTGGGCTCGGGTACTTCTATGCTTTCGATATTAAATTAGTGTGTATGCGAATTTTAACTAGCTTCGTAATCTCTGCTAATGTATATGCCCATGTCGTTGATAACACCTCCGTAATGTTTAGTACATTAGATCGATCTGCTGATTTACGTCAGAGCTGGCTTCAGTGTCTAGATAATCTATGCGGGCTTCAAGCTAATTGTGACATCCTGCAACAGTTTCACAAACTCGTTAAACTGACGCTTAGAAACGGTCCAACAAACTGTGATATAAAAGAACCAGAATCGATATTGCAATCGGTGATATCTAACGATGTTACTGACTGCACTTGGATACACTCACACATGACTATGCATACATGTACATAAAACCGTACTAAATTAACATTCCATTGTCAATGACGCATTTCTACACTATAGAAGGTGGAGTGAAACCACGTAAGATTCTTTCAAGTCACGGATTGCGCATACTTTAGCCTTTAATGTGGTTTCGGGGCTTAAAACTGTGTCTTGCTCCACAGTAGCTTTCTTAATTCATTACTGTTAAATTCAAAGCACAAATGTAATTCATGTTAGCGAAATAGAACTCAATTATTCGCTGTCAGACAGTCACAGTTCTTCATAAATTATATTCAGCTTAAGAGCAAACTCTTCAGCGTTTACTTGTGGGGTTTGCAGCAACAGGAGCAAGATCCTACCAACCTATACATGGCGAACTTGCCGCCACACTTCAAAGAGAATGATGTGGACCAGTTGCTCGCTAAGTTTGGACAAGTGGTTTCTACAAGGATCTTACGCGACACACACGGACAAAGCAAAGGTGTCGGTTTCGCAAGAATGGAATCTAAAGAAAAATGCGAGCAGATCATTCAGGTAACTAGTTTTTTTGTCAACTGATCCTGGCTTTAATTCATGTCACATACGACATAAACAAAACATAATTATATCTTTGAAAGCTGGATAGATACATAAATGAATCCCTATTCCTCTTGATCACCGCATCACGCGTTAACAACTGAACCAAGTTAGAAAATTATTTTTTGTTGTGTTTGTTAATGTTAGAAGGATGTTCTTATTAAAGAAAAATATTGGAAATATATTGGAAAACGTTGTCCATGGGAGCGGAGCCGCGGGCATCAGCTATTAGACAAAAGTCATCGTGTACAATATAAATATGGAACGTTTATTTTTCATTCAGATGTTCAACGGGAACCCTATACCGGGAGCCAAAGATCCCCTACTAGTTAAATTCGCTGATGGCGGTAATAAGAAGAAAGCGTTGTACAACAAACAAGACAACAACGGCAGAGCATGGAGGGATAACAACGAGTCCATTACACAGGTATCCAGGCTTCATTGCTAACAACTTACTCCACATTTTATACCAGAACATTCGCATAAGTATATAAAATATCACACACGCCACTAAGTCTTCGTATATAAGGGTTAGATGACAAAAACATTAGGTAATATTGTAGAATGAGGATTTTCCGATGGGAGTAAGGCCCCGCCCTTATAGAAGGCACCAAATGCCCAGGGGTATTTACATTAATATAAGTCTCTGATACCTGTGGCGAAATCGGTCAGTGAGTAAAATAAGGTATACATAATGTATGTGTAGCAAGTACTTACCCCCGAGTGCCATCCATCCATCTCCAATATAATAGTTAGGTCTTAGGATATTACTTATTAGAAATCCTTATCTCTGGTAATCTGTTCCCTAAGTATAACAAAAAAAGTTTGAAATGTTGCAGGCTGCAATGGCGGTGAGTGGCGTGTACGCCAGCGGCGTGGGCGGCACAGGCGCAGGCGGCGAGTGCGCGGGCGTGTACCGCGGGGGTGGCGGCATGTACGGCGTAGCGACCTACCACCACCACCCGCAGCTGCACCACCACCACCACGCCGCGCACCCCGCCGCCGCCGCCTGGCTCGCGCCCTACGCCGCGCTCATGCCGCCCGCGCACGCCGCGCATCACGCCTCTCACCCCGCGCACCCCCACATGCCTATGGACGCTGTGCCTAGCCAATATGTGAGTATCGACTACCAACACACTCGACTCGCCACGCCGACTTTAAACGTCACTGATGCTTCCGAGTTATAAATTATTTCAAGATGCGTCTAATTGATAGTAAAGGCACTCCTGCCATAGAAGAGCGTTAGCAAATTATCGAACGAGTCAGTTGAAATGATGACAAATAATATTGATTAAAACAAGATCTAGTCTTGCTTGAGTCCAATTTCATGTCGGCATCGAACGAGAATTCAGTCGAAATCAACAAGAAAGACTGACAGTGATTCTCTGTTTTCCAGGTAAACTGGGACAGCTTAAGGCCGGAAAACGAACTTTACGTGAGTGATCAAATGAATTTGTACAAAAGCTTTGTGTCTCATTGCTTCTGTTCACCACTCACTTAGCGTTTCTTCCGCTTGCACGATACCTAAATTCAGTTTGTTTGAAAATGAAACGACAATGTTACTATTTTTATACAATAAGTTTCGAGTCTCATATTCGTATTTAGCTGTATGAACGTAAATCCATCCAGACCGGCATTGATAGTTCAGATTCGAGCGAAATTCTTACGGGCGGGGCTGTTTGGAGTTACGTACTACTATTTCAATACTTTCTTATTTTGTAGTAATTAATAGTACCCAACGAGTGTCTAAGGAGTGTTGCTTAATGTTCCAGTATTTCACGCCGCCGTATCAGTACTTCGCGGGCCCCACCCCGCCGATCATCCAGATGCCGATGGAGAGCGAGCACGCGTCGACGGCGGCGTCGCCGGACGAGGCCTACCAGCCGTACCCGCCTCCCAAGTAGAGAGTAAGCCACGCTACAACACTAAGTGCTGTACAGAGAGCCAAAAATCAAAGTATCTGTGACTTTTACATTGTTAATTTGTTTTTAGTTTTAATTTGCGGCCGTTTTAGACTTCATCGAAAGCTCTTTTCGCCAGGCACTCTCTTGCCGGCGGTGACGTCTCTTTCTACTGGTTGTTAAGCCTTCCTATACTTGATCGCTTCGACTATTTATTTTCTCGTTGGGCTTCGTGTGTGGGTGGTCCTCTTGGCTTTATGCTGGACGTTCGATTTGCTGTGATGTTTTGATGAGGTCTTTTCACGGTTCGAGGAGAGGATTTGATGTATAGATGTAGTTGCAATTTTAAAAGTGTTTTGCATTATAATTTTATTATTGTTTTAATTGAAATTCATTAAGATTTTAGGCACAGATTTCGTACACGTTGACAAGATTATTTAAGATAGGTATTTATTTTAGCTTAGTGTTTTCTTGTATGAAATGGCAATTTATACTTGTCCTCGGTGCAGAAATCGGTATATTTTATAATTTTACCTAATGACGTTAACTGATTGTTTCTGACGGTCAACTGTAACATCAATCAGGCAAATTACAATCAATTTGCAATATTCTTACGAAGGTATTTTATATATTTATGAAAATAGTAAAATTATAATTTTTCCATTTGAATTTAAAATTTTATTTATGTTAGAATCGGAGTACATGTTTGAGGAAAGCAATATCTTGGAGTGGTATAGAATGTTAGTTGAAATTGGTCATATCATGGAAACATAAAAATATAAACAAAATTGTAAAGATTAATAAAAGATTATGTGTGTAAGAGTAAGTAGAGGTGGATTCACCCAATAGATCGTGTACGATAAAAGTGCGGGAGATTTAGAATCTTCCAATGGTGTGTAAGTATTTTTAAAATACAGTCGTTATTTCATTATTATATTCGGAAACATAAATTCAGGCAGCTCTTAGTATTAAAAGGATAATAAGTTCACTGCAAAATACTTCAGGGGTATCCCGTAATAGCCCCAATACAACTATCGCGAGTGAGGATTATGTAAATTTTTAAATACGTTTAGCATGGCTCTAACTCTTTATGTTTCCGATATATTTGTACATCATTAAAACAGTATTACTTGTCAGAATAAACATTCATACCGACGCGACGCAGTCTTCCAAAGTTCGCTATATAATTATATCAGGGCTTTATAAAAGTAACAAGCGTTACTTATAATAAGCCGAGACCGATTTTATTTTAACACTGAAGAAATCTGCTTTTTAAAAGTATTTCCTAGAATCTTCTCATCACAAATTATTTGATTAATTATTTTTTACAAGCATGTAGGAAACAATAAATATATAAATAACAATAAAGTCGTTGCCAAACCCAATTCAGACTGAATTTATGTATACTGTAAACTTCCAAACATTACCGTGCTTTCGAGAGGAACAGCATTATATTTAGCGTCAAATAAATATGTATTTATTTAGGTATAGTTTATTCAACTGAGCTTGAGACCAACGATTCTTTAATTACTACATTTAATTAAACATTTTCCCTTAATTTTTTTTTATTTTTTATAATTCGGTCTAAGATTTCTTGGATTGTTTTACATACTCTATGATCAGAATTTCTTTCTCTTTAAGTACTGCCCACTTTTTTTTACCTAACACTTTCTTAAATTTTATTTTATTTATTTGTCTTCTATCTGTGTCTCTTTCTCTATCTCTCCCTCTACGAGTAAACATTAAATGATTTCTTCTCTATCTTAACTGTACCTATTCTATCATACCGCATAATTCTCTGTGTAATGTTTTAAACTACGAAGTTTCTAAGGATAACAAGGACTTACTTACTTGGCTTTAATTATTATTATGTTGGTCACATTTATGTTAAAATATTCTTAAAACCTAACTTAAGTCCATTTGAATAAACTATATACGCTAATATGTATCCAAAGGTGGCTGAGAGCGAACAGATGTACTGCGGCTAATAGATGAATGGATGGCAATGACTTCTTCAGAAGAGGTCTGCGCTTAGGTGTGTGGCACGACAGTGCTAATGATACGGCAACATTTAGCAATAAGCAGTTGTATGTAAAATCTATTTATACATTTTACGAGTCTATACAAATTTTTGTACGTTGAAAACACATGTTTGAATACGTGAATAATGATCCTTTTTTGAGAATCATGTACTGAATCAACTGTAGTTGTTATTTTGTAGGCGGTCGGCACATTCCACTAGAGAACTTCAACCAAAATTCCACTATTGATTTCCACATTTTAAAAATGTAAACGGATTTGAAATCCTAATGTAAAACACCGTTTTGGTGTGATGAGCACTTTTTGTACCATCACGTAGGTTTTGGGTACACTTTATGACTTTATATGAAATTTGATATTTTTATATTGAATATATATAAATTATACATGGATATGTATACATGTATATACATTGTTGATGGGTACGAGTAAAAACCTACTATATCGCAACTGTTTAATTCTATTTTGGCACGTCAAGTTTCATCAGAACCAAAGTATACAAATCATTAAAGTCGAGTAAGAAGTAGGAAAATATTTATACAACTCAGGGACTGAAGACTAGTTAAATGTTTGATATATTATCTGTACTTTAACTGACAATTAAGCGGTAACCTCTTTGTTCAAAACCTGTGAACCGACTTTAAAATACAATACAGGAACTGAGACTAGCTGACAGCAGGTTTTGAATGAATAATGTAGATTTTGAACGAAAATATAGATCTGTACTTCGTTTTACTACTAGTTTCATTTTATTCAGGTAAAGGCTGAAATTGTACTGTTGTTCTGTAATGAGTTACTTTTGAAATGTACATACATTAGCTCAAGAAATCGTTCAGTAGTTCCAACCTTGTAACTTAGTACTAACATCTATTACGTAGAGGCACAAACAGTCGCTGTACAGAACCGCAAGCACGTAGCCCCATACACCAGTAGTATTAGCTGACTGCCTCACTGTAGAACACAATCGGTTCGTCGACAACACGTCACAATTGCAATGAAATGTGAGATTTTTATAAGTGTATCTCGCGAGTAAAACGTACTGAACATAATACTCCGTAGATCAGTGTCGTACTCGTATGATTTCTGGTCAAGCCAAATATTTTGTACTGATGAGAGCCGCCTTTGAAAATTTAATAACCGCAAAATACAATGTACCGCCGCGTGGTACTTAGTTAAGTATTGATCGTCTAGTGTTCCCCGTACACTGTGGCTTCCTGTAAATGCAGTCTTCCGATAGATATTGACGCAAAACTTTGCATTTATATTGATATCGTCGTATTCTTCCGTAATTATTTAAAGACCCACGTGTTTGTTTAGCAATGTTTTAAAATGTATGGTTTCCGCTACTCAACATTTTTAATCTGCTTAAATTATTGGTTCAAGCAAGTCGTTGTTTCCGTGAATTGGCTTTATAAAGCGAAAGCGTATTATAGGTACATACAATGGTCTCGTACCAAATTGTTCTAAGTGACTTATTATTATTATAGCGTGACACGGTCTTGTGTATAGTTAACACCGTCGAGAGCAAAGATATTTTAGTAAATTATTTTTCTAATACTTTCCTCCAAGTAAAAGCAATACTTATTTTCATAGTAGTGCCTTCAGCTTTTTTTAAATATAACAGATGATATGAATACAATATGGCAAGCAATTCCGCGTGCTTTACACAATATTTTTACAGGTAATAGAGAACTTACCGTATTCATAAATATAGCGATAATATAAAATATTTTGTACCAACAAATTAAAATCAAATTGTTGCATTTTCCACACATGACATAAATTAAACTCGGCATAACACATAAGAGTCGTTAATGTTCCTAATAAACTCACTTTAACATTCTAGACATGTGTGATAGGTACACACCTAACTGCACTAGGTAGGTACAATCATGAACGTATTAGTAAGTGAGCACAAGATATTGAGGAACCGGTTAAAACCAAAAGTATATTTCAACAGAAAACTATGTCGAAGCATAGAAATGATAGCAATGTTAAGTAGATGTCTTTATAAGTAAGTCATTTAATTATAAGCGAACGCACGGAACGTCGATACAGAGATATGTGAAGCTACGGGAACGTTGACAAAGACGGTTAGGATTAGAACATAGGTTTAATCATAGATAGGTTAGAATAGAAAACAATGTTTTGACGCTAAGGTAGATAGATTAGAGCCTTAGGTGTAATATATTTGAGCAGGAGACGCGGGGTTCGCGCGCCCTCTGCCGGCCTTAGGGTAGTTTCCTTTGTTAGTTTATTAAATAATTTAATTTGAATGGACTGAAGCCGGCACGCGGCGACCGAGCTTCGAGTCCCCGCCCTAGGGTAAGGACATCTAAGAAAATAGAGAACACATTCTTGATAAGTTTCAGTTCAGCAACGTTTGCTTTCACCCCTTTCGTTATGTAGATGAGTAAGTGTAAAGAAAGAAAATTAAATGAAAAAAAAAACGGAGGTGTCTATACAATTGTACTTGTCCAATGTGTATTAAATATTTGATTGAGTGGTGTTCTACCCAGCAGACTAGTCTAGACAGTAGCGTACTTTAGTTAAATATTTAGTTAGGTAGTATTATAGAATTATGAATGCAAAAATAAAAAACTTCATAAAATGTAAAAAAAAATTGAAATGAAATTGTTGGTAAGAAAGATTATTTTTAAGGAACATGTTGCTTCGTTGTGTTATTATGTGATGTTTGGCATAACTATGATAATAGTGTGACGTGTTTCTCGCAGAGAAAACCAGATAAAAGTTATGTATCTATTTTGTTACAAAGTGTTTGCAAGTTTCTATATTGTGCTATGAGCATTTTATGTGACCCGCATTATTTATAGTTATGCTGAATGGAAACTAAAATATAATATTAATAAATCAAAATGGTACTAAGAAGCATGTTTTATTGTGACAAGTCATGTTCCTTTGCATTGAACATAATTTTGTAAGAGCGAAATGATTGAAATAAAACAAGCGAAACCAAATTTAGTACGTTATTTTTATTTCTGATTCCTATCACTATGTAGAGAACCCTGAAGGACTATGGAACCCTGGTAGTACAGACAACAGAAATCAAGGATTATGCTGTTTCAATTAAATCTTCAACCAGTATACCTCGGGACTGCCGGGCGCCAATGGAAATCCGCCGGGCGCCACTGGAAATACCTTCTGCGTGTGAACCAGAGGCACCCGGCAATGGACGTGAGAGCGGCCGCGAAATTAAAAAAAAAACCTCGTCACATAAAACGAACTCTGACCTTCAGCTGCACAGTATACGATTTATCGATCTATTTGGCGGTAACAGCGAGTAAGAGCGAGAGTACCGATAGGCAAACACACCTCTCCACCCAGCGTTATATTTACGAGACACCAGTATACCTATGGTATATTGCCCTTCTTTAGTCTAAAGTTTTGAACAAGGTGCTACATATAACACCCAGGGAACACCCTTACGTGGAATAGATTTCTATTATATTTGAGTGTTCTAATGACGTTGTGGGCACATGCCGATCAACAGACAAGGCTCTAACATACATCAATGTTCCCGATTAGCGGGAATAGCCTCACTGGCAAAAAGAGTATAATATCCCTAGTATAATATCTCTGACTACCCCTGAAACAAGCCTGCCAATAATAATTCCAGATTTAGCGAGATTTTTTCATAAACCGACGGATCTCACGAAATTCTACAATATATTTTTACTGTTATGAATCAGTTCGAACTGCAGGTGTAGGGACTACGCACACTATTCAGCTATATTCAGCCTTTGTCCATAGAAAACAACGATTTTGTATGGAGACGTGTACGCATCCATTCAGCTTTCCGCGTCTATTCTCCTTTCGCGGCAAACCAGTATAAAATGAGGATAAATGTGTTTTTATCATGCGAGTGGTGCTATAGGGAGCGTTCAGCGCTGTTCCGCCGCATCCACCGTCAAACGCGGCGGAACAGCTTAGGGATGATGTTGACGTCACAATACTAATTCCGCCGCGTTCAGCGCTGTTCCGCCGCATTCACCGTCAAACGCGGCGGAACAGCTTAGGGATGATGTTGACGTCACAATACTAATTCCGCCGCGTTCAGCGCTGTTCCGCCGCATTCACCGTCAAACGCGGCGGAACAGCTTAGGGATGATGTTGACGTCACAATACTAATTCCGCCGCGTTCAGCGCTGTTCCGCCGCATTCACCGTCAAACGCGGCGGAACAGCTTAGGGATGATGTTGACGTCACAATACTAATTCCGCCGCGTTCAGCGCTGTTCCGCCGCATTCACCGTCAAACGCGGCGGAACAGCTTAGGGATGATGTTGACGTCACAATACTAATTCCGCCGCGTTCAGCGCTGTTCCGCCGCATTCACCGTCAAACGCGGCGGAACAGCTTAGGGATGATGTTGACGTCACAATACTAATTCCGCCGCGTTCAGCGCTGTTCCGCCGCATTCACCGTCAAACGCGGCGGAACAGCTTAGGGATGATGTTGACGTCACAATACTAATTCCGCCGCGTTCAGCGCTGTTCCGCCGCATTCACCGTCAAACGCGGCGGAACAGCTTAGGGATGATGTTGACGTCACAATACTAATTCCGCCGCGTTCAGCGCTGTTCCGCCGCATTCACCGTCAAACGCGGCGGAACAGCTTAGGGATGATGTTGACGTCACAATACTAATTCCGCCGCGTTCAGCGCTGTTCCGTCGCATTCACCGTCGATTCAGCGCCGTACGCAGTACACAGAAGCGTTTCAGCGGAGATAGCACGCTATGACGGCTTTTCTCATTCTTACGACGCCGTACGCGGCTGATAGAAGCAGAGCTGTATAAGTGTGACCAAAATCGTTCAACGAAACGCGAATGGAGCTGAATAAGTGTGCGTAGTCCCATATGGTTTTAATTACAGAGTGCTTATGGATTTTCTATAGGGCCCAGTAACAGCAATAGGTTTGCCCATTGTTACATGGGACCAAAAACAATACTGGCAACGTGTGGGTGTGTAATGCGCCTCTGACTACCCCTTCGGGGATATAGGCGTGATGTATGTCTGTCTGTTATGAATAAGGAAATCTCGGCCAGGGACTACATAGGTAAGTAAGGAAGACTATTATTCAGAGATGTGACAAAAACCGTAAGTGAACATGAAAATGGTCTAAGACAAGGATTTATACGTGAAAAACTTATTGGACATTCATTAGTATAATAGGATGCATACGAACTCCACCACAATTTGGCCCATGTCAACTTCTCTTGCAAGTGGTGCACCTGCCGATTAATGAACGAGGTTTTAGTACCTATACCATATGTAAAGCCAACAAACGGACCATTACTGAGTTTAATAGCGAGCTATTATTATCTGTCATAATGACTCGTTACCAGGTGTAAGTTGGTCGACGAGAGCTGTCGTTGCATGTACTTTCAAGGTACAGGTAATCATTTAGCACCGTAGTTGTCAACCATTTGTCAACATTGAAAGAATACAGTCGTAATTTTAATTAGACGAAGTCAACTGACGTTTACTGTGTTGTCAGTTTTTGATTAAATAAAAATAGTGTTGTGACAAAGTGAATGATTGAAAAAACTCCTGAATGAATGAAATTGCCTCGATTGTCTAGTGAATAGTTAGTGTGCCAAACTGCCGATATCGGGTACGGGGTTCGCATTTTAGTCGTGCTTTGTACATACCAACGAGTTTTCGACGACTATGTTCCTATAGTATCTACCTATACTGAATACCGAGTGTTTTAAACATTAAGGAAAACATTGCGAGGAAACTTGTAAGACTGTCCTATTTTCAATACATCATGCAGTTGAAACTATAGATGTATAAAATATAACAATTAGTCGCCGCGCCGCGTTTTGTAATAAGCCGTCAAAAAACTGATTGTAGTTACATACTAGTAAGTTATATCAGAGCACTTTTATACAATTTTATTGTAAAATAGAAATAATATTCTTTTATAGTTTGAAATGATTAACTATTCACACTCATTGTTCATTCATCTGTTGAACGAGGACTGAACGCATCACTATTACTTTAAATATGGCAACATTATTTTACAAAGTGACATTAGCTACTGTCAGATGGCTTCGTCTAATTAAAATTACGATTATAGATAGTTGTTATAAATACTTCGGATTCAGACTGTTCCAACAAATCATCCTTGTCTAAGACAGACGGACAGCAATAAGAATAGGGTAGAATAATATATTATGGCATTATATGTAGGTTTATACATATACCTTTATGTATATTTAAATTATTAATTATTTTAAGTAGTTATTAGAATTTAAGTCTATGACCTTCATATGAACTATTTTTTTTTGCATTACTTTTACACCAAATATTTTTTTTTTTTAACACTACTGCTATATGCATTTACTACTAGATCTATCTGCATCACCCTTAGGTTGACTGGAAGATAATGCCTGTGGCATTAAGTCAATGATTGTACAATAACTGTGCAAAAAGTTTTAATAAAAAAAATAGGGAATTGAACAAATAAAATTGTTTTAAGCGCCCGAAACTTTTCTATTATTTTCTATATATTCCGAACATTAAAAGAAACGGCTTGACAATGTACGGGCATACGAGTCTAAGACGATTCTACGTATTCTGCCTACTCCTTCAGAGAACAGGTGTGACATAAAAATAGAACAAAAAGATACAAGTCAACTTATTTATTAACACTATTTTATATAAAAAAAATATTAATCTAAGTAACATGAAGTGTGTAAGATGTTTCAAGAAGTTGTATAAAGTACTTCATTTTTGAAATAGGTTTAAACAGTCTATAACAATGGTGAAGTACCAATATGGACTTACGGGTTATTGTAATGTTTCGCTTTGAATATTCTAAGTGTATTGTCGCTTGAGCCACTAACTAATAGAGCAGGGTTCGACCAATCACAACATAGCACTTTGTCTTCGTGACCGCTCAAGTCATAAAGTGGAGTTCGAGGGCTGAAATAAAAAATAACTGTCTAGATTTTTATTTTTAATTCTATATTATTATAAAGAGTAAAGATTTGACTGTTTGTTTTCATTTTATAGGCTTCTTAACAACTGAACCGATTTAGATAAGGAATTGAAAACGAGAGAGCTATCACACGGGCATTGTTATACTCTCTAATCGTTAGTATTCTATCAAGATCTTAGAGGCCAAGTGACCAATCACACCCACAAGTGATGCACCATTAGACCTGGGACATATAACTATATTTTTGGGCTAGACACTGGCGGTAATAAAACCCAGGCCCAAATTTTTATTCTGAAAAAACAAAACGACATCAGACATACCTCCTAGTTTCCCACAGTTTGACTTGTCCGTCGTACCCAGCCGACAAGAACAGAGTATCACGTGTTGTTGACCAGCGTACAGATTGTACCCAGCCTGTATGAGATGTGAATGTTGTCTTCACAATGCTTTCTGAAAAAAAAAACACATTATTTAACACTAGCTGTCTCTGCGAACTTCGTATCATCTGAGTAAAAAGCTCACACCGTTTAAGGGTCGATTTACACATATCAGTGAAGCCCCCGACACTGTTCAGTTTCAGTGATTTATCTGTGCAAAATGTTCTTTCATAAATTTTCTATGAACACGTCCCCAAATGTCAGTGTCAAATACGACTGGCATAACTGACAAAGAGGACTTGGATTTTTGCGGAGCGCGTGGCAGGTTGCCTTTTAGGTTACCTCTGGCGCTGGGCAAAAATCCAGGCCCAAACGCTCAATTGCAATACCGAACAACGTTAAGTCTAAGGAGGTCATGATTAGTGATAGTCCTACTTTCAGTGAATGGGCCACTGAGGGTATACACAAAAGTAGACAAAAACTTTATGAACTATACTCAGAAAGACAGCTTAATAGATCAGTTGAATTTCTAGATCAAAATATATAAGTGATAAAATTCTTGCGGATTATCTATGGAATGGGGTCTCGGGAGTCATTAAGAGATAAGTTTAACCATATTAACATCCTTACAGTGTATTCACAGTATATTTATGAAATTTTATTGTATACCCACAAGAACAAAAGTAAATTTGTGAAAAATAGTGATAATCATAATCTAAACTTAAGAAATAAGGATAAACTGGCTGTTCCTAAATTTAGGCTTCATAGAGTGAGTAATTCTTTTGCGGGGAACTTTATTCGAATGTACAATACATTGACCACCGAAATAGCAAATTTATCTGTTAATAAATTTAAAAAACTAATATAACGTAAATTGTGCCATAAAGCTTATTATAGTATTAATGATTTCTTAGATGACAAGGCTGCCTGGTTGTAACACGAATTGCTCCTTTCTAAATAACTCTGTATTAGATTTAAGATGAAATATTTTGGAAAAAAGCCGAACTGAGTTTCTTGAGGGCTCTTCTCAGTCTCGTTGCATTTTGGAACCCTCGGTAGAGTCACACCAACTTTTGACGAATCTAAATAATTTTCTAAAAATTTCAAAGATAATAAACGTTATTTTATTTTTTTTATTTTCCTTGTCCCGCACCGCGAACTAGTTCAGAGTAACTACTTCTTCTGTGCTTCTTCTTGGCGAAATCATCGATGAATGTCGATGGACCCACGTTTTTATAAAAAGAAGAAGAAGAACCGACAAAGACAACATTGCAAGTAAAAATGTAATTACCTGTAGATCTTGGGTCATATAGTCGTATGTGCCTATCTGCTGAAGCTGTTATGAGACTGTTGTTTAATGGAGACCAGTGCACATCAAAGAATGCTTTGTTACCTGAAATTAAAAAAATAACTAAATTCCATCGCATTTAAATTATTTGCACAAGAAAAAATACAGGTCCGTAGACATATTATTTGATGCACAATTCACTATTTTCGTAGGTTAGGTTAGCATTTTGAGACAATTCGAGCTACTTAGACTACATATTCGACATCACCTCAAACATTGCCTATATAGTGACGTTTGCTAGAGCTGTATGCCGAAGTAGTTCCTTCAACTACTTCGGCATATATTAGTGGTGTTGCAATCGTTTTTATACAGAACTAGCGGACGCCCACGGCTTCGCACGTAACACGAATTATACAGGGTTACCTGGTAAGTCGTGCGAATCCCGTTCAGGGGTGATAGTTCCCACCATTTCTGACAAATTTCACCTTGGACCCCCGCCCCTAAACCGAACCCTTTTGAAGTTATAAGGCCTTGAAGATTTTTTTGAAAAAAATTGCTGACTTCTTGTCTATTGGCCTATCTCTTTCGTTTATTTTTGTTCAAATTTTTATTTTTATACGATCGTTGTGTAGCAGTTTAGTTTCTTCCTCATTATGAAAAACAAAATTAGAGTTACCTCAACTAAATGGGTCGTAGATAGAAGATTGATAGTTATAGCATCAATAAAAAATCAGTACAAAGCAAACTTCAACCAGCAATAGTAAAAAAATCTATGACACCTAGGCTGCAATACGCTTAAAAATATCTACATAACATTTTTTTTTTTAGCTATTCAACAAGTTATAACAAGCTAGGTAGTCTTATGATAACAAAGCGACTGGCCTGTGAATGTGGACGTAATAAGCGCCTCTCTACGTCTACCTATTCGGGAATAATTACGTGATTTGTGTCTGTGTCACATACTACAGAATGCATAGTTGTAGTCATTACCCACATACTTGAGTGTATAGGTCATAAAACTTTCACTAACAAATAATTGAAGCACCAACTCACCAGCAATATCTTGCTTGATACCTCCTAACTCACAGTCCCATATTTTCAATAAATGGTCCCATCCACTAGATAGTACAGTGTTAAAATCCATCCATAGTACTCCTGAAACAGCTTCTCTGTGACCTTTCAGTGTTGAAAGTGGCTCTCGTGAGTTACCCCGTTCTGGTTTACTCTTTTTCTTGGCTGGTACATTGTCCTCATCTGATAAACCTAAAGAAGTGTGGAACCATAGTTATTTATTAGCCAAGACAGCTCACCCACATAAAACAGCTTATATCACAATTCTGGTCACAAAAAGTTGCCCTTGCACCTATTCTAATGAAGCAGGAGAATATGCAAAAAGAATTATCTAAAACGCATGAGCCGTTTTCGTGATATGGGTGTACGGACGGACAGACAGCAAGAAATGATGGTGAATTCTTACAAGCAACCTTTAGATGGGCATAAATTGTTAGAAATATGTTGTGAAAATGGAAGTATGTCAAAGGTGTCATGAACTCTTTGGCCAGTAATAGTTGTTCTGAGGCTCAAACAGTCACAAAAATAAACAGAAATTAACTTACTAGCACTCCATAAGCATAAATTGTTATCCCAACTCCCAGTGACAAAGCGGCTACCGTCAGCTGAAACTGCGAGGCATTCTACACCTTTTTCATGACCTCGACAAGTGACTACGCAGTCCACAGAATTTTGTGTCACATTCCATACCCATAGCATTGCAGACTGATCATGGGAACCACTGAAATTGATGATGAAAACAAATATAATGGTAAAATATTAGAACAGTTTTTTTTATGTTATTATCATGTAAGTAACAACTGGTTACAAGCAATTAGCAGAGAGGATAGGTCCCTCTTGCTGGAGACCATGCTATGAGCCATGGTCTCTAGCGAGAGCCAGTGAAACGCGGCTGTTTTCTTCTGCGACCAGGTCATGCTCGTGAAGGAGGCGGCCGGTAGGGTGAGGCAGCAGACCCTCCCTGCTGAGTTCCGAAGTGTGCAGCGACGGCGCCGCAGACGTGACTACGCGCAGGACCATCGACCTCCATGATCGGGGCCTGAGGACGATGGACTAGCAACCCACCATCCTTACAGAAGCAGGCTAGAAGGACTGCGTGCTGTGGGGCCTCGCCCCACCCACGTCTTCACTCACCGACGCGGGATAAAACCTGCCCCCAAGGATGCGGGGTAAAACCCAACCACCACGCAGCGGCCACACGGGTGGCCAAGGACCGCCGGGCGTCACTGGAAATTGTTTCAGTGCTTGCCAGAGGCGCTTGGCAAAGGACGCAGGTGCGGCTGCGGCCTGGGGCCGCGGATTTGAAAAAAAGACAGTATAGGTGCTTGTTGACAATTATGGCCTCCCTCCCAGTGGAGTAATTTTTTTGTTTCTTCAGGATATTAATGTACGCCTCAAGGACATTTTAAACTGACATATGGTTTTCTGGACAGCAAGCTACCCGACTAGCTGGTGTGGGTACAATGATACAATCACTAGTTTGGGTACTTTAATAGATTCTAAACTTAACATAGAAATATATCAAATTGATTTTTATTACCTAGCAAATACAGCTTGATCTCCATTGAAAGCAACCCAACTGACAGCTTTTACTGGTGATGTGTGTCCGGGGATGGCAAGTTTATGCTGTCCTTTTGTACTCCAAATATGAATGCTATTGTCATAGCAACCTGATAGAATCCTGAAAAAATATATTTATACAAATCATTAAAAAGCTTACAAAATTAATGTTGTATAAAAGGCAAGCATTATTTCAACAAAGCAGATTCTTGATCAATCAACATTTCATAACCATTCTAGCCTGTCAAACCACGCTCAAAACTTAACGGAACGGTGCCATATATATATGCTCCGGTAGCCGGCTACCGGTTGGGGATTGACTGAGTTACTCTGAATGCTTTAGTAGTCAATCACTCAACTTTACTCAGTTACATCACTAATGCAAAATTTTAATTGTTAGTCTACTTTAATAATTTTTATTGTTTTGAAGGTATAATAGTATAATAATACAATAATAATAACTTTATTGACTATATATATATAGGAGAATAATGTATGTAAGTACTTGTTGATGAACAACATTATCATTAGGGAGGGACTTACCAGTTTTGGTGTGCATGCACTGTTGACACCCAGTCATCATGCATCAAGCAATCCTGTGGAGCTGGTGCAGGGAATCGCTCTAGATATTCAATCTGTAGTGTGTCTTCTGTAGAAACCCCCTTCCCTTGCAACAGTTCTCCTAGTGACGAACATAACAGCTCTCCACAAACTAAAAAGTCAAACTCTACCGCCTTTTCTGAAGTTGAACCACTTTCTTTTAACAAGGCGTTAATTAAAACATTAAGTTCCGATGACTGGACGTTACTTTGAATCGCATAAGGAGTGTCTGGAACAGCATATCTAAAAAAATAACCACGTTAAATCAATTCTGAACGTTTTAAATATGAGGCCACTTTGTTGTGTACACTTACTGTTCTTGTTTGGTTATAAAACGAATTTGCAGCTGAACCTCAGCCGATTCCGCTGCCATTTTAGTAATTCTGCTGCAAAGTAATATCTTCAATAGGAGCTAGATATTTTTTTTATCTGAAAAACAGCATCAATCGGCATTAATTCATATTTCAAAATTTTCACAACAATGTGGACAGGACACTGGAAGATAGGGCGACGGCGAGGCACTGATAGTTGACAGTAGACAGTGACACTTTAATAGAAATATACAAAACCAAAAACATTGATTTAGAATCATTACCTATACAATCTACATAATTATGTACTAAAAATATTTACATTACAAAATATCGTTTAAAAAATCCTCCGCGTCATTGCCGACTGGGAAGGTTCCCAGAATGCTAGCTGAGTTGCCACATTGGATGGCGATACTTATTCTTTGGGCCAGAAAATAGCCAACCTTCTGTCGTGAGAAGCATCGAGTTAGCGCTTTAGCAATGTCTCTATAAAGGCGGCGAGCACTCGGACCCCATGACCCTAGTGTCTCAACCCCAAACGGCTCAAATATGTAATCACCTGCTAGGTTAGCATATTTACGCCGTTTGAGGCCTTCAGCCGGCAGCAGCAACGCTCATCCGGATGTGCTTGTAACGTCAGTAAACGATGCAACGCATGTAGCGTCCAACGACGACATACCGTCCGGTCTCTTTCCATCGCTTCGTGCAAACCCATTTGGTTCACGTACGGCCGGAAGACCTGCAGTGGAAAGAGGCCTACAAATTATGTCGTTTAGAATAGCGTGCCGAGGTATACGACTGCTTTCTACTACAAGAAAGGCCATGGTGTCCCAGATTATCCATGGCTACTCCACAGGTGCAATGATGTGGAGATATACAAGGTGTACCCAACCGAAGGCAAGTGGCAATGCGGAAGGTTGTGTCGTCCAACATTGTACCGATGTTGGGCGATGGGAGCGCCTGAATCCATAACCCTGACTCCCATTCTCCAACAGCTAGTAGCGCACGCTCTCAAAATCAAAAAATCAAAATCAAAATATCTTTATTCATGTAGGTCACAAAGTAACACTTATGAACGTCAAAAAAAGAAAATGCTTCTACATTTACATTTACCGCCAGATTCGCAAGGCAATAGGTATAGCCTGTGAGGAAAGAACCTGGCAAGAAAAACTCACGGCCACTCTTTTTATTCGCCAGTAAATACAATGATTCTGTTACAACAATAAAAAGAGGGCAAGGACAGTACGTGACCATGTGTGGACCAAGTGAACTTAAAAATTATGAATCTGTTATTCACAAAAAAAGTCAAATACTAGTTAAAGGTGCCACATAATCTCAAAGTACCCATACCTTACAATATCATAATAATAATAATTTAACAATAATAAGTGAGTTTCAGCAATAAAACAACATTTCAAACAGAAGTAGCCCCTATGTAGCTCGAGTGATGAGCAAGCAACTCATTGCGATTTCTCTGTATCGTTTAGATAATCTTTAATAGTATAATATGCCTTTTTTAGGAGGTGTGTCTTAACAGTCACTTTGAATTTATTCAAAGGAGGGCTCATAACGTTTAGAGGAATTTTGTTATAAAAACGCACACCAAATCCTGCAAAGAAGTCATGAACCTTCTGTAAACGATAATACGTCCCAACCAATTTATGCTTATTTCTAGTATTTATTGCATGTATGTCACTGTTCATACTGTATAAATGTATATTCTGTTTAACGAACATAATATTCGCATATATATATTGTGATGCAACTGTTAAAATGCCTATTTCTTTAAATCTTTCTCTAAGAGAAACTCGTGCATTCAGTTTATAAATCGCACGTATAGCTCGCTTTTGGAGTATAAAAATGATCTCTATATCAGCTGCCTTGCCCCACAGTAAAATTCCATACGACATGACACTGTGAAAATAGCTAAAATAAACCAGCCTGGCAGTTTCTACATCCGTGATCTGACTTTACTAATAGCAAAAGCCGCAGAGCTCAGTTTCCCTGCAAGACCCGTTATTTGGGCGTTCCACTGTAATTTACTGTCTAGATTAATACCCAAAAATACGGTTGATTCTACAAGATTAAGGGTATCACCGTTCAAAATAATATTAGTACCGTAGTTCTGAACATTAGGCATACTAAATCTAACACACTTTGTCTTTTTTGCGTTCAGAAGTAAATTGTTGGTTGTAAACCAATCCAGAACTAGTGCAAGTGAACTATTTACTTCGTCAAAATTCCTCAGCTTGCGATCAACTTTAAAAATAAGTGATGTATCATCGGCGAATAGAACAATGTCGCACAAGTTCTGTACATAGAACGGTAGATCATTAATGTAAACTAAAAATAGAAACGGATCTAGAATTGATCCTTGTGGCACGCCCATAGCTACAGAAGCCCCTAAAGACCGACAACCATTGATATCAACATGTTGTATTCTATCACTGAGGTATGAGGCAACTAGGACCAGTGCCGAATCTCTGATACCATAATAATTGAGTTTCCGTAATAGGGTATTATGGTCAACGCAATCAAAAGCTTTGGAAATATCGCAAAATATACCAATGGCATCTTGCTTATTCTCCCAGGCATTGAAAATATGCTTCAGAAGCGTTACCCCGGCGTGAATGGTAGGACGACCTCTTGTGAATCCATACTGCTCTGCTCTTAAATATTGACAGAAGTGTCAATTAGTGTATTAATTCTCAATTTACAGAGCGGCGAATCCCAAAGTCGCTGTGAGCCTAGGCGTGTGGGCAGGTCAGTGTCGGGGCAAGACATCCTCCAAGCGTTTATGGCATCGGATAGATAGGATAGATGAGCGAAGCGAGCGCCATCCCAAGTCTCTGGGATAGATATACTGATTGGTTTCATGGCATGGCTTCCGGTTTCCGAGTAGTTTGTGGCTGTCAGTGTCGCATAGACGTCAAAGTCATTCAGTATTGATTTTGAGGTTATGTCATCATGATGTTGTTTATGTATGATTTTTGATTGTAACTTTTAGGTTAGTTTCGTGTTTATTAAAATGGTTGCAATAAATAAAACCCACATTAAATATGGTGTACACCGAAAAGCCGGCAGAAGGCTGGCTGATTATCGCCCTATATTTGCACCGGACGGGGAGTAAGTGCTGTGTACCATATAGATCTATTTTCGTGTAAATAAACTCATTCAATCACTTTGTTGTAATATCATGTAATATTTTATTCCAGGTCTATAGTTATTATTGTTGAAAATATAGTTCGAGTATATAATATTCATACTGGAGACTGTGTTCGGACCCTTGAAACAGAGCATAGTGTAAAAGAGCTTATTGCAATCCAGTTCCCAGAAAATGAAGATTACAACTTGTATGGTTGTTCTGATAGTGGATATATTACAATATGGACTTGGGATAAAGGAGCTGTCCTCAGAGAAATCGTTAGTGCTCATCATTATATAATACTAGCGGTTGCCCACAACTCCGCATGTGTGGAATAGTTTTAAAGTATCCTACTTTCTTCCCATCCCCAAAACTATCCCTATGCCAATTTTCATCCAAATCCATGCACTTGTTTGACCATGAAGGTGGTAGAAATAAACACACTTTGGGATTTATAATATTAGTTGGGAGATTATTATATTATATCACATAAATTACTATAGTGATTGCTCACAATCTGGCCTGCTTGATGTACATACTTATCCTCAAATGACTTATTTACTTACCAGGTTTTTTAAATTAGTAAGTGTACTCTCTGTCCTAATGTTTTTGTCCTATCGCTGAATGTCTTTGTCACACATGTAAAGTTTATGTTGCTTGTATGCATGACTGTTGCTTAGATAGATTATGTGAATCAAACTTTTCATCTCTATAACGAAAGATGGTTCCCTGATTATTAAATAATGCCTAAACTAAAACATTTTATTCAATTACAATTTTACAGAAACTAAACTTACCACCCAACGCTCGAATCCTTACATTTGACTTAGTAGACAGTGCTGAATGCTGTGTTACCTATGCATTACCAAAACAGAAGTTCATCAATATCAGTACCTTTTCTGCAAAAACTGGAGAAATTATCTATGAATACAGAGACACTAAAGTTTCATGTCATGACATGTTACAAGTGTCATTGGGTTGGTGCAATGGTGACAGATTTGCAGCCATAACTAATGCAACTAAGTTTTTATACATTCAGAACCTTCAACAACCACATTTGAAGACTCAGTAAGTACTAAATATAAAACACTGCCTAAGACGAATAGTTGGTCTTATCAATAGTTATCAATAAAAACTTCATTCAGTCAACCATTGGATGAAAAATATTGCAAGTAGAGTTACCCTGGCCTAAATATTACCAGTAATACACTGTTTTATTATTGGCTAATAAGCTAGAAATCTGTTTATTTAATTCTAGCTTGGTTAGGCTATTTTGTGCTTCACTGTACAATTTAGTTATTTTGAATATCTTTCCATTGTGGCAGATATTAAAAGCTCTTTCTTCCTGTGCACTTATCTCTGTTAATCAATCAATGGTTCACTTGTGATGAAAATAAATTTATTAAGTAACAAATTCTTTGCAGGATAATCAATCATAATCATTATCGCATAATGTCAGTTGCGGCACATGAGAAAACCAATGCTGTTGCTATCACAGACACTCTGGGCCGTGTGACCATCGTCAGAGGCAATTTGTATGATTACAGGCAGATTGCACGAGAAGTGCTACATTGGCACTTCTTACCGCCTCTGGCAACATGCTTCTCTTTACAAGGTAAAAGCCTCTAAAACCAGTCAGTTTCATTCCACTGTTAGGAACTGTTTTTAATACATGTAGTAACATGGAGGTACGGAAAAGATAATTAATTGAAGTAGGCTTCCAATGTCCTCTACATTTGAAACACAGCATAATGGATCCCCATGACGATCAATATTATTGTAAAATCAAATCAATCACGTTGTATGAAAAAAAATTATCGTCCTGGGGATCCATAATAAAAAATTGGTCTGAAGAGAGAGGGTAAAAAATTACCAGAACCAACATATTCAGTGTGGAAAAAGCATGGCTTTACTATCTAATTTCATTTCTCTTTCAGGCAACTATTTGTATACTGGTGGAATGGAGAAAGTGTTAGTGAAGTGGACCATAGGCAATTTGGCCTATAGAGCCAATGAGAAGGCTTTTATCCCGCGATTGCCGGGCATGATTAGGTTTATAACGACCAACAATGACCATGTTGCTGTGACATTGACCAACAATTGTAAGTTGCTAGTTATACATATATTTATGCTCAAACAAAAATGTCCCTGAATATTTTGCATGAAATTTGGTCCTCGCTCCCCCTTTCTCACATAAAAAACCGTGCACCAAATTTTTTCCAAGTTGATTAAGTGTGGCTGAGTAACAAATTAGTTCAAACTACTTTACATAAGCATTATAATACGATCTGGAAAGATTAAATAACAAATACTTACAAAAATATTTAATAATATTAGTGAAATGCTTATTAATACTGTCCTGTGAATGGTATGTGTGCTTGTGTGTTATATACCATTCGTTCAACTATAGTCCAGCAGATTCGTTGAAAAATAAAATTGCTTTTACACTGGCAATTTTTAGAGTAATAATTATTGTTGTTACAACAAATTGAGGCAATGGTAATGTTGCCCTAAATACTAGATTTATCCATTGGTATTGCCAAGCAATATTGCTTCACTAATTGTCCATTTCAGTGCAGCTTAACTGAATATAATATCATCGAATACCGGTCACCTAATTCATCTTATGAGTCTTATAAGAAATTAAATAAGAACTCCATGTTGCGACTCTGCCACTTCTTGCCGGTGGTTCAAGTCATAGTGTACTCGTTTTTGTGGTTCATATAAAACCAATTATATATTTCAGCTGTCGTAATAGCAAATGCACAGTTACGAGTAGTGTCCACTCTACTCGAGTGCGGTGGAGTATCTCCTACATCAAGAGCAGTGGGCGGTGCGTTGATCTATCATCAACCTCTCGAAGCGCTTGTCACAGCTGGACGGACAGGACACTTACAATTGTATTCTACTACTAGCGACAAAGTTTTGTACAACGTAAGTTTACTTTTTTTTTTCGTTGTTACAAAATACCTCTCTCGGCATCTAATCGATAGTTAAGAAATCTTTATTTTTGAATAGGAGGAAAAAATTTTAAAAGTCCAAATATTATTTGACGATACCGATATATCCCATGTGCTTGCTAGGTCTACCCGTGCACAGGCGGGGCCTAGTGTGTAGTATTTTAAGCAAAATGGGTTTTGTTATTTCAGTTGGACATAACACAGACAAACAGCTTACCATCAGAAAGGTGGAATCTATTACCGTTAGAGACAGAAGTGACATGTGCAGCTGTTAGCGGCAACGGTGATTGGCTCGTTACATCTGAATACAGGAACGACGGTATCATTTACCCAGAAGAGAAGTTAAAATTCTGGCAAGCGCAATACAACAACGCCATACCATTCCAGCTTAACACATGTGTTAATCTTTCACACGGTGGTTGCAATGTTGTTTCTTTAGCTCTTAATAAAAAAGGTGAATTTTGCGTGTCAGCCGGTGCCGATCAAAAGTTCAGGATATGGAAAAGAGAAAATACCTCACAGACACATCGGAAAACAGTCGCTTGGGCTTGTCTCACAGCGTGTTATTATTCATCAGGCATAGGACAATTTGTATCAAACAATATCTTAAATGATTTCAAAGAGTTCTCCAAATATAAACCGGGGAAAGATGAGGAGTTGCCTTATTTGAAAGAAGTTAATAACAAAAATGACATTATTAAAAAGTTGTATAACATTCACAAGGAACATTTGTTGGCTAATGAAATGAGTAAAATTAGTATTGGAAGAGATGATGGATATAATATGGCAGGGGTCGCAATATCTCAAGATGGATCTTTGATAGCCGCTTGGTTTGGTATAAAGCTGACTTTGTGGGACATCCATCTGTGTAACCTTAGGACTACGTTGTCTCACCCTGCCTTGCGTCCCAAGGGAGTTCATGTCCAGTTTGGTAACAAGGATGCTGCACATTATGTAAGTATATAACTCTCTCTGTCTCGTCAGTATGGATTATTTACAAAATATTAAACTTTCGTGTTAAATATTAAACGACTGGTTATATGTGTACCAGTTATTTGCCTAAACAGTTTAGTGACATATTTGTGCTGAAGGAAAAAGTACACTCATTCCGTGGACACAGCCTCACTCTAAACCGCTCACCATCACAGTCATTAACCGCTCATCACACCCTAAACAATCGCATTGTAAAACTGTTTTTTTTTTAAATTCCGCTCTTACTTAGTGCGGAATTAGCCGGGCGTCTCTGGTTACAAGCAGAACGTATTTCCAGTGGCGACCGGCGGATCGTAAACCCGTGGAACAAGTTGCTTGAACATGTGGTATCGGCTGGATCTGTGAACTCTTTCAAGTGTCGCTTGGATAAATGGCTTGAAGACTATAAACCAAACGAATAAACAGTGGACTATATAAACAATAAATAATAAGCGACACAATTACATTACAATAATTACAATACTCCAACACTAGGATGTGCACTAAATGCTGCTCGTCCATAATAAATTAATAATAATAATTATTGAAGCCTGAAAAATCTGACTGAACTACAGAACTTCGATACCGTCCATGAGTTGTGGAGGTCAGTCTGCATTCTGTCCTCCACTCCTCTGCGTCGCAGAAAACATCGAAGAACAAAAGGTTCCATGGATGTACTTATATCTAATTAATATGTGTTTTAGTTGGTGTGTACAACAGAGCAATGTGTGGCCGTGTGGAGTCTTTTGTCGCTAACCGTGAAATGGCTTGTACAAATAAACCCTACAAGTCTAGCCGCTCATAGGTTTTCTAACAAAATTGCTGTCACTACTAAAAATAATGATGGTAAGTTTTAAAAAGAGTTTAATTACATACAATTATCTATTTACTCGAAAGGGTAGGCAAACAAATATTATAGGCCCACTTTCCTGCAGTTCAGGTTATATTGGGCCATATAAATCACAGTAATTAAATAATAATAATATACGGATACGGCCCGTATTGTGTGGAAGTTCCTATCTCTGGAGCCCTAACCACCGGTAGCTTGGTCTCTGTACTCGATACCGGTGGGTCACTATTTTTATATTTTTAAATATATTTGTGTTCTTTTATAAGTTTATTTAAAACTATAGTAAATATGTATAATAAATATTTTGGACATTCTCACACAACGTCATCTAGCCCAAACTAAGCTATAACCTTGTGCTATGGGATCTAGACAACTGATAAACATACTTTTTATATTTCTAAATACATACATAATATACATAGAAAACACCCAAACTCCGAATCAAACATTTGTAGATCACACAAATATTTGATTCAAATAATATGCTTACATGTAATCACGCCACTAATTGATGGGGTTAGGCAGAGGATCACCACACTCCAATATTTTTCGAATAGTTTTGGTTATCCTATGTAAAAGAGGGGGCAAAACTATCGCCGCGGCTATGCCCACGTGATGTAGTTTTCTCTTTCTCGATTCCCATGGGAACACATTATCGGGATAAAAAGTAGGCTATAAGCTTCCGGGAAAATGTAGCTACATATTAATCAAATTTTCAAAATCGGTTTAGTAGTTACAGAGCGTATTCAATGCAAATAAACAATTAATCAAATCTTTCTCTTTATAATTAGTATGTATAGATAAAATCAGTGATTTGAGCTTAAATTAAAAAACAAAAAATGAATTCCATCATATTTCTATATATCTGTTTCAGTGTATGTATTTAGTCCACATAATTCAACACCAATATTGACAAAGAAAGGAATTGTGGACCCATCGACAGGCGTGTTCAAACAATGTACATTCGGTACTTGCTACGACGATGAAATCAGACTGTATCTTATGAGAAATGACTCGGTAAGTGTACGGAATTTCTTTCTTACTTTGAACGCTAAATCAACTTATCTGTCTGTAATAATCTCAGAGCAACTATCTGTAAAACGTGTATATAACCGGTCTGCACTATTAACAACCGCTCTGAACGTCAGAACTGTGGAACAGTCGACAATGACGTAATGCCTCCCAGTCAAGTTGGCGTGTGGCAAAAAATGGAACTAATTGAGCTGAGTTTACGAAGCTCTTAGGCGATTCGTGTATTTCGTTCGTGATCGAACTCCTCCTAAACGACTGGACCGATCTTTTTGAAATTTGGCACGGTCATAGTGACCATCACCGTGAGTGCATATATCTGAATTCATAAAGATCGGTCCAGTCGTTTAGGAGTTCGACCCGGATCGACAAACTCAGCTCAATTATTGCAACAGCAGAAAGCATTGCATACTTAGTTTAATTGTATGTAGTTATTGTTCTGAGATTTGTTTTTGACGTGTTTCAATGTAATGTGGCGCCCCTAGTTGTGCGATCGACTTTGTAAGTTTACGAAAGTGTACTCATACAGGGCAACCAATATCTAGAGCCGTAGGAGTAGAAATAGTTGCTTCGAGGTAATAATCAATTTGCCTGTGAGTATTTAATTTCTAAATAAGTAATATTCATATCGCCATACGGCCATAAGAACAAGTTGATCTTTTGGTCCTTCGAACCACAGTTAACTTCTTTAGATTCCTTCCCATATCCGCCGGTGGACTGTTAGTCTGTGGCGCCCATGTGACTTACAATTTCTTTGTATGTACCGGGAAGTTATTTATGATTATTATTTTATAGGAAATCTACTGTATAGAACCAGAGTCTAGTGAGGAAAGTCGTTTGGAGGTGATATCACATCGCAAACTGCCCAGTTCAAACTTCAGCGCGTTACTGGCTGAACAACAATTGTCTGAAGTGACTCCGGCGACTGGTGTAGATGTTAGCGCTGTGGATGTTACTCGGTTGGCTTCTTCGAGTATTGCTCAGGTAATTACACACCTTTTACACACTTTTCAAATTCATAAATTATTTTCTCTAGTAGCTTATAATATTATCTGTCTGTACGAGCCAATAATGCTCTTAGAGCACTGTTATTTGGTATTAATAAATATGGCATTTAGTAATCAACATAAGGACGTAACTACACATAAAACAAGCCTACCCACATAAATCATATGCATTATGATATATCATAACATAGTATAAAACGAAGTCACTTCGTTTCTCTATGTATGCTTAGATCTTTAAAACTACGTAACGGATTTTGATGCAGTTTTCACCAATGAACAGAGTCACTCAAGGAAGTTTTTAGTACATAATTTGTCAAGCGGGCGAGCCCCGGGCATCCCCTCCTTTAACAAGAAACAAAAGTTTTCAGTCAAAATCTGAAAACCCCAACTTTTTTTGGTCCTTCGAGCCGGATTTATTTAGATCGTTTCTTAGGTGTAAGGTCGTCCTTTGTACGAGTATATTAATTTTAAGAAATATGTGACTTGTTAGAATATGGTATATTTCACATATGACACTGACAGGATGTATGTTGTATTGTCTTAGCCACTATTTTTAGTAACTATATAAAAATCACGTTTGCGTCACTCCTCTCTTCTTCATGGATACTCTGACCGTGTGCCACGTTATTTTGCTTGTGCATAATTATAATTATTCCCATGTTATATAAATTCTAGTTATCCCAGCGAACTTTGTATCGCCTCAAATATTAAAAAAAAAAACTTCCCTAAACTTCTACGAATATTTTAATATTTCATGCAAATGTATGTATATTTTTTTTTTTTTTTTTTTTTTTTTTTTTATATTTGGTACGCCAAATTGACGCCGCCCGCCTGGTGGTAAGTCGTGACGACGTCTAGCGATTGTGGGCCACTCTCACAGCACACATTACTATTGAGAGTGGCCCTCAACTTGACGACCTACTGATGTGCCTCTTCACGCTCCGCTTAAAGAACCCAGGATTATATGTGGGAGGAAACACGTGCACAGGCAGGGCGTTCCAGGCCACTATCGTTCGGCAGAGAAACGAACGTTTAAAACGTTCGGTTCTCGCGAACATGCTATCCACTGTGTGGGGGTGGCATCTCTGCCCGGCACGAGTCGTTCGGGATCGGAAGGAAGAGGGTGGGATCAGATTGAAGAGCTCTTCAGAACACTCGCCGTGGTAAATACGGTAGAATGCGGCCAAGGAAGCTATTGTTCGGCGCTGAACTAGCGGCTCAAGGCTTCCCGTTACCTCCGGACAATCTATAATACGGATAGCCCGTCGCTGCATAGCGTCGAGAGCGTCCAGCAGATACTTCGCGGAGCCGTCCCAGAGGTGAGAGCAGTATTCGACGCAGGGTCTAATCTGCGTCTTGTACAGCAGACACCTCTGGTCCGGTGTAAAGAATCTCTTTACCTTATTCAGTATTCCTAGTTTCCGCGAAGCTAGCCCTATACATCTTTCGATGTAGTTTTTATTATTGAGCTCTCGACGAACGTCTATGCCAAGGATATCAAGGTTTTCCTTCATTGGTAATAATGCATTCTGAAGAGAGGGTAGGGGAAGGAAAGGGGATTTCTTCGCAGTAAATGCACACGCCTGTGTTTTGCGGGCATTGAACTCGACCAGGTTCTCGGTACCCCATTGAGAGATACTGTCGAGGTTACGGTCGAGATCAGCCACGAGTCGTCGTCTCTCCTCCTCAATCTCAGATCGCCCCGCCGTCGGACGAACCGAGTAACTCCCGTGCAGTGTGCTGTCATCTGCATAGCAATGAATGTTCCCGAGGGATAGCATATCATTGATATGCAGAAGAAAGAGAGTTGGTGATAGTACGGACCCCTGCGGTACCCCGGCATTCACTTGCAAGAAGCGAGAAGCCTGGCCATCGCAGAGGACCCGCACTCGGCGCTCGTTTAAAAAACTGGCAATCCAGCTGCACAGTTGAGGAGGTAGACCATATGCCGGAAGCTTGGAAAGGAGCGAAGCATGCCAGACCCTATCGAAGGCTTTGGCGATGTCCAGGCTAATAGCCAAGGACTCGCCGTGCCTTTCCATAGCCCCACCCCAGACATGCGTTACGAATGCCAGAAGATCACCCGTTGATCGCTTTGGCCTGAAGCCGTATTGTCGATCATTGATTAGCGAGTGATCCTCTAGGAATTGCATGAGCTGCTTATTTATAAGGAGCTCAAGCACCTTGCAAATGACTGAGGTGACAGCTATGGGTCGATAGTTGCCTGGATCGGACCGATCCCCTTTCTTGGGGATCGGTTGTACGTTCGCCTCCTTCCAGACCTCCGGCACGAGCCCTGAAGAGTATGACAGGCGGTACAGACGCGTTAATACTGGAGACAACTCAGCTGCACATTTTCGTAGCACCACCGCCGGAATGCCGTCAGGGCCACTGGCTTTCCGCGTGTCGAGTGACCGCAGCACTGCCCGTACATCACATTGCCTGATAACAATATCAGGCATTGTGTGGCCACAGTTGGCGATGGCGGGGGGCTGCAGGCCACGGTCGTCGACCCGGGAATTAGCCGCAAAGAGGTCTGCGAGCATATCCGCTTTCTCTTGGGCTTTGTGAGCCAGTGTTCCATCTGGGTAACGCAGTGGTGGCAGCGAGGGCTGACAAAAGTTAGATTGCACGGCTTTGGCCAGTTGCCAGAATCCACGGCTGCCCGTGGGATGGGAAGTGAGCTCCTGACCAAGCCGCGCGACGCGCTGGGCATCCGCTCTCTTAAAGGCCCTCTTACTCGACTTTGTGGCCCGGTTGTACGCTGCTTTGAGGTGGCCCACGTTTGGGTCGCGCACAGCTCGGGCCCTGATCCAGGCGCGATATGCCGACTGTTTTTGTCGAACAGCTTTGGCACAATCTCGCCCGAACCAGGGACGGGCTCTGCGGATACTGGCGACATCAGTGAAAGGGATGTAATAATCCATCCCTAAACTGATCTCGCCAGCAATAGCAGAAGCACTATCCGAAGGAGCCTTTCCTACAAAGCAGCGCTGGCTCCAGGGGACGGACGCATAATAATCGCGTAGACCGTCCCAATCCGCTGACGAGTAGTGCCATAGTCGTGGTGACGTTTGTACAGGACGTGCAGGAGGTGACACCTTCATGCCAGCGTGAACAACACAGTGGTCGGAACTACCCAGTGGGGCTCCTACTGAAACACTGTACTGGGCTGGGCGACTCGTCAGCAGTAGATCCAGCAGAGCGGGCGCGTGATCTGACCTGTCTGGTATCCGGGTGATCCCGCATACCATCTGGGTCAGACCGTGGGAGAGAGCGAACGCATGGGCGGCTCTACCCGCATGATCAGTCTTGAGGGACCCCAGCCATTCAATGTGATGGCCATTGAAGTCCCCCAGAAATACTAGGTCAGCGTTCGGGAACCGCACCTGCGCTTCATCAGCCGTCTCGCTGAGGTACTGGAAGAGCTTTGTTGTCTCAGAATCCCCTGTGTGGGATCGGTAGACGCACACGTAGACATGGCTCATAGAGCCATGGTCTACGTGCAGCCAAAGGACGGAATTGGAGGGGTTCTCTAGGCAGCGCAACCGGCGGCAGCAAACATCCGCCCTAACGAACACGCACACCCCGGCTTTGTCTCGAAATTGTTCCTCGATGACATAGCCGGGGTAACACAGGTAAGACGTGTCGTCAGGGCGGCGTATTTGTGTCTCCGTGAGGAACATCACAGCGGGCCGTGCCATCTCAAGGTGGTGGTGGACGGTATCGAGGTTCGCATGGAGTCCACGGACGTTAGTGAACTCCACCTCGAAATGTGAAGTTGTGGGGTTTCCTAGGGCCGCTGTGTAACGTTTTTTTCTTTTTTGTTGCACTGCCATTGTAGATTTTGAAGAAGAAGCGTGAAGACAGGGCGACATTTGGTGCAGCAGTAAGTGACAAAGCGCAGGGGCTAGCTTTGTCTAGAACCGTGTGGTTAGGTCGGAGCCGACTCGCCGGACGGAAGGGCTCCCAAACCCCCCTGATGCAAGGCCGCCGCTACCCCACACCGGTTACCACCCGGAGCGGCAATCCCACATCAGGATTATGCGCAACATGTGGGGCAGCCTCCTGGGGTGGTTGGCCCCAGGCGGGCCCCATGACTGTGTTGCGGGCGGCCGCGGCAACGCCGTTGCTAAGGGTCTCCCTGGCCGGCGAATCGACCCACACCACCCACACTAGACTCCGTTTCGCCCCCACTGGTCCCATGCCTGCTGCACCATACATCGCCCCGGGCCCGGCGGTGCAGCTGCTGAACCCCTAACGCAACCCAGCCTGGGCTGGGTTACTTGGGGGGCTTTAGCACAGCTGCACGGTGGTACCCCCCCGGACCAACACTGTTGTACCACCTGGTACCCACGTAGGGGCCGAAGCCACTCCATAGGTACCGTAAATTAACGAGCCTCGTCCGTTTATCAGCAGGTGCGCCACTAGCAGGTGAGGTCGCTGGGGCCCTATAGATGTTGGTAGAGCCCCTTTGCACCCATTATTATTAATTATAATTGAAAAACGTGACGGACGGGCAGACAAATTGTCGTATTAAATATATAGATATAAAGTACTCTCTCTGTAGTTGCTATATTATAAATAATAAACCAGCTACACTGATTCTTGTATTTTTCGTCCACTCCAAATATTCACCTCGAGTCCGATCTAACAATCTTGGCCCAATACCCACACATGAAGCGCACTCCAATATGACTAACCTTTACCATTAATTGTTTGTGTACAAATTACTATGTATATTTTACTTACTCTTTGTATGATTTTTGTGGGTAACTTCAAATCATTAAACTAAAAAAAAAATCGATATATTTATTATTTCAGTTCTCGTTGGCCTCTCCTCACATGGTACCACCAGTTAGCCTCCTATGTACTGGATTTCTACAACGTCTGTCCGGAATGGAAGAACAATTGGATACTAATGCAACACCAGTCCAATCTATGGAAATAGATCAAGATTCCAGTGACGAAGAAGATGGAAATAATATCAAATTGAACGGACCATATGCACCTAAGGTCACCGAACTTTGGACACCTAATTATGAAATCGTTAAGGAGAAAAAACTCAACAAAATAATGATAGAACCGTTTATGGATTTACATTCAACTAGCTCTTTGTTTGGTTTATAATGTATTATATACATTAGTTATAGTAATATTATGTTTTATTTCCCTGCCTTACTCCACAAAGGTCTTTTTAGGGTTCCGTACCCAAAGGGTACAAGGGGAACCCTTCTTCGCTGTCCGTCCGCCCATCCGTCTGTCTACACGCTGTCTCATGAACCGTGATAGTTAGAAAGTTGACATTTTCACAAATTATGTATTTCTTTTGCCAGTACATATAACAAACGCTAAAAAACAAAATATAATAAATAATTAAGGGCAAAAAATCGCGTATGGGATACAACGCCAACAAAAGTGCTAAAATAAACTTATGAACAAAAAAAACCTGCATGCGTACCAGAGACGCTCGGTAACGGACGTGGGAGCAGCCGCTTGGGCCGCGAAATGAAAAAAAGAAGGTACCTACCTAATTTCTCCATTAACTATCTACCTACGCTCTAGAGTGGGCGCATTTAGCTGTAATTTGGTAAAAATCAAAATCAAAATATCTTTATTCATGTAGGTCACAAAGTAACACTTATGAACGTCAAATAAAGAAAATGTTTCTACATTTACCGCCAGATTCGCAAGGCAATAGGTAGAGCCTGTGAGGAAAGAACCTGGCAAGAAAAACTCACGGCCACTCTTTTTATTCGCCAGTAAATACAATGATTCTGTTACAACAATAAAAAGAGGGCAAGGGCAGTACGTGACCATGTGTGGACCAAGTGAACTTAAAAATTATGAATCTCTGTTATTGACAAAAAAAGTCAAATACTAGTTAATCGTACATCAGTCGTATTGTCGGGGCCTATCTCTCGGAGAGGGCCATAGCTTTCCCCAGCTGGCTCGGGCTAGCTCGGCGAGATGTGTCGTGCGGTGTTCCGCAGGGGTCGGTCCTGGGGCCGCTTCTGTGGAACATCGGCTACGACTGGGTGCTGCGGGGTGCGTTGCCTAGGGGTGTCGGCGTAACGTGCTACGCCGACGATACCCTCGTCACGGCGCGGGGTGCAACGTACCAGGAGGCAGCACTCAAGGTCACGACGGGTGTTGCTCGAGTCGTGGGTCGGATACGGCAGCTGGGACTGGAGGTGGCCTTGCACAAGTCCGAGGTTCTGTGTTTTCACAGACCTCGGAACGGTCCACCCGAAGGTTCCAGCATAAATGTGGGAGGCGTTAGCATCGGCATCAAGCCCTCGATGAAGTACCTAGGGATCGTACTTGATAGCCGATGGAACTTCGGACCACATTTCCGAAGTTTGGTCCCCAAGGTGACGCAGGCATCGGTCGCGCTTTCGCGACTGATGCCCAACCTAAAGGGACCCAACGCCTCCTGCAGGAGACTGTACCTGGGGATCGTGCGGAGTATGGCCCTATACGGGGCTCCCGTATGGGCGGATAGGTTGGCGGTCAAGGGGAACGTGACTCTGTTAAACAGATCACTTCGAACCTTGGCCGTCAGAACCGTACGGGGGTACCGCACGATCTCCGGAGAGGCTGCATGTCTCCTAGCCGGGACCCCTCCATGGGACCTGGAAGCGAGAGCCCTTGCGTCATTGTTCCAATGGCGCAAGGAGGCGCTGGAGCGGGACCACAGGCCTGCGTCTCGAGAAATCGAGAACCAGCGGTCCCAACTCCGCCAGGATCTCATGGAGTCATGGAGGGTGCGACTTGAGCAACCCAAGGGGGGTGCCATCTTCATCGCGGCGGTGAGACCGATCATGGACGATTGGCTGCAGAGGCAGCATGGTGACCTCACGTACCGTGCGACGCAGATCGTTGCCGGGCATGGATGCTTCGGTAGCTATCTGTTTCGCAAGCATCGTGAGGTCACACCCCGGTGCCAACACTGTGAGGTTTCCGACGACGACACCGCACTCCACACGTTGGTGGAGTGCTCAGCGTGGGCGAGTCAGCGCCGGGACCTCGTAGTGGGTCTGGGCGTGGATACCCTCTCGCTGGGGACCATGCTTCAAGCCATGGTATCCAGCGGGAGTAGGTGGAACGCGGCCGTGTCCTTCTGCGAGCAAGTCATGCTCGCGAAGGAGGCGGCCGGGAGGGAGAGGGAGCGTACCCTCCCCGCCGAGTTCCGTAGTCGGCGGCCAGGCCGCCCCAGACTACGCGACTACGCCCAAGACTCGTCCTCCATGATCGGGGCCTGAGGACGGCGGGATCGCCACCCACCGTCCTTACAGAAGCAGGTTAGAAGGGTTGCGTGCTGCGGGGCCTTTGCCCCATAGCACGCAACCAGATTCACTCACTGACGCGGGATAAAACCCGACCCCAATGACGCGGGATTCTCGTCCCGACCAAACACCCACAGAGACCACAGGGGTGGTCAAAGTCCGCCGGGCGCCACTGGACATACCCTCTGCTAGTAACCAGGGACGCCCGGCAACGGACGTTAGAGCGGCCGCGGCCTTGGGCCGCGGAATTAAAAAAAAAAATAAAAAATACTAGTTAAAGGTGACACATAATCTCAAAGGGCCCTTACCTTACAATATCATAATAAAGGTAGTAAGGTAAAGGGACCTACATAGCTGATAACCCTGGAAGGAGACAGATTAGTCCTACACGCGGGTGATAGGTACCAAGAAAGGTGACCATCGTCACCTCTCCGTCGTGCGGTGTAGGTAATTAAAGCTCGGCGGGCTGTGATTGTACTTACCTACCTGTTTATTAAGTATAACAAGGCAACGAACACTACCCACTTATCTCTTCTTTGTCTAGTGTCTTTGTAGACCTAAGTATTATGGAGAAACAATAGATACCTACCACTTGATAAGACTAATTTATGTAAACATGTTCTGGGTTATTTTCTTGTCTAACAATCAAACAGCAAAAAACTGCGACTTAGTTTCTACGTGTAAACTTTGATATAACATATAGGTACAGTCAAGGCTTAAAAGTCCATTACCATTACACAGGTACAATCCAATAACTTGAACTTTTGTTTGACTTACGACATTCCGTTTTCAAGAAAATAGATTGAAGTCACCATTTTTGGGTGCAAAGGGGCTCTACCAACATCTTAAGGGCCCCAGCGACCTCACCTGCTAGTGGCGCACCTGCTGATAAACAGACGAGGCCGTTAATTTACGGTACCTATGGAGTGGCTTCGGCCCCTACGTGGGTACCAGGTGGTACAACAGTGTTGGTCCGGGGGGGTACCACCGTGCAGCTGTGCTAAAGCCCCCCAAGTAACCCAGCCCAGGCTGGGTTGCGTTAGGGGTTCAGCAGCTGCACCGCCGGGCCCGGGGCGATGTATGGTGCAGCAGGCATGGGACCAGTGGGGGCGAAACGGAGTCTAGTGTGGGTGGTGTGGGTCGATTCGCCGGCCAGGGAGACCCTTAGCAACGGCGTTGCCGCGGCCGCCCGCAACACAGTCATGGGGCCCGCCTGGGGCCAACCACCCCAGGAGGCTGCCCCACATGTTGCGCATAATCCTGATGTGGGATCGCCGCTCCGGGTGGTAACCGGTGTGGGGTAGCGGCGGCCTTTCATCAGGGGGGTTTGGGAGCCCTTCCGTCCGGCGAGTCGGCTCCGACCTAACCACACGGTTCTAGACAAAGCTAGCCCCTGCGCTTTGTCACTTACTGCTGCACCAAATGTCGCCCTGTCTTCACGCTTCTTTTTCAAAATCTACAATGGCAGTGCAACAAAAAAGAAATAAACGTTACACAGCGGCCCTAGGAAACCCCACAAGTTCACATTTCGAGGTGGAGTTCACTAACGTCCGTGGACTCCATGCGAACCTCGATACCGTCCACCACCACCTTGAGACGGCACGGCCCGCTGTGATGTTCCTCACGGAGACACAAATACGCCGCCCTGACGACACGTCTTACCTGTGTTACCCCGGCTATGTCATCGAGGAACAATTTCGAGACAAAGCCGGGGTGTGCGTGTTCGTTAGGGCGGATGTTTGCTGCCGCCGGTTGCGCTGCCTAGAGAACCCCTCCAATTCCGTCCTTTGGCTGCACGTAGACCATGGCTCTATGAGCCAGATCTACGTGTGCGTCTACCGATCCCACACAGGGGATTCTGAGACAACAAAGCTCTTCCAGTACCTCAGCGAGACGGCTGATGAAGCGCAGGTGCGGTTCCCGAACGCTGACCTAGTATTTCTGGGGGACTTCAATGGCCATCACATTGAATGGCTGGGGTCCCTCAAGACTGATCTTGCGGGTAGAGCCGCCCATGCGTTCGCACTCTCCCACGGTCTGACCCAGATGGTATGCGGGATCACCCGGATACCAGACAGGTCAGATCACGCGCCCGCTCTGCTGGATCTACTGCTGACGAGTCGCCCAGCCCAGTACAGTGTTTCGGTAGGAGCCCCACTGGGTAGTTCCGACCACTGTGTTGTTCACGCTGGCATGCAGGTGTCACCTTCTGCACGTCCTGTACAAACGTCACGACGACTATGGCACTACTCGTCAGCGGATTGGGACGGTCTACGCGATTATTATGCGTCCGTACCCTGGAGCCAGCGCTGCTTTGTAGGAAAGGCTCCTTCGGATAGTGCTTCTGCTATTGCTGGCGAGATCAGTTTAGGGATGGATTATTACATCCCTTTCACTGATGTCGCCAGTATCCGCAGAGCCCGTCCCTGGTTCGGGCGAGATTGTGCCAAAGCTGTTCGACAAAAACAGTCGGCATATCGCGCCTGGATCAGGGCCCGGGCTGTGCGCGACCCAAACGTGGGCCACCTCGAAGCAGCGTACAACCGGGCCACAAAATCGAGTAAGAGGGCCTTTAAGAGAGCGGATGCCCAGCGCGTCGCGCGGCTTGGTCAGGAGCTCACTTCCCATCCCACGGGCAGCCGTGGATTCTGGCAACTGGCCAAAGCCGTGCAATCTAACTTTTGTCAGCCCTCGCTGCCACCGCTGCGTTACCCAGATGGAACACTGGCTCACAAAGCCCAAGAGAAAGCGGATATGCTCGCAGACCTCTTTGCGGCTAATTCCCGGGTCGACGACCGTGGCCTGCAGCCCCCCGCCATCGCCAACTGTGGCCACACAATGCCTGATATTGTTATCAGGCAATGTGATGTACGGGCAGTGCTGCGGTCACTCGACACGCGGAAAGCCAGTGGCCCTTACGGCATTCCGGCGGTGGTGCTACGAAAATGTGCAGCTGAGTTGTCTCCAGTATTAACGCGTCTGTACCGCCTGTCATACTCTTCAGGGCTCGTGCCGGAGGTCTGGAAGGAGGCGAACGTACAACCGATCCCCAAGAAAGGGTATCGGTCCGATCCAGGCAACTATCGACCCATAGCTGTCACCTCAGTCATTTGCAAGGTGCTTGAGCTCCTTATAAATAAGCAGCTCATGCAATTCCTAGAGGATCACTCGCTAATCAATGATCGACAATACGGCTTCAGGCCAAAGCGATCAACGGGTGATCTTCTGGCATTCGTAACGCATGTCTCGGGTGGGGCTATGGAAAGGCACGGCGAGTCCTTGGCTATTAGCCTGGACATCGCCAAAGCCTTCGATAGGGTCTGGCATGCTTCGCTCCTTTCCAAGCTTCCGGCATATGGTCTACCTCCTCAACTGTGCAGCTGGATTGCCAGCTTTTTAAACGAGCGCCGAGTGCGGGTCCTCTGCGATGGCCAGGCTTCTCGTTTCTTGCAAGTGAATGCCGGGGTACCGCAGGGGTCCGTACTATCACCAACTTTCTTTCTTCTGCATATCAATGATATGCTATCCCTCGGGAACATTCATTGCTATGCAGATAACAGCACACTGCACGGGAGTTACTCGGTTCGTCCGACGGCGGGGCGATCTGAGATTGAGGAGGAGAGACGACGACTCGTGGCTGATCTCGACCGTAACCTCGACAGTATCTCTCAATGGGGTACCGAGAACCTGGTCGAGTTCAATGCCCGCAAAACACAGGCGTGTGCATTTACTGCGAAGAAATCCCCTTTCCTTCCCCTACCCTCTCTTCAGAAAGCATTATTACCAATGAAGGACAACCTTGATATCCTTGGCATAGACGTTCGTCGAGAGCTCAATAATAAAAACTACATCGAAAGATGTATAGGGCTAGCTTCGCGGAAACTAGGAATACTGAATAAGGTAAATTGATTCTTTACACCGGACCAGAGGTGTCTGCTGTACAAGACGCAGATTAGACCCTGCGTCGAATACTGCTCTCACCTCTGGGACGGCTCCGCGAAGTATCTGCTGGACGCTCTCGACGCTATGCAGCGACGGGCTATCCGTATTATAGATTGTCCGGAGGTAACGGGAAGCCTTGAGCCGCTAGTTCAGCGCCGAACAATAGCTTCCTTGGCCGCATTCTACCGTATTTGGCGAGTGTTCTGAAGAGCTCATCAATCTGATCCCACCCTCTTCCTTCCGATCCCGAACGACTCGTGCCGGGCAGAGATGCCACCCCCACACAGTGGATAGCATGTTCGCGAGAACCGAACGTTTTAAACGTTCGTTTCTCTGCTGAACGATAGTGGCCTGGAACGCCCTGCCTGTGCACATATAATCCTGGGTTCTTTAAGCGGAGCGTGAAGAGGCACATCAGTAGGTCGTCAAGTTGAGGGCCACTCTCAATAGTAATGTGTGCTGTGAGAGTGGCCCACAATCGCTAGACGTCGTCACGACTTACCACCAGGCGGGCGGCGTCAATTTGGCGAACCAAATATTAAAAAAAAAAAGGTCAAAGGTTAACATTTTCGGTTTACAGTGAACAGTGTATTAGTTAGTTAGTTAACAGTGTATAAGTGGGTAAACAGTGAATTTTATCCGAAAGTTGTTTAAGACATAATTGTAGATTATAAAACTAGGTCGCCACCCTGCTTCGCGGCAGCATATTAGAGCGTAGCAAGCATCACATAAAAAAAATATTTCAAAAAAAATTTTGAAGGCCAATATTGAAAATTCGGGCTCCGTTAGAATGATGTCAGTTAAATCTAGTTTAATTTGATATATAAATTGTTGAAATCGGTAAAGTACCTATTGACAGAGATCTCGCATAAGAAAGGATTGAACTTTCTTGCACCATGAGAGCTTCGCTCGCTACGCTCTCATTATCTACCTCTCGGGTGTATTGGGTGTATTGGTTAGTGGCTCCAAGTAGCTGTTGTGTGCGCCCTGGCAAACCACTTCGACCAGTGGGCTAAACCTAATGGATGGTGCTACGAACGCTTAGGCAGGCGTAGTGTTTCGAACTGGGTGATTCGCCACAGTAGCACATGAAGACCCCATCGGTGTAGGAGGCGGGCAAAGTCGATAGGCAAACGCATACGGAAACTGCAGCGGTGAGGCAAGGCATATGTGATGTGCCATTAAGGGCGTACGTTAGAATCCATGAAGTGACATATGGCCTATCACTGCATCTTCTGCTCTCCGTCAGTCGTACCGACCATTCGCTCCACTGACAGCAGAGGGTTGAGGACAAGAGAGTGGCCCCGCACCTGCGCAAATGCTTGGCCACTTAAATATCTTCACGCGCAGATGACTTCGGCAATGAAAATGGATTATGAAAAATAAAAGCCCTGCGGCGATGGAGTACTGATGGTGGGGTGAGGGGCTGGTGTCCCCGAGCCTTAGTTGGTCGCTCTGCACGTTAGGCGGTCAGATGATGATGGTCGCTCCGGGACTCGACTGAGACGGGGGCCTGGTTCGGCAGCATATCCGGCGACAAAGCAGCCCTTTTAAGGATCGCTCTGCTTTCCCTGATCCGGAGAGGGGCCTAGAAAAGGTGGCCTAAACATAGTCCGTCTCATTTATGCACAGGTGGCAAACCGCGGTTACCTGTTCACCATCTTAACGCGGTCGAAAGAAAAATAAAATTCAAATTCAAAAGGTAAAGCAGAAACAACTTGTGGTGGGAACCTGGAACGTGCGAACTCTTCTGGATGATGAGCGCAATTTGTGTCCAGAGAGAAAAACTGGTCTTATTGCTAGAACTTGCAAGATATAAAATTGATATTGCCGCAATAAGCGAGAAGCATCTTAGCGACACAGGGGAGCTGTGTGAGAGGCTCGGTGGTTACACCTACTACTGGAGCGGTAAACCCTCTGAAGAAAGAGCAGCAAGTGGAGTTGGCTTTGCCGTTCGCAATCATCTTGCAAAGTCTCTGACAGAGGTCCCCCAAGGCATAAGTGACAGAATTATAACACTCCGTCTTCAAGTTACACCTAAGAAGTATATCCATCTTATCAGTGTCTATGCGCCCACGCTGCCGTCTCCAGAGGAGGAGAAAAATGCTCGTGTCGGCGCCGAGCATGGCGTTTGGAAGGGACCCCTTGGGTGCCATGGAGTTGGGAGATGTAACACGAGCGGCTTGAATCTCCTGACTCTTTGTACTGAATTCGACCTGTGTCTGACAAATACCTACTTTCGGATGCCAGAGAAATATAAGACAACGTGGATGCACCCGAGATCCAAGCACTGGCACCTCCTGGACTACGAGATAGTTCGCAGGAGAGACCTCGCCGAAGTACTTATAACGCGAGTTATGAGAGGCGCTCAGGGCTGGACGGACCATCATCTTGTCAGATCCAAGTTACGAATCGAGCTTGGATTTCCACGTCAAGCCCCGCATAGTGTGCCGGCGAGACTGTCTTATTCGGGACTGATACACGATGAACAACAACTGAGCAGAAAACTTGATGATGCCTTTGATACCATGGCACCTGAGCTACCAGAGATCTCGTCTGTGGACGAGCATTGGCAATCATACGCCACTAAACTACACAGTTCTACCACACAGGTGTTAACCATGCTACACAGAAAAAACCAAGATTGGTTTGATGACGCTGACGTGGAGATCAAGGAACTTGTTGGAGAATTTAGACGATCTCTGCAAAATGCAAATAACACAGAGCGTAACAGGGCCCACCAAAACCTAAAACTGAAGGTTCGCGCTTTGAAGGACAAATGGTGGAGAGAAAAGGCGACAGAGATTCAGACATACGCAGACACCAATCAGACGGGTCGATTTTTCGAGTGCCTTCAAACCATCTTCTGTCCAAGATCCAGGAAGACAACACCAATATTTAATAAGGAAAAAAGCAGTCGGTTGACGCAACAGTGTGATATTCTAACTCGATGGGCAGAACATTTTCACGATGTTCTTAACCCCCAAACCCAGACCACTGACTTGCATTATATAGAGGCGCTTGAGAATTTGCCTATCTTAGAAGACTTTGCGTCCCCTCTGTCATTCGACGAATTCACAGTAGCAGTGGAGAGACTAAAAAATGCCAAGACACCGGGAATAGATAGCTTACCATCAGAAGTCTACAAGTATGGTGGACCCAGTATCAGAAAATGCTTGTATGACCTGATTACAAAGATATGGGAGTGCGAGATTATCCCACAGGATTGGAAAGATGCCTCCATCTGCAAAATCTATAAGGGAAAGGGTGACCTGTCTGATTGTGGGTCGTATAGGGGCATCTCCCTGCTGTCTAGCGCCGGCAAAATTCTGGCACACATAATTAACAAACGACTGACTAGCCTGGCCGAGACGCTGCTTCCAGAAACCCAATGAGGCTTTCGTCCAAACAGAGGCACGATAGATGCCATCTTTGTTTTGAAACAAATTCAGGAAAAAAGCCTAGAACAGCATCGTCCTCTCTTTATGTGCTTCGTTGACCTGGAGAAAGCATTCGATAGAGTTCCACGGGAAGCCCTTTGGATTGTACTAAAGAAAACTGGTTGTCCTGAGAAGTTCATAAACTTGGTACAGAACATGATGGCGAGAGTTCTACATGAAGGTAATCTCTCAGACCAATTTCCGGTGACATGCGGTGTTAAGCAGGGGTGTGTTTTGACCCCCATGCTATTTGCATTATACTTTGCTGCTGTCTTGAAAGACAAAAATCTGTACTGCACAAATCGAAATAAACTCAAGAACGGATAAAAGTAGTGAAGGAGTGATCTTTCTCGACTGCGGGCTAAGCGACAGGTCTCTAGGATCTCTATCCTGGACATACTTTATGCGGATGATGTTTGCCTTATGGCTGATACATTGGAGTCACTTCAGGCTTACGTGGACTCTCTCAGTGCATCATGTCGCAGGTTTGGCCTTGTTATAAGTGTGGCAAAAACACAAATCCTTTCACAGCCACCTAGGGGTTGCAATCTGGAACCTGCTAGAGTTGTACTGAATGATAAAGTCTTGGAAGAAGTGCCACACTTCAGGTATTTAGGAAGTCAAGTTCGAAATGACAACAGCCTGGCATCTGAAATACCCAACCGAATAGTCAATGCTTCTGCAGCCGTTGGCAGGCTCCACAACCGTGTCTGGAAGTCACATGACCTTAAACTTGCAACAAAGTTAATGGTTTACAAGGCCATAGTTATACCAACACTTCTTTATGCAGAGGCCTGGTGCTGCTACAAATCGGATATAAACAAACTAGACTCTTTCCATCTTCGATTTCTACGCTCCATATTACGAATTAAATGGCAGGATCGGGTACCAAACACGGAGGTTTAACGCCGAGCGGGAGTACCTGGCATTGAGGCACTCATCATGAGGCACCAACTAAGATGGTGTGGCCACGTGGTGCGCATGGACAGTAGTAGACTGCCTAAAGCGGTATTCTACTCGGAGCTCTCTTGCGGAAGACGGAAGCAGGGAGGTCAACATTTACGCTATAAGGATGTCCTCAAACGTCACCTCACGGCTTGCGGCATTCCCAGCGACCGATGGGAGAAACTTGCATCGCAGCAATCAGAATGGCGCTCTAAGGTCTATGTCAAAGTCGATAGCTGCGAGCGGCTGCGTTTAGATGATCTGGATGCTAAACGTCATATCCGCAAAACTCGCCCCAAGCTTTCCTACAAATACACCTATAACACAACAGGATAGCTCTACTGCGCGCCATGCAACCGCATTTTCAAAACTAAGTTTGGCTTTGCAAGTCATACTCGAGCAAGACATAATCCATGATCATGACGAAGTCGCTGTCGTCGAACACGGCAGGGAGGACTATATATATATATATCTACCTCTACAATTTTTTCCTAAGAAATACGACTTCTTTCTTTTTTTTTAAATTCCGCGGCCCACTGGTAGCGGCCGCTCCAAGGTCCGTTGTCGGGCGTCTCTGGTACGCACCAGAAGGTATTTCCAGTGGCGCCCGGCGGACTTTGGCCACCAAATACGACTTGAGATATATTGCGGCTATACATGTCCAACATGTTATATTCAACATATACGTTCCTATTGGTTGTAGCGTGATGTTAAGGTACCTATAGTACCTAAATCTTATGATGTTACTCGCTAACAATGTACCTAACTAAATATTGGTGATAATACTGAATGGAGTCAGGCGTTAGATGTCTCAAAGAGAACAGCACTGTTCTCTTTGAGACAGTCTTGATAATGTATCGTGAGTAGGTGAAACATATGTCGACTTTGTAATGTCTTCTATTTAGCGAAATTATTGCAATTATATATAAATTAAACATCATATTCTCCATTGTTTTATTGATGATAATGTTAAAATCTATAGGTAGGACTGTAGTTTCTGAGGAATCTCGTTGTTCTAATTCTATACAAACTGTACCCTCCCTTTCTACCTCATGCCCGTAACATTCCCCATAAGGGTAGAATTATTTAATTTTAATTGAAAAACCATTTTTAACGACGTCTACGTCATACGAACACCCTCCAAGTTTCAGGTGGACCAATGGATAGAGCGGTTCTTGAGGAAGATTTTTGTGTATAATTTGCCAAGCGGGCCAGAGCGCGCAAGATTATAGTAATATGAATCTTGAATTTAAGTCTTCTTCTGTTTGATGCATCAAACTCCATGCGCTAAATCACCAGAACTGCCAATTGGACTCACATAATATTGTTGAAATCATATGACGCATTGTCTTTCCCTTGTAAATAAGGACACATAAGTCATTTTAACATTAACTAAAAGTTAATGCATTGTAATAACGACAATGAACTTCTTCTTGTCTTGACTGTACACATTTAAAGTAGGTATGTAATTAGCATTATCAGAAGTACATAAATACATATTCTAATAGATGGTATTTGTAATAATTACCTATATAGTATTCGAGTGCCAATATTCCGCGTTGTATTTGGGCTGAATCTAATATCTATAGTATTTTTGATCTAAGATTGTATCACAATTTAATGTCACCGTAGTTAGATAGGTACCTACCTATTTACTTTTAGTCCTAAAGGTACTTTGTGTACGTGGCAGACAAGCTCGTGATATCTCCGCAATGGAATTATTGACACCAAATGAAGTTAAAGTTATCGCAAACCGTTGTGGTTTAAACGAAGTGTTAAATTGGAAGTTTGAGAAATTCTCAGATGAACTTGTGGGATATTTAAGTGATAATTTGAGTCTAATAATTAAAGGGGGAAGCAACGGCGCCAAACAGTCATTGAATCTGTTTGTAAAATGTATGCCGAGGTTCGATAAATGGAAAGCTGAGTACCTAAAAGAAGCCCATTTCTTTAAAAAGGAATACACAATGTTGAGTAAGGTTTTCAATGAATTAAGTAATCCTGATGGTAAGTGAAGTAGGTACTTACATATTTTCTTTTACAAAACGGAATTGTGTTTCGGTGGCGTGGTCGGTGTGCATCCGCTTTTGACGCTGATTCCTTAGTTTTGATTCCCGGGTCAAATCAAATATTTTCGTGAGCCACAAACGTTTGTTTCATAGTTTGAGTGTTTTCTATGTATATGTTCTTACATAATTTGTATCTATGCATATTTAGAAATATATATATCCTTGTTTATCAGTTGTCTTGGTCCCATTAGAGCACAAGCTTATATTAAATTAATTTGTGTTAGATCATATATGTATGAAATTTCTTTTAGATTCACACAAATGGAGACCGAAAGTATTATTTCTAAAAGAAAATTTGTTTGTTTTCGAAAACGTCACTCTACAAGGGTATAAAATGCCTAATAACCAAGACACATTAACGTTTGAACAACTCGAGGCATCAATTGTAACTTTAGCAAGATTTCACGCGCAGGTATACATTTACGAAGAAAAGAAAAGCAAGGAGCTTGGTAGAACATACAGGCTTTGGGAGCAGTATAGCGATTACTTGAAGGAACCGTCCAATGTGAAGGGTTGGCGAGATGCTGGTCAAAATGCAGTGATAGATTTCCTTAAAGTATATTCTAAGTATAAAAATCAGTCAAATTTTAGCAAAAAAGTAGAGTTTTTTATACCAAAACTGTTTGACAAAGCTTTAGAACTAATGAACCCCTCATTACAACTGAGGAATGTTGTAGTACATCGTGATCTTTGGACCAATAACATATTTTTAAGAAAGAATACCAGTTCTACATATCACGCAATGTTTGTAGATTTCCAAACAATTATATACGCGCCTCCAATGCTTGATTTGTCTTCACTAATATACTTCAATACTTCTAAAGCCGACAGACTTCTTTGGCTTGAACAACTAAAAGATATTTACTATAATACATTAACTACTGAATTAGAAGCTGATCAAGTGAATGTTGAAACTATATTTCCTAAACATTTAGTCAATGAAGCCTATGAACAAAGCATTGTGTTTGGAATTACACAATCTTGTATTATAACACCTATCACAACTATGAGCAATGATAAAAGGGAAGAAATATTTTGTGATCCCGATAAATCTATTAAAGTAAATATGGTGTCACGAAGCGAAGACTTCATTGAAATAGCAAAAGATAATCAGATATATCGAAAGAGGATCACTGAATTATTTGATGAATTAGTAGAGAGGTATGTATTTGCTAATGATGACTGCATAATTTCAAATGGTAAATAAATATGACTGGAAGATATTTTTGCCTGTGTTAGTATTCTTTTTTAAACAGTATAAACCATAAATATGATAGGTTAGGTAGGTAATTAAAAACTAATATGATATAGTCAATATTTATTTAACAATTTATCATGGTGGACTACATTGAAAATTAGTCTTTTGTCATCTGGCATTTAAAACTACCTGCTCTTGGCAGTGTCAAACATAGGTCATATTATAATAGCAACAGCGTATTGTTTGTATACTAAGTACTTATATTAATCTCTCTTTTACGTGTATAGAGATCTAGAAAATAGATATCTGTAAAATTGTTGCAATTGTACAATAAAGAACTCTATCTAACTCTAGCTCTATCTGATTTAATTACATGAATTTCCTTGTGTAATGCTACATGGGGCACACTAAAAGTTTTGCACTTCTAGCTAATCGGAACTATTTGAATTTCGAATGTTATATTTTTTTAAACGTTGCAACCTTCCTAGTAATAAAAAAAACAATTGGCAGGAAATCATTTGTCAATTTGTTTTTTATCACACATCAAAGTTCTACGTATGCAACGAAAATCTTTTTTATGATTTTAAAAGTTCTCTCTCTCCGCAAGAGTGTGCCGCTCGTCTTCAAAATGCTTTTGGGAGAGAAGCACCTTGTTTGAGCACCGTGAGGCGATGGTTTGCTGAATTTGAGAGAGGTCGAGTTTCTTTACATGACGAATTTCGGGAAGGGCGGCCTTCAACTGCCGTCAAAAAAAATAATGTGGCTACTGTTAAGCGGTTAATTGAAAAAAACCCGCGGATTACCTATGAGACAATTCGAGGACTATTGGGGATTGGTATGAGTCAAATCCAGAAAATTTTACACGAAGAATTGAAAGTTCGGAAACTTTGTTCTCGTTGGATCCCTCATGAACTGACAGCGGAGCAGAAGCGGGCTCGCGTGGAATGGTGCTCACAGATGCTACTGAAGTACGACCACGAACATTCTAATGCTGTTTATGACATTGTCACAGGAGACGAAACGTGGATTTATTGTTTTGAACCCGAAAAAAAACTGCAATCGTGTGAATGGGTGTTTGAAAATGGGAACAAGCCAACAAAAGTGAGGCAGGCGAGAAACGTTGGTAAAAAAATGATCGCGTTTTTTTTTCTCAGCTCCGGGTCCCATCTGTACAATTCCACTTGAAGATCAAAAGAGTGTTAATGCCGAGTGGTATTCTACCATTTGTTTAACCAGGGTGTTAGAAAAAGTTCGCGAAAGACGACCCAAAAGCCGCGTTCTCCTACATCATGACAACGCTTCTTCACACACGGCCAACAAAACAAAGTCACTTTTAGCTTCCGAAAAAGTACAACTCGTCACCCATCCTGCGCATAGCCCCGACCTAGCACCCTGTGATTTCTGTATTTTCCCCAAAATCAAAGATTTGATGAGAGGTTTCACTTTTACCAACTCCGAAGAGGCAGTGATAGCGTTCAATCAGCACGTAGAAAACATGCCTTCAGATCTGTGGTCCCCCTGTTTTAAAAAATGGTTCGATCGCATGAAAAGATGTTTAAAATGTAAAGGAGAGTATTTTGAAAGGCAATAAACATAATACTTTGGTTTTAACATGTTGTTTTTTTAAGTTACGCAAAACTTATAGTGTGTCCTACGTATATAATAGAATCCAAGTGCCTTGTTTACCGGAATCCTTCAAGTTATATGTACCCGCTGCACTAAGAACTACTTTATAGTACTTTTGCTTTCGCCTTCGAGACCCAATGGGCGTGAAACCAACAATGTGACTGGCAACTTATAGGCATAATAAATAGCTGTCTAACCTCACCGAGGGTTTTATTGCCAGGTTCTTTCTCTCCGTTCTACTTATTGCTTTGCGAATCTGGCAGTACATGTAAATATAGAAGCAATGATAATTTTAATTTTAAGTACTTACTGACGTTTGTAAGAGCCATTTAGTGACCTATACAAATAAATAAATCATTTCATTTCATTTCTCTGTGGTAAAGATGTGAATTTGTGTGGGTGTCTGTGTGGTATAGGGTTACATATATACCTACTTATATTTCACACTGATTACATTTTATTCTAGTAACTTTCTACACAGACAGTAGTGCAGATGATCTTGGAGATTATGGCGTTCGCTACTTTATAATCATCATTCACCGAGCCTTTTCCCAACTCAGTTGGGGTCGGCTTTCCAGTCTAACTGCGATTCAGCTGAACTTCGATATTTTCCGTGAAGCGACTGCCATCTGACCTCCACAACCCATGGGCGATATCGAAGTTCTGTAGTTAGACCGGTCGGATTTTTGAATAAGGGCTCCAACTACCCCTAACGACTGCCATAGGTGTTTGTATGACAACCGGGACCGACGGCTTAACGTGCTCTCCGAGGCACGCAGGGGTCTCAGTATATTAAGAAATGGTCACCCATCCTAAGACCGGCCTGACTAGATGTTGCTTAACCTTTACAATGTGTTAATATTGTTGGTTACCACTAGACCAAGAGCCCCTCGCTCGCAAGTTCGCTACTTTAATAATAATAATGAAAGAAAAAAAAAAAAAAAAAAAAATAACCTGGCTACCCTTAAAATCATCGAACGTCATTTTTCATCTTAAAATTATTTTAATATTTTTATTTAATTTTACAGTCTAAATTTATACTATAATTATATATTGCATAGCAAGATTTGCAATAAATTTATAAATTACATATACAAACTATATATTATCAAGATAAAGAAAAATTACCAAATTTTAGATGTTTGGCATATGTCACTTTAAGAAAATATTAATCAAATACAAACAATATCAAGAAATGGATGGATGATGATAAAGGATAAATATGCTCACAAGAGCTAGAGCCAGAGAGAGACAAACTGCACAATTACCAACCCCGGACTCGTCGCATAGCTCCGCCTCCCATTTGCCGGAAACTTTGGCTACTGGTGAGGCGTCGAGCTCTAGCAGCGACGAGTATTTCTCTCCACCGACGTCGCCTCCACCTGTACGTCGGCAGGGGAGAGGCCGGCCACCGACCTGCTTGGGACCCCGACGCCCTCCGGCTTCGATTAGGGACCCCGCTGCCGGTGGTAATGTGCACCGCATGCGATGGACTTCTTCCATGAACGAGAACGTCATGCGGGCATATTATGCGGCTACAGAGGGAGCAATTAATCTCACTGCGTATCGTGTACGAATGCTGTCTCTGTTTCAGGAGCTCGAACCAACTGTTAACGTATCAACGCAACGTCTGTCGGATCAAGTGCGGGTTTACAGGGTAATCCTGGTATCACAATACCTACATCATCAGGTACACATGTTCCTACTGTTTCCACACAACGTCCCACTGATGGTGATTTATTGGATACCGAGGTTACAGATGTAAGTACTCATTGCAATGTACAATTAGGGAGCGCTTTGGAATGTGCACTGAGGGAATATCGAAACGTAACAGCATAAGAAAAATATAGCCCTAATGTGTGCTCTGGATTCACTACTGTCAGACTATTTTAACAGTAGTGAAAATCTCGGTGATACACATTCGATTCTGTACTGTGGGGCTGTTGCGGCATGTCGAGTAGCAAATATTAAGCTTTTATCAAATGATAAAGCTACTCAACCGAAATTTGTTACACCAGCCTGGCAGTATAGGATTGAACGTCGTATTGCCGAGACCAGGGCACTCATTGGGAAACTTATTTGCTTCAGGTCGGGCAATACTCGCCCTAGAGTGATGCGCTTTGTGAACCGGGCATTCTTGGGGACTAATATTAGATCCCTAGAATTTGCTTTTCGGGTCACAGAGCGCATTGACTACCTGAAGCAAAAAGTCTATGCGTGGGCAAATCGTATAAAAAGATATAAAAAAAGAGTGGACCGGTATTCCCAAAACTGCATGTTCCAAAAAGATGAGAGATGGGTCTACAGAGATTGGGAGCGATCTGATTCAAGTGTGATTGACGAGCGCCGTCCAGATGATGATGCCACCATTGCATTCTGGAGTGGCATCTGGTCGGCTCCTGTCAGCCACACAGAGGATGGTTGGATGCGGGATGTTAATCGTCTGTGTGAACCGATACAAACTATGGAACCATTAAAATTCATAGATAGTTATGTCACCAACGCAGTCCGTCTGTTACCGAACTGGAAATCAGCAGGACCAGACGGACTGCACAATTTTTGGATAAAATGGTTCCGTAGTTCACACGGACGGTTGGCAGCTCAATTCCAATCATGTTTGGAATCAGGATCGCTTCCCGATTTTCTAACTACTGGTATGACCCGTCTCTTATACAAATCTGGTAGTGCCATAGAGCCTAAAAATTATAGACCAATTACATGCCTACCAACGGTCTATAAGCTTCCCACATCTATTTTGAGACAAAAAATAACGCGCCACATAACTGACAACAACATCATGTCAATCTCTCAAAATGGATGTAGAAGTGGGGCTCGTGGCACTAAAGAGCTCCTAATTATGGATATGGTTATTAGCCAACAGGTACGCCGTAATCGCAAGGATCTGGCGACATGCTGGATAGATTACAAGAAGGCCTATGACTCTGTGCCTCATTCATGGCTTAGGAGGGTGCTGGAGTTGTATAAGATTGATGCAACTCTATGTACCTTCTTAGGGACATGCATGGGGCAATAGAAGACCGTCTTGTGCTATTCAGGATGCCGACAGACTTGTGGTAATGGTGGACCGATAAAGATCGAGCGTGGTATATTTCAGGGCGATAGTCTGAGTCCTTTATGGTTTTGTCTGGCCCTGAATCCTCTCAGCGCTTTGCTGCAGAATTCAGGTCTAGGGTACCGGTTGCGGAAAGATGGCCAGGTTTTGTCTCACCTTCTTTACATGGATGATTTAAAATTACTTGCCCCAAACAGTCACCAACTGATGGAATTACTAAAGGTAACGGAAACCTTTAGTAATTCTATCAGAATGGAATTTGGCGTAGACAAATGTACAAGCATGCATGTGAAGAAGGGTGGGATAGTGGATTCTGAAAGAATACAACTTTCGGATTCCACTCAACTTCGGTCCCTTTCGGCAACCGATACTTATAAATATCTGGGTATGTCACAAGCGTTAGGCATATCAGAGACTGACATGAAACAATTATTGAGGGAACGCTTCTTTGGCCGCCTGAAAAAAGTTCTTAAGAGTCTTTTATCGGGCGGTAACAAGGTGCGAGCCTACAATAGTTGGGTCATGCCAGTTTTAGTGTACTCGTTTGGCATACTCAGATGGACTCAGACAGAACTTGACGCCTTGGATAGAAAAGTCCGTACGCTACTCACTACATACCGAATGCATCATCCGCGTTCATCTGTAATGAGGTTGTACATACCACGGAAGTGTGGGGGGCCGAGGCTTTCTTAATGCTAAGACCCTTCACAACCGTGAGGTGTGCAATCTTAGGGAATACTTCCTGCGGGTAGACGAGGATTTGCATCGTGATGTTGCTGCAGTAGACAACGGATTTACCCCGCTCGGTTTGGCTAAAGAGAACTGGCGCAAACCTATAATACTAAGTACCAATGACCGCATGGATGTATGGAAGGGTAAAGAGTTACATGGACGTTTCTATCAGGCCCTACATGGACCTGATATTGATTTAAAATCATCAGTATCCTGGCTAAGATTCGGTAATCTATTTGGAGAAACCGAAGGGTTTGTCTCTGCAATTATGGACGAAGTTGTCATGACTAAAAATTACCGGAGGTATATTCTGAAGGATGATACGGTTGACATATGTCGGGCGTGCCACCGTCCTGGAGAGTCCCTTAGGCATATTATCTCTGGTTGTTCTAGTTTGGCTAACGGCGAGTATTTGCATAGGCATAACCAAGTAGCTAGGATTGTCCATCAACAACTTGCTCTGAAATACAAACTCGTGGATTCAGAAGTACCGTATTACAAGTATGTGCCCGACCCAGTTCTCGAAAATGATCATATCACATTGTACTGGGACCGATCTATTATCACTGACAGGACTATTGTTGCAAATAGGCCTGACATAGTGATGGTAGATCGGTTAGAGCGCCGTGCAATAATAGTTGATATTACTATTCCGCATGACGGCAATCTCGTGAAAGCCGAAAAAGACAAACAAGTAAAGTACTTGGATTTGGCCCACGAGATTGTCGACATGTGGCATGTAAGCTCAGCTGTTATTGTACCGATAGTCGTTTCCGTGCATGGACTGATCGCCAAGAGCCTCGACCAACACCTACAGAGGCTCTCGTTAGACGGTTGGATTAAGGGCCTGATGCAGAAGGCAGTGTTGCTCGATACGGCACGCATCGTGAGGAAATTCCTCTCTCTGGAGCCCTAACCACCGGTAGCTTGGTCCTTGTACCCGATACCGGTGGGTCACTCTTTTTTATATTTTTAAATATATTTGTATATTTTATAGATTTATTTAAAAATGTATTAAATATGTATATATAATAATTATTAATAGTCATGTCAAGCTATGCCTATATGAGTATTACGTATGCATTATCATATAACAATTACCAAATATTTGTTTTGTTCATTTGAGTTTCTGCTATCAGTACCTATTTACTAATTGATACTAAGTACTAACAAGAATTAAGCCTCGTCGACAGCGTTAAGTCTTTCGATGTTTTAATATCTCAAGTAAAACATATATTATAGTGTAGACAAAATTAAAATTATAACGCTGTTTCCGTCGACCATACATCAATCCTAAAAAAATATACCGTTATGGCTTCTGCAGTTGAAAAACTTGTTAATAATTATGCTAATTACATTACATCAAAAGATGTAGAAATGATTGTATCAAGATACGATGGTGCAAATGAGGAAAATATTATAGATAGTTATTCAGTTAATATTGCGAGCAATAACATGCTAGGTTACCTTGGAGAATATTTAAAAGTAAAAGTGCAATTGAAGAACCAGAAAGTCTTATATTTTTTTATAAAAGCTATTTCTAAAACGAATTTAGCAAAAGCAGAAATGTTGAAGGAGATGGATTTATTCGAAATAGAAAAGAGCTTTTACTGTAAAGTTAAGAAGCTTTTAGAAATACCTGGTAAGTCAACGCAGTTATTTAAAACTTCCCTTATACTTAATATGTATATTTAAAGTTTCTTTTAAATATACATATAAATGATGTAATGTATGTACTTAACTCATTATTTTAACATGACCACTAATATTTCAGCTTAGTTACAGTAATTAAAGTAAAAGTAAAGATAAATAATAATTATATATCTCTAAATATTTATTCAGGTATTGAACCCTGGAGTCCACGCTCAATAGCAGTTCTTGATGAAGCGATTGTATTTGAAGACTTAAATGCCATGCAGTACAAGTTAAAAAATAAATTAGATAGATTCGACATGGCTCACACTTTGGAAGCTTTAAAAAGCTTAGCGAGATTTCACGCGTCAACAATTATCTTCGAAGAAAACAAGAAGAAAGAAATTAGTGGCCCGTACAGTATTAATGATGACTATAGCCATATATTACATAACGGTGGATATCACATGGCGTGTGAGTGGTTTATTCAATGCATGAAAGGTTCCCTAGAAGCTATGAAAGCGTACTCAAAATATGACAAAACAGAAATTGATATTATTGAAAGCCTTTGGTGTAATGTTTGGACAACCGCCTCAAATTTAAGTAGCTTTGCTCCTGGAGAAGTAAATGTAATTTGTCATAGAGACCTTTGGAACAATAACATAATGTTCCACTACAGAAATGAAGGCGCAAATATAGTACCAAACAACTGTGTATTCGTAGATTTTCAAGGAGTTCGTTATCAGCCACCTGCTTCAGATGTGATGTTACTTCTTTGTTGTAATTTGGCGCCTAAATTTCGAAAGGAAAATGTTACGAAGTTTTTAGATTTCTATTACGAAGAACTTCTGAAAATACTAGATAGTCATGAAGTTGATATTCAAAATTTCATGACTAAACAACAGTTTCTAAAATCTGCTGAAAAGAATACGAAATGGGGACTCGTTGTGTGTGCATGCCTGTTGCCACAAATCTGGATTGATGACGATCTAACTACAAGAATTTTCACTGACAACGAACAGTTTAACGAAATTTTATCCAAAGATAAAGGTACATTTATAAAGAATATGATGGCCAATAACAGCAATTACAAAAAGGAAGTTTTAGATATTTTTGAAGAAATAGCTGATAATTATTGTTTTAATACTGTTTAAGAATTGCGATGATGCTGAACGATACTTTTTTATAAACCCCTCTCCACGGTACCTTAGAAATGCTTGAAATAAACGAAATATCATTGTTGGAACTTATTGTATTTTCCTACTCTTAAATAATAAGCTTACTTACCGACTTAATTTTTTTAACATTAAATTTAGAAACGCGTTTTTATGGAACTATTTGCAGAATGTTGCAGCGGCTACGTTAATCTTTATGCTCGAAGTTCAAGGGCTTGTCAGAAATAGGGTGTACAGCGTTTCTCTTCCAATCCAAGTTGGGCGCGAAGTTATTGTTTTGAAGTCGGCGCGTACCAAACCTTCTGTGCCAAGTGTCGTCGTCTCGTTGAGTATATATATCACAAAATGGTCTTATGAGGAGTATATAGAATAGTTCTACGAAGCTGAGGATACTGGCGCCAAGGAATAAGCCTCCTGTTCCACCAGTTGACACTGGAAGGAAGAAAGGTTATCATCTGATATTATAGTACAAACTTTCACACAAATACACACATAATCTCGTCTGTTTACCGTAGGGACATGTTGTAGGTCCCACATAGTTGACGGGCCTATTGACGCTAACGCGTTGTCCATCGTTCAGAAGGTTGAACTTGTTGGTAATAAATGTGACTTGGACTTAGATTTCAAATATTTGTGACGTCATAAAACAGGCTGAAGTTTCTAGAAATAAATAAGCGATGCCAATTTTTTTTGGAGCGTGTACTTGCTCCGTTGGTACGTGCCAAGATGAAGTTCGGTCAAATTGCGTAACAAATACGTAATAGTAACTACTTTTTTAACTCGTAATTTACCAAAAAATAAACCTTTTGACGGAAACTTACCAACCAAGTCGAGAACTCCACGAACGACGTTTCTCCGGTAGCGTTCGCTGGGTAATACCGCTAACTCTATCTGGACATTAGCAAAGTTATCCGCTGTCGTAAATTTAAAGTCCTTTGTTATCGTTATCTCTGCTTCTGTACACGAGGGTAAACAGTTGCATGATAATCCGAAGCGGTTTGACCAAGGAGCTTTGAGTACCTGAGTATGATAGTAAATAGGTAAATGCAAGCCAGGTAAAGCCGGTCATCTTAGAGACGGCAAACAACAATTTTGATTCTCAAATAATTTTACGATATTAATCGTAAACAGGATAGTCTTAAGCCGGACTTGAACCAGCTACAGTTCCCTTTCCCAGGGGAACGTTCTAGACTCGACTAGCATAATGCCTCGAAACTTACGATCACCAATTTTGATTCTGCCGGATTTTACCATCAACAGCTCTAATGGCAGGATTCGGGATAGGAAAATAATTACAGAATTACGTTAGACTAAGATTGAAGGATGTTTATTCCTCAATCAATCTGTAGTAGTCTATAAGTAAGTTTCTGCATAGATTTCGATGAAAATGTACTAATTGCGTGACACAAAATACATTGTATCCTAATACCTAACCCATTATGGTGTTCCAGTGGTATCTAATTGTAAAATATGTACTGATTGTAATAACACTTTGATATGAATAAACATTTATTTATTTATTTAATTGGGAACAAGAAAAGTAGTCGCCATAATTTCATTCTAAAAACCTTACGCACTGTGTGTAATCCTACTAATATTATAAACGCGAAAGTTTGTGAGTATGTATGTATGTACGAGTATGTATGTATGTATATATGTATGTATGTATGTATGGATGGATGTTTGTTACTCTTTCACGTAAAAACTACTCAATGGATTTTAATGAAACTTTACAATAATATAGCTTATACATCAGAATAACACATAGGCTACAATTTATAAAGATATTGTGTGAATTGTTCAAAATATGACGCGGCGCGACGGGAACGGGAAAAAATCCAAATTACCACGCGGACGAAGTCGCGGGCGACCACTAGTATTACTATGACTAAGTATAGAAATTCCTTGTTTTAACTATCCTTACAACTTACCGAAAGCTCTTGAACATGAGTATTCAAACAGATTATGCCACTGACGTTACATTTGATATGTTCCTGTACACCGGGCATGAAGTAATTTGTACAGTTACATCTCCTCAACTGAGCGTCCTTTCTACATTGTACAGTACACGCCGTGTATGAGTAGTGGTTGTAAACTTGTAGAAAGTTCTCGTCCGTATAGCGACATTTACGTTTCACTGGCGATATGAGACGTGCACCGACGTCGTTCTCTATGTTTCGAATTGTTATGTAGCGCCTATAATATAATATATTTTTATTATTTTTGCACGATAACACAACTCATATTTATTCTATTTTCAAAATTATTTCTCTATTCTTTCGGCCTAAGTGGGATTGGAGGGCGGACTTGTGCATGAATAAATACGAGAGTTGGGTAATTTGCATGTGGCGGAATATTGCAAAGTAGTTAGATTTATTTTATATAATAAGACAATCACAAAAACATGAATGTCCAAAGTGACTTTATTATGGAACTTTATTCCTGGGGATTTACTTCAAGGAAATATTTGGGACATCTCGAGCAATAAGGAGCAAGGAGATTAGGAAGGAAAGATTATAATTTAGGCGACACGAAATGATTCTCACGAGTGTGTACCGAAAACAAACAATCTAGCGGTGTAAGTCTGACATGCCCAAATATCCTTTCTTCCCATTGGAAAGGTAAAAATACAATGCGGGAGCATCCGACGCCATTTTTTTTTGTTTTTTTTTTAATTCCGCGGCGCAACGCCGCGGCCGCTCTAACGTCCGTTGTCGGGCGTCTCTGGTTACAAGCAGAACGTATTTCCAGTGGCGCCCGGCGGACTTTGACCACCAATCCGACGCCCTCTACTAACTATATCACAAAGTAGGTATAACCATATAGTATTCTTATATCTGTGGTATAACTATCCCTTCAAAAACATAAATGCGAAAAGAGGGCCAAGTTCACATTGTAACACATGTTAGAACATGGGTCGATGACTTCACTGACAAAGTTTTTGAGTTGAGAGGGTGTATAGAAAAGTTTTCCAAAATGGTTCCTGTAAATATACACTACAATATTCTCGTTTATTTTTCCATGAACTTAGCTACAGATGCTACCGCGTCTCTCTATCTGCTGTTTATGGACGAAACACGTGTTTTTACCACTTACTTGTAATTGATTTCTTGCCCAACAGTCAGCACATCTGATCCTATGGTGGTGATAGTTGGAACTTCTTCTTCGTTCAATATATAAATATTAGCTGGAACTTGTACGTCGAAGTTAATCAGTCCGGGGCCAGTAGTTCTGTTGCTTGTCATGTCTAACTTTGGAGTGCGTTTATCACTGCAAGAACAAGGAATGTACACTCAATGTTACGATTTTCTACCGCTCTGTCCCCTGTAGGTACCGCTTCTGTCTTCTTTTCGCCAACCTATAAGCGTTTCTGATATTGAAATGGTTCAGTCTCGCAGGGTGTACCTGTGTAGCTCTATGGGTAGAGTGCGAGTACGATTATAATACAGGAACACACTTTATAACAAGTCAAAAATATATGGCAAATATATTTTAGAGTTTTCGAAAGTTTTTTCATAAAATCTGTTAAATGTCACACACAAGTTCAACATCATTTTAGAAGTCTTTGACCATGCTGAGTTGATTGCAGCTGGTCTTGAGTCTCTATTACCGTTCTCGATTTGACCTCGTTTTGACATTGACCTTGAGGTCAGAGGTCAAAGGTCAAGTTCATTTTGGGAGGTTTTCGACTATGCTAAGTCGATTGGCGTTTACACTGAGTCTCTAGCTCTTACCGTTCTCAAGTTACGACAAGGACGGTCATTACTGTTGTATAAGAGATTTTTGTTTCGAAAACTAAAAAAGGAGAACAATAGAATGGAATTAGAAACATCGAAATTTATAAATTGTATTGTTTGAAATTGCATGTTCGCTCTCATAATCTGAAAATCAAACCTCAAGCCAGACAGAAGAAAGGTGCGGCCCGCATCGGGTCTTATCCTTTCCAGTGGTGCCGCTTATTTTAGATAGTGATGTACTCTGTACTCAAACAAAATACCATACAGCATCCAGTTAATTTTCTTACCTTCCTTGGAGAGTATTGATAGCAAAACATGTACCAAGCTCAGTTTCCATCGGGCCGAAGTATTTACAGCAGTTAAAAGGTTTCCCATTCCAAGAGCAGTTTGTTAGTATATCCTCACATTTACTTCTTACCTAAAAATTTTTCAAGCCAGGTATAACAAATCGAGGACCAGCAGTCCCAACTCCGCCAGGATCTCATGGAGACTAGAAGGGTGCGACTTGAGCAACCAAAGTGGGGAACCACCGTCATCGCGGCGGTGAGACCGATCATGGACGAGTGGCTGCAAGAGGCGGCATGGTGACCTCACGTATCGTGCGACGCAGATCGTCACCGGGCATGGATGCTTCGGTAGCTATCTGTTTCGCATCCATCGTGAGGTCACACCCCGGTGTCAACACTGCGAGGTTTCCGACGACGTCACCGCACTCCACACGTTGGTGGAGTGCTCAGCGTGGGCGAGCCAGCGCCGGAACTTCGTAGAGGGTCTGGGCGTGGATATCCTCTAGCTGGAAACCATGCTCCAAGCCATGGTTTCCAGCGCGAGTAGGTGGAACGCGGCCGTGTCCTTCTGCGAGCAAGTCATGCTCGCGGAGGAGGCGGCCGAGAGGAAGAGGGAGCGTACCCTCCCCGCTGAGTTCCGCAGTCAGAGGCCAGGGCGCCGCAGACTCATCTACGCCCAGGACCATCGACCTCCATGATCGGGGCCTGAGGATGGCGGGATAGCCTCCCGCCGTCCTTACAGAAGCAGGCTAGAAGGGTTGCTGCACGCAACCAGATTCACTCACCGACGCGGAATAAAACCCAACCCCAACGACGCGGGATTTTCATTCCGACCAAACCCCCGAAGAGGCCACGCAGGTGGCCAAAGTCCACTGGAAATACCTTCTGGTTTCACCAGAGACGCCCGCAGCAATGGACATGGAAGCGGCCGCGTTACCGCGGATTTAAAAAAAAAAGGCTGGTATAACATTGTGCCTACTGTTTGGGTGAGCGTGCGTGGGTTGTGGATGACAAACAATGTAGGTATGTACCTTATACTATACTTACTAGGTTGGCGTAATACGTAAGATTATTTTGCATACAGTCCGAGAGTGGATCTTCTAAATTACAAAATTCTGATGTGTAATACGTAATGCCCTTGAAAAATGCAAGCTCCTTCAGGACCTCCTCCAAGTTAAAGTCGTGGTCTTCTCCCCATAATCTAGTATGCCCACAGAAGAAAGTGGTTACTTGGTTGAAATCATTAATTTGAATGAAGTTTCTTTAGAAATAGTTTCAGATATCTAATTGGAAACAGTGCCAGCAGGTAATGACGCAGTAAATATCTGAGTCAATGACATAAGTACCAAGAAAGTAGTTCCAAGAAAGCGCGATCTCAAATTGAAATCACGAATCGAATTCATGCCAGCAGACATCTTCCAAAACAAAACTTCTTACCCATCAGATATTTCTTCAACACGATTGGAGTTATCGTTTTCACAAACAACGACTGAAGGGAATTCTGTATCCCAGTCCTTGTAGGTAGTTTCTACGACAAAAGATATTGGATTGTTCTGAAAAGCATCATACTGAGCAGCGATGAGCAAGGATGATCCGTACCAGGACAAAGCTACAACTACAAGCCAAAATATCCTGAAAAACGAAACAGATCTCTACATTAATTTAGTTGATGAAGAATTTACTCTTTATGCCACGTAGGTATACTATATTATCTCGAACAAGTGCCAGGCTCCACTTATTAAGCGAATTTCTCGATGTTGCGACTCCGAGTTGCGAGATTTTTTGCAGGTAGTAATGAAAGTGGAGGGAGAGGGGGAATTATGCCAGGATCGTAGCACGTGGAATTCCATAATCTCTGCCTACCACCATGGGAAAGTGGTGTGAAAGTATGTATGTAAAGAAGTAGTAGCTACCCACATAATTATATTAAGAACGTCGCTTCGCGGAAACCTGGGAGTCCTGAAACGTTGTAGTGGTACATGGGTAGGATCATGCAGGTGGAGTTGAATGTGCCCGCAGCTATACTGGGTACCTACTGCATGGCTCGAACCATGCCTGCCCTATTTAGTGAACTCGTGTAACTTTTCCGCTTCAACTGCTAATACGAGTACAACAACCTATCTACTCGTAGTTTGTTCTTGTCGACACGCAGCTTGTCGTTGATGGTCATACTAAATGTTAATAACAGAGTACCTTTCAACCCAGTGTCTATCTGTGTCCGCAATGAACTTAAATCCATGTATAGAAGTAGTTGCCGGCAAACTTTTGATGCCTTTCCACCAAATCTCGAGATATGTCTTCCATGACGATTTAGATTCCATGACGGCTACTAACTACTATTTATTTCGATGAAATAAAATACGTTTTGACGTCCTTCAAATTTATTACCAACTATAGAATTAGTGCGTGACAATATACACAAAACCACCTCAAAAATTGAGATTTCCAAACACGATTAGGTATATCATAAATTATTTTTTTATGCCTATAGATACATATAGATCCTAATCTATCTGAGAACGAGGCAGGTGTTGGAATTCAAAAAATATATACACAAGGCTACCTATTAGCTATAGGTAGGTACCTAATATCTAGTTATTAACTACATAGATACTTTACAATTTGTCTGCATAAATTTAAAAAAAAAGTTAGGACATATTTATTACATACAATTCTAGCAAACCTCGACTTACTAACTATGTAGGTAACTAAGTACTTGATTTTTATAGGAAGCTCCCTACCTACCTCCGGTAGAAAACGAAGTTTTTGTTCCCAAGGATGGAGTTTTTTTTTTAAGTATACTACTTATATTGTATGTAACTGATGGTTATCATTTTCTATCGATATAGTCAGAATTCTCATCCCTAATGCCATGGAACCACGGGTAAATAAAAATTACCCATGGACCCGGTAATGGGTCCACGGGTAAACACTGGATTTGTTCACAACTTATTTGAAACCGGTCAATTCCTTCCAGTATATAGGTCTATATCTCTTCATACTCGTAGATTCTAATTCTGATGGCTCCTGGGGAATCGTCATAATTTTTGCGTTTTTATTATTTAATTGTCGTCTTCGCCTCCGAACCTCGCGAACTAATTTCACAGTATAGAAGTAGATGAACTCGAGTACAGAGACAAAACTGAATCCGGTGATGACGCCGCACGTTGATCCAATATTACCTAAGAATGAATAGTTTTAGGTGTAATAGAGATGCTAAGCCGTTAGAGATCTCTATGGCGCAAGTCAAATTCTCACCCCATGTCGCCGTCACTTTGGGAACCAAAGTTCGGAAAAGCGGTTCGAAATTTCACCGACTATCCATTACAAGCCCCAAGCTAAAGTTTCCTACTTATGATCGAACCTCAAGCTCAAGTGACATCTACAAAGTAACTGTAAGAAACGCCTTTGTCTACTAACTCTTTGTCGAAGTCACATTATTGATCCCATAGAAAATACATCCAAGGTGTCCTCCTCCTCGTTTCCTGACATCGTGGATGTATTTACCAGAGCCTCTTCCGTCTCTCAACAGTAGCATCGCGTGCAGGTAAGGAAAACTTGGGCCCCAGAGATGTTAAAAGGGTTTCATCCCGCTTCGCAGTTCTCTCGTCGGTAAAAACCATATACTTACTAATCAAATCAAACCACTTCATAATAACATTCTGTCCGTAGCAGTCGGCCACGTCTTTAGCGTACCTGACGTGCACTATTGATGTTAAATTAAAATTTGCGCCTAACCTACAACAAATATACTTTATTTAGTAGATAAATTACATTATAATACATAAGTTATTTATTCTGTCACACTCATAATACAAGATAAACTCATGCTGCCCTTGTTATGGCAGCTGGTGTGAGAGTAGGGTCTGCCCTCCCTCTGCATTACGCCACCCACAAAGGGGTGACGCCCTTGTGTGCCTCGACAGCAGGCTCAGTGTTGGCCATATCGCAGGGGTTTTAGTCTGTGCGAACCATACATAACCGGGCAGTTTCCCCGCACCGTATCAACTCTGCAACATAATTTTAGCAAAATAAACTGACTTCAAATTACCGGAATTGGATTAAATAATTGTCGGATGGACTAAAGTGAAATGGGACCACCAGAGAAGCACTCGCTTTTAGTAAAAATATTTTTTTAAATCGGTTGACCCAGTTGATAGTTATGAGCTAGGTAGCTATTTGAATTGAGAACCTCCTCTTATTAGAAGTTGGTTAAAAAGAAAAGGGGAGTTATGGCGATGTGTTATTATAGCTCCATGCTCCTACTTGTTAGCTCCATGGCAACCTTTTCTATAACAGGCCCCTAAGATTTTTGTACTAGTTTCCAAAACAATGCGACGTCAACCAAACAAAAACATAAAGAAGAAAAGTCAAAAATGTGAAGTAATTTTTAATTGCAAATTGTTTACATAAAAGTTTTTTTTTATCATTATTGTGTGTTTTAGTCCCACAGTTAAAATCTCCTACGTTATTAGCTTTACTCACTGGTCATTCGCAAGTTGCTGCAAGTGCAAGCAGAGGCCATAACAAAGAATTGAACTGAATTGTTTTCATAAAAATAGGAAATCTTAAAAAATTCTACAATGGCTGCTACTAAAATAGCGGGTTTAGTTACAGTCGACTTTGAAGTATTTGGAAAAGTTCAAGGCGTTTACTTTAGAAAACACACTCAGCGCAAAGGCACTGATCTCGGCCTCAAAGGATGGGTGATGAATACTGCGCAAGGGACCGTAATAGGACAAATGCAAGGACTTTCTGGAGCTATAGAAGACATGAAGACGTGGCTACAACAAGTAGGCAGCCCCAAATCGAAGGTCGAAAAGGCTGCATTCCGTAACGAGGGACAAATAAATAGCTTTGCTTTTCGTACATTTCAAATACGCCGATGAACTACTTATGTAGTGCTCATTAACCTTTAATCATTTTGTGTGTTTAACGTAACTTATTTAACTAATATTTAATTCATGATATTTTTCATTAGTGATTTTGCATTTTTGTACCTTTGATATTAAATTAACTTTTGATAAAATTGGTTTTGTTTCATCCATGACTTCGATTTTAACAAGGACCTACGAAAAGCTGTGAAGAATGGAGACATTTTGACTGCATTACTCGATCAATATTTTTTGAAACTAATGATGTCAAGCAAGCGTATTTTACGCCTGTGCTCATCAAAGTTACAGATTGGACATCAGTTGATTCCTATATAGTACGTATAGGAATCAACTGATGTCCAATTTTCTTGCTATGATAATATGGGGAGTTTCTAAAGCATAATTGTATGTAAGTACTTATGTACAACTAGTTGTGCCATGAATCACTCTAGTATTGTGAACTAATACCTACCTCTTGCTATGAAGTAATTTTTATTACAGCCGAGACCATTACCCGTATTGTCGGAGCGGTGATAATGGCTCATTAACAAATTAATCCCACTTGTCGCAATGACTTTAATACGAGTACGTTGCCACTTCGTAGTGTACGCACGATTCTCTATCCCAAACTGAGGTTTATAACAGGGTACCTACATGTACAACAGCTACTTACAGCCAATCATCTCGAGCACTATTTGGTACATCATTGAGATACTCCGGGTATATAACCACATTGTTGAAGTCGTAACTGTACGTTGTCTTAGAACAAGTTGGGTTACACATCGGACAATCAATACCACCGTTCACAAGATCCAGTTCTAGTTCTGCCGGCACATACTCTACATCAAATGGCCGAATAGCTATTGATTGAGCTGAAACGAAAAATAATCTAAAAATTTACAAGTACTTATGCAACTACCTTCTTCAGCTCAAAACTTGAAGTTGGCAAGTTTAATTGAATATTGTTTGGGTTTTCAATATCGCAATACTGAGTAGTGAACGAGTGGTCAATAATTCGTGATGGAGTGTGAATTCAACGCAACGGATTTGATGATCATTTTTATAGGCTAAATTTAAATGCACAGCTAAAACCTTATCGCCCCTCAATTTATGAGCATCAGATAAACATATTATGTTACAGCAAATATTTTTTTTGCCTGCAAATAAACCAATTGGTTAACAATACTATACTAATTATTTATAGTACTAGAAATAATACAAAAAATATACATCCAGTCTTTTTATTTTTTCTTCAAATGCGTCATAAAAAGATATTTAACGTACAAAAAATACGATTTGCATATAAAAATATACTGATTACACAGCAAAACCTACTACTAAAGTCTTAGGGCAATTCTACTTGAAAAGATTTGGTTTCTTTTTTAATACCTAGAAATGGTCTTAGATCAATACGACTTGGATAGGGATTAAATAAATAGCCATGCGTCACGAACTTAAATTGCTGCTAAAATTAATATATTTGAGGTAATTATTTGCAATCAGTAGTTTTGTAAAGGGATTTTTTTAGTACAAAACGAAGTTTTTTTGTTTAGCAGTTAAATACTACCCTTTATTGAGCAGAGCGAAGCGAAGCTCTATCTTAGACGACAAGTGTAAAACGTTTGTGTGCCAACTCCTCCGAAACGGCTCTACCGATTTTGACCAAATTTGGCATGCTGGTCGATATCATACCCGGGAGTGCATATCTCTGAAATCATGAAAATAGAGCATAAAAAAATATAAAGAGAATTTGCTCCGCTCAACATTTGCAATTAGTAGCATGCATTGCATACCTAGTTTATTATAGTAGTGAGAAACGACAATGGGCAAATGTCATTCCTCTATGCCGTAAACATACAGTAACCATCAGCCCATCAGATGAATCGTGTGTTGGTTTACGACGCCAGTTATAAAACAATACCTTTTTTCAATGTCCACCTAACTTCCATTTCTGGACGCCCTCGTAAAGATAACTCCACGGAAACAATGTGCCTGGATAGATTCCAGCGCCTCAAACCCAACCATCCTTACCATTCACAGTCCCAACCACTTACCATAATATTGTTTAAGACAAGGAATATCCAATATATTACAAGTCTTTGAAGTTTGAAACTTGAGCATGTTAAAGGGAGTGCAGTTACAGCGGTCCAGCAGAAACAGCATCCGACATTTCAGCATACAATCGCTGTATGTGTAAAACGGAAGGAAATTAGACTCATCGTAGAATCTACATTTTCTCAATTTGATCGGCACATGTTGTATATCTCGGGACGCTTCTGTAGAACTTGCTGACACCAGCACCGTCATCTGCAATTAGTAATTATAAAGAAAGAAAGATGAAAACTGTGGTATCTACTTCTACAACGCCGTTAAAGCTCCATTGGAAGGACAAAGGTAGCAAGTTGGATTAATTTGAAGGCTGTAAGTTTTTACTGCCAGGTTCTTTCCTTTCTAGCTTTCGTACCTTGAAATTCTGGCAGTAAAAGTAAACGTGGAAGCAACTCTCTGCTCTAGAAGTCGCTCTAAATTATTTTACTTTGTGAGGGTGTTCGACTAGTAGAATGATGACACGCTTAGATTAAAGCTGGTAATTTGCTTGTTTAATATCTTAGTTTACATTAAATATCTACTTACTTGCACATTGGATCCAACTATCTGCATTGCATAACTTCCACTAGGTGCGTCAGGAAAGTCATAAGCATCAGAGAATTGTATCTGTTAAAACATTTTATTCATGTAGGTATCTATTTCTACTTATCTACTTATTAATAAATATTTTATAGTAAATATAATAATAAATATTTTTGAACATTCTTACATAACATTATCTAGCCCAAACTAAGCCATAAGCTTGTGCTATGAGATCTAGACAACTGATAAACATACTTATATATTTCTAAATACATACATAATATACATAGAAAACACCCAAACTCCGAAACAAACATTTGTGGATCACACAAATATCTGATTCGACCCGGGAATCGTACCCGAGACTCCGGAGTCGAAAGCCGATGCACTACCAGACTACGCCACGGAAGCAGTCGCTAATTATCGAAAAACGAAAAAAAAACTAAATAGTAAATTCATACCTACCAGAACTCCTTGCAGAGGTGAACTATAGAAGAAGTCATCACTTTCATTGATTCGCAACAAAACTTTCAGGCCTTGGTCAAAATCAAAGTTAGATTTGTTACCATATCTGTACAGATCTTCAGTGTTTGCAGCACTGGTTATACTGAAAGTATTAGGTACATTTATAAGAACCGTTTAATATCTATGTAGGTACATAGATATAAAACGGTGACTATTAATAAATTAATGACATAAGGGTTGAAATTAAACTCGAGTTGGACGTAGAAAAAAGTAGAAGCACACTATAACAGAAAGGCACGGCTCCAGCCCTGTAGTTTCCCTTTCCTCAACACTTCTGGCGATTTTTACTTGTATAGCTAAAACAACTGTGTGGCAACTGTTGTGGCAACTCTTTGTGGCGCCCAGCAATGGACATAGGGGCAGCGGAATAAGCCCAGGAATTAATAAAAAAAATGTAGCTATTAAAAACAGTGAGTGAGTCCGAGACGCCCTGGACTTTAATTGGCTGTGCCATAGCGGCTGGCAAGTAAGCTTCTGTTGCCTTTTATCAACATTTCATCGCAAGGGAACGGGTCTCAAATTTAGTTTTTAATATTATAATATAGCTGCTTATTTTATAAAATTAATTCGGCCATTTTGGGCATATCCCACTTTCCAGAGTGCCCGGTGACGGCAATAGGCTTGTCCCTATTACGTGGGACTAAAAATACTGGCAAATTGGGAGTGTAATGCGCCTCTGCCTACCCCTTCAGGGATATAGGCGTGGTATGTGTGTATGTGTTTGTGTGTGTATTAAAAACATAAATTGACGCATAGCTTACTTTTGAAATACGGTATCTTTATTTCTTAAATAGTTGAAAGTGCAGCAGTATCCGTTAGTGGTCAATCGAAAATCAAACAAGTCGAGACACCCCGTCGGTTCAGTGTTCCAAGAGCACTTCATCAGCAAATCTTCACATTTAGGGGTTAACTGAAATTCAGACTATGCTATTTAGTGGTACCTAAGTACAGCAGGTCTAGCACTGCCATAGAGTTCATTCGATCACCAATGATAGCGCAGAAAGTGTAAAAAGGCACACCCCGTACCAAAACGGCATAAAAATCACGTTTGTTGTATGCCTATAGAGTCTTAAATATTTATTATCTAATAGGTTTTTTAATATTTGTTAAAGTCGGAACAGAAACACAGAATCTGTGAAAATTTTAACTTTTTTAACTATCACGGTTAATGAGATACAGGCTGGTGGCAAACGGACGGATGGACAGCGAAGTCTTAGTACCTAATAGGGCTCCGCGGTTTACCCTTTGGGTACGAAACCCTAAAAATGTATTAATATGGTCATGTAACCGACATTTTCTGCAATATCATTGATTGAATATATCGATCGAGTTTTGTTGACAATGACATGCTTTTAGGGCAATTACAATAACTGAGTAATTTTATGAAACCTTGTATAAAGATATGGAGAAATTATTATTTATTTACGAAAAATTATAAAAGGGACTAAAATTCGGTCAAGGCTCGAGTTGTTTTACTTAGTGTATCCAGGAAATTACAAATAAAAAGCTTCCTAAAACCTAAAATTTACTATTTATAAGTATCTGCTGAATTCTGTATTTTGTATAATTACATAGAACTTTCTCAAAGAAAGAGATGTGTAGCTCCCGATAAATACTTACATTTCTGATAAGTTCGTGTACGTTATATTCACCCAAAGCATCGTGTAAACTCTTCAAAGATACTTTGGATTTCATATTCATGTTGTAGAGATTACCTAGACCCGAGAGCAAGGACATCATTTCCCTTTCACTATACATCTTATTTCTCTCTTCTTGCAGTCTGCAAAAGTCACCATATAGGCAAATGAAAAAAAAAAATAAAGAATGTACATTCGTTTTTTTAACTATACCCTGGGTGGAAATAAAAGCATGTAATTAATGATTATGAAGACATGTGGTTGATTTGTTGAAGTTGACAAAATAATTAACAACAAGTAGGTGTGTAGGTGAGTTAATAACTAAGAGAAAACAATCAGTCTAAAAATGTCTTACAACTTTTTGGCAAGATGAGTAACAGCCTGTTTACTGATTCTGTTGTTCGTACACAAGCCAACGGCGGGGAATATGATCTTGTTGATCGGAACACCGTCCGGCAACTGCGTGGTCACCATTGGTGAGCTGTAGTACTTGTTGAATGTCGTCATCACCAGGGACACAGAGCAGATAAGACTTATCACCAATATTATTATCCATATGAGTCTGTTACAAAAATAGACTAATTTCAATAGTTAATCCAATTGGCTTGCTCAGACTTCAGAGATTATATTTAGTTATCTAACATCTTCCAACCAACATTCCAACAGCCAGTGTTGGAATATTGGTTTAAATTACAGAGTCGTTATAGATTTTTATAGGCAAATACTTATCATAGATGTAGATAATCGAAATGGCAATGGAAGTGTAGTCTTCTTGAAATCTTAAAATATGCTAAAAAGTTTTAATCTCATCTTGTCATTGACATAACATTATACTGGTACTTGATAAAGATGTGTAATTGCGTATATGTAAAGTAATATGTTGCGTGTAGTTTAGAACATCAAGTGGTTATTACACACAGGATTGCAATAAAACTTGTCTTGAACTTGTTCAGTTGCCGAATAACAGCGTCTCGGTTACTAAAGTTGCATACATACATACATGTTGATGAAATGAAAAGATAAGCGTTACGTCATAGTGTGGATTATAGTTATGACGTCAACTATTATTTCCATTACCTCATAAATAAAGTAGATTAGAAAGGCATCAAGGCGTCGATATTGTCAACTTTGGATGTTGCTAAAATAGTGCTTAATTTATTTTCCAACAATACATTGTATCTCAAATACGAACATCTATGGCAGTCGTTAGGGGTAGTTGGAGCCCTAAATCAAAAATCCGACCGGTCTAACTACAGAACTTCGATATCGTCCATGGGTTGTGGAGGTCAGATGGCAGTCGCTTCACGGAAAATATCAAAGTTTAGACGAATCGCAGTTAGACTGGAAAGCCGACCCCAAATGCGTTGGGAAAAGGCTCGGTGAATGATGACATTGTATCTCATATTAATAGTTATTTTTGCATAAAGTAAATATCACTTACCCCTTTCTATATCCAACATATCTAATACGCCAGTAGGATATGTCTGGGCTGCCGGAATTTTGGTTTGAATTACAGAGTAGTTATGGATTTTCTATAGTGCCCGGGACCGGCAATAGACTTTAGACGGAACATCAAGAATACTTGCATAGTGTTGTTGTGTAATGCACCTTTGCCTACCGCTTCCGGGATATAGACGTAGTCATATGTATGTATGGTGATTTGATTACCTACATCTCGTTTATAAGTGGATGGATTGTCTCTCATCATCAATCATCAATCTCATCATCAAAACTGATCAGGATATACGCAGTTTCAACCAAGCTTCTCCCTCAGAAGCTATTTTAAAAGTAAGTAAGGCCTTCCGTGGGCGAAATCCTGACCATTACTGCGCGAGCTGATGAGCACTACATGAGTCGGCGTCATGAGTCACCGTCGACAGACTGACGCTGGTGGAAACGGCACCTTTCAGGTCTGGGATACTTTTAAAATAACCCTGTATATGAGCCAATATCAATAAACTTACCTTTCACTAGAAGGTGTATTCATATCAACTAAATGTTTGAGCCCGCCGATAGATGACTCTCGACAATATTCTTTGCTAACCGTTTTAAGACTCGATTTAAAAATAGCAAAGTTTGTAGGATGTTTCGGTTTTGTGCGGAAACCACGGCGAGGATGGAAATACTCATTGTGGTAATGATGTGTTATTCTTGCCATTGTAACCTTTTGTAGTAATAATAATAATAAATAATAAATATGTTAGGACAATTCACATAACGCCATCTAGTCTCAAACTAAGCAGAGCTTGTGATATGAGTACTAGATAAACTGATATAAATACTTTTATACATTTGTTTGTCCCGACCGGGAATCGAACCCGAGACTCCGGCGTCGAAAGCGGATGCACTATCACTATTTACAGTACCAGAACAAAATTTACAACAAGATTCTTATCAATGCACATGCTGCATTCTTCTTCTTACCATGGGTTCAGTGGCCTGTAACCTTCCAATCCAAACCCTTATGGTACCTACGCTGCCCTTACACTGCGGTAAAAAAACCGAGCCAGTATGCGGGAATATTACTGTTCAGCTGTTAACTCCCTATTTAATCCTTGTGGGTAGAATACTGCACGTTTGGTAAGTACATCTTCCCGCTCATTTGATGGGGAACTTTATAGTAACTTAATACCTGAGCGAAACCCGCGCTGTATATAAGTACCTCTACCCACACCGGCAGCGAATAGGCAGGTTTTAAGTTTGAATAGGCAAACATAAACTGTAGAACAGTTGACCCTCTTTATCGTTTCGAGTGCCACCAGCTACGAGCTTTGAGGCTTTTATTAGAAAACTAAGCTATCACGACTGTCTGCTTATGTAAATCCTTTCACTGTAAACATATAATTTACTTTCAACGCTTGTTTACGATAGCATCTATAACGATGGAAGGTTAATCACTATGATTGATCGACTCTTCTCATGTATCATTTTTTAAATACTGTCTATTAAAAAACAATAAAAGCATTTTGGTAAATATGTGCCTACTTCGAAGCAGATTTTTGTCATTTAATTGACACTTGTATATCTGAAATCTTTGGGCAAGTTTTAGTATGAATTTTGTGGCATACAAATGAATTCCGACCATGTGCGTGTCGGGACACGCATAGAATTAGGATCCCGTAGTCACCCATATTAGCTTCTATAACTCCTATCTAATCCGTTATAGTTTACTAAGATTTTTTTAGAAATTGAACTGGATGCGGTAGGTAGGTAGGTCCCTATAGGTACTAGGTTGCAATGAATGCGGCTGTTGCAAAAAACTGAGCGAAGTGTTAAATTTTCGAACGAAAACCATTGTTTTTTTCGGTGATTATTCCTCGATGGTATATCCAATTTTCATTTTTTTTGTTCTAAACCACCCTCACGCCACACGTTATCACTGTGGTAAGTTTGAAGGAGATCGGTTCAGGTGTTTAGGAGGAGTATGCGGACAAACGAAATACATGAGTCGCCTGAGATTGAGCTTCGCTCGATTCGCTCACTTCACTCAACTAAGTAAAGCCAGGCTCGCAATATCTTGCCAAAGTTATCTATGTATTACCTTATATCTGTGCTATTACCAAACAACTACGTCGTCTCCAACACCCGCCTACATTCACTTTTGGACTCTTTTAATATTAATATTTAGTACAGGCTTGGGCAAACGAGCTTAATATGGCAATTATGATTCAGTGAGTTACGATCGTTGAATTTAGGTATTGCTATAAGGTAGGTACCTATTGTGTAATATCTAATTGTACCGGACCTGTAAGATTTGTGAAGGGCTTTATGAGAAGAATACGTTATACGTCTGATACGTTAGTTAGCAAACTAAAATACTTGGTAAAATAAATATTTTTTGGACACTCACACAACGTATCTACCCCAAACTAAGCTATAAGCTTATTCTATGGGATCTAGACAACTGATAAACATACTTTATATTTCTAAATACATACCTACATAACATACATAGAAAACACCCAAACTCCGAAACAAATATTTGTGGATCACACAAATATTTGATTCGACCCGGGAATTGAACCCGAGACTCCATAGTCGAAAGAAAAATACACTACCGACCACGACATCGAAACAGTCAAGAATGGATAATATAACTCGGTGTTCAAATACGTATATATCATATCGACACACGCATATCAATCACCCACGTTCTGACGTCAGAAGTAAGGCCGAAAATGGAGAAACTATTGGCCACCGTACCTTATTTTACTTATACTAAAATTCTAAACACCTGACTCCCACTTGCTATCAATGAAGAAGAGTTGTTAAAAATTTTTGGTCCAAGTTAAAAGTTTAAGAGCGCACGTTAATGTCTTTTGACCTTGCGCCGTATAAAACTAGACAAATAGACTAAGAAATAACGTGTAGATTGAGATTCTTATGTAGATAGAGATTGGTATAAATAGAAATAACAAACTATGTATGGCATTGAATGAGTATGTGCCATACATACTACAAAGATATTTTTCATTATAATACTGGCTATCCGCGATTTTTTCTTATGATTCGATTTCAATGAAATAAAAGCCCGATGAAATAAAGCTTGAGTGAAAAAAACAACGCCTCTGCCTGTGAAAACAACAAAATATATTCGTTCAGTAACTTCAAAAATAGCGTGTTGATACAGACAAGAATGGCTTAAATGGAAATAGTCAGAAATTGATTTTTGTGTTCTGAATCTTAAATTGCCTACATATATTTTTTGTAAATTTTATTATAAATGTTACACAGACACATAATTTTTGCTTTTCAACCCACTTCAAAAAAGGATGGGATATTTTTTTATCAGTTAAGAACAACATTTTTACGCACAATTAAGCACAGAATAGGTAGGTATATATAATTAGATAACGTTTACCAACCCAATTTTGACAATCATTTTGGTGTCAACACCATCCAAGATTCATAGATCGTAACAATCAAAAAAAAAATAGAGCGACCCGATTTAAAACTCAATCTACCAGACGTAGTGCAACAGCTAGTTTGTGCCACCATTTAAAGATTGTTGAACGAAATACACTCGTCAAACTGCTTCCTAAAGCATCCTTTCTCCTTATTCTCGAAACTGGCTGCATGCTTGAGGCACCTTTGCATTCAAGTGATCTTACGTAAACTAATCTGCATAAGATAACAATAAAATTATGTGAGCCAATATATATTGTGATAAAAAAATATACAATTGAAACACATTTATTATTGTTTTTAGTTTTCGGTGGCTTAGTTGACCGAGCGAGCGAAGCGTCTATATTTCGAGATTGGACAATTTTCCTTTCGTCCGTCTGTTTGTCTATATGTGTGTTTCGGGCTAGCAGCCTCAGTTGTTCCTTGATTTAATACAATTTTTTCGTCGTAAGCTTTTTTGGATTGAGGGGAAAATGGGGTAAATATGTTCAAATAACGTTTTAATGTTTTTCACGAAACTTGGCACAAATATTGCTTTACTAGAAACGATATTTTTAGTGGAGTATTTTTTATTGGACAGTGAGGGGGGGAATCCCAAATAATGATTTAAGTGTCCGCGAGGTCTACTGTTCGACCATAGGGCGACCACTAGTTTGTAATTTATGTTTAACCGTTCCTTTATTGTTTTTTCCTGTTTCTTTTATAATAAAACTTCGGGACGCCCGCGGTTTCGCCCGTTTGACAAATTATATACACAAATACCTTCCTAGAGAACCATTTGTGAATTTATCCATTGGTGAAAACCGCATCAAAATCCGTTGTGTAGTGTTAAAGATCTAAGCATACGTACAGACGAAGCGACTTTGTTTTATAATATGTAGTGATGATAGTGATACTGATAATATGTAGTGTAGTGAGTATGATAAATATGCATTGGAAACGAGTTGAATAATATTGACGGAGCAAACGTAGCTTTTACATTTCAAGACTGGACATTATTTGCTTTCGTCCGTCTATCTTTCTGGCTGTGTACATTTTTTTCCGATTTCCACGAAAGTTTGTACAAGTGTTGTAATTTTTTTAATGCGAGCTTTTTTGGATTCTGGGCGAACAAGTCCAACTAAGGTTCTTAATATTTCGCGAGGGCTACTGTGCGACCTTGGGGTTATAATTATAATAATTATACTAGGTCCATGATTAGACCTATTCCTTTTATGTAAACCCAATTTTCAACTATTTTAACTAGCAGGGAATGCTATGAACACTAAGCTACGATGACCAATACCGACAACATCGAATTTTTGCTTCATATCATATTCATAATTATATATATACCAAAAAAAGGGGTCCTGCCGATGACATCAGTTTTTGTGATCTATTTATAATTTCTTTCTTAATATTTTAAGAATGGTTTAAGCAAACTCATTGCTTTGAACTTTTCCCATAAGTTTAACTCTTTAAATTATTTATAGTACATAACACACAGTAGATTAATTCTTAAATTTTCTATATCAATCGATGCCAATAAGCATATGTAAAGTATTGGTATATAATTTACCAATCAACCCAAACGTGATCTATTGGTCTTAATTTCTAAAATGGAGAGTCATACCAATGATTGAATTTCAACGTAATTAAAAGGATGTGAGCTTATTGTTAAGGCTTTTACTATCCTTTCTTACAAAAACGTTACTTTGTGAGTGTTAGAAATTGTCGAACTAAGTAGAGTAGGTAAAGCTAGTAAGTGTTTTAGAATAAAATTTCATATTTACGTTTTCTTGTTATCAAGTGGTAATACATTACCGGCATAAAAAGTAAGTATGTACCTATCATAATTTTCATCTTTATAGTTTTACCCGTGATTGAGTAGGTACCTATCTGTTTGTTATCCTGCCCGAAAGTCATTCTAAACCCTAACGCATTGTCTGGTTTGAGAATGAGATTCTAAAGTACCTACTACAATATATAAAATTGCATATATTCAAGGTCTAGGCAATTACCAATGACCGATTCACTTTAACCATGGCCAATTGCGTCACAAATAAAAAAGATTCATAAAGCCAAATCAATCAAATCATCCTCAAATTGGCTGTAAAATGCCATTCATTTCTCATTTAGCTGTACAAGTAATTGATGTAAGTCGACCGGTATTCAAAGACAGCGCAATCTCGCAGTGGTGGTGGTTAGTAAGCAACGTCTATTCTCTGCAGCATTCACAATAAACATTGAACAGTAATACACCACGCAAGTGTGACTGCAATATATTGCATTTAAATTAAGAAGGTTTTGTGTTCCAAACATTTCAGTTGAAAAGTGTAGTGTCGTTATAACAGGAGTTATTTAGTTAGTGAGTTGTAATTTACAGTGTTTTTTGATTCATTGTAATAACCATCTTTACCCAAAGAGGATTTCTCAGTTGGTGCCTTAAAGGATTTACCTATTTCATTTTATAAGGTGAGAAATTTTCATATTTACTTTACAGTAACTTATGTTGCGACTTCCTCTGCGCATATCTATGTTTTTTGCCAAAAAAGTTCCTTAGGCTTTCAGTTAGTCATCATGATTTTTAATAGTTTTTTTCTATAACAACTGAGATAAGAGTTTACAGTACCTAATGTCTTACAATGTTATATTAGGTACCTACCTACCCCATACGCCCATAATTTACTTTTCTATTCTGCTCTGTAATTACCTTTAAGTACCGCTCTATATTTAATTTAACTTCGAACTTAAGAATGCGGTAGGTCCTAGGAGATTATATACCTACTACTTACTACCATGTAAGTAATACCAGGTTTTCATAATGTCACCAATAAGTAAGTAAACTTACTTATTGGTGACATTATGAAAACCTACATTTTATTAGGGTTATTTCTTGGCGAAAAATAACTATGTAGCTTTTTTTTCAAGCTTAGTTATTAGTAAAGCAAGTAAAGAGTACCTTTGTTTTAAGGATAACGAATGATCTAAATTTATTTAGAACAGACATCACAAAAACTGTGTTAACTCCAACGCACCAATAATATACGAGTACAACAGTTAATATATATGTAGGTATTATTCGTTACTATACGTAGGTCACACTATAAGTTTTGCGTAACTTAAAAAAACAACATGTGAAAACCAAAATATTATGATTAATGCTTTTCAAAATACTCTCCTTTACATTTTAAACATTTTTTCATGCGATCGAACCATTTTTTAAAACAGGAGGACCACATATCTAAAGTCATGTTTTCTAGAAATCACAGGGTGCTAGGTCGGGGCTATGCGCAGGATGGGTGACGAGTTGAACTTTTTCGGAAGCTAAAAATGACTTTGTTTTGTTTGCCGTGTGTGAAGAAGCGTTGTCATGATGTAGGAGAACGCGGCTTTTGGGTCGTCTTTCGCAAACTTTTTCTAACACCCTGGGTAAACAAATGGTACAATACCACTCGACATTAACACTCTTTTGATCTTCAAGTGGAATTGTACAGATGGGACCCGTAGCTGAGAAAAAAAACGCGATCATTTTTTTACCAAAGTTTCTCGCCTGCCTCACTTTTGTTGGCTTGTTCTCATTTTCAAACACCCATTAACAAGATTGCTGATTTTTTTCGGGTTCTAAACAATAAATCCACGTTTCGTCTCTTGTGACAATGTCATAAACAGCATTAGAACGTCCGTGGTCGTACTTCAGTAGCATCTGTGAGCACCATTCCACGCGAGCCCGCTTCTGCTCCGCTGTCAGTTCATGAGGGATCCAACGACAACAAAGTTTCCGAACTTTCAATTCTTCGTGTAAAATTTTCTGGATTTGACTCATACCAATCCCCAATAGTCCTCGAATTGTCTCATAGGTAATCCGCGGGTTTTCTTCAATTAACCGCTTAACAGTAGCCACATTATTTTCGTTGAAGGCCGCCCTTCACGAAATTCGTCATGTAAAGAAACTAGTTACAAGTCAGTACCGGTAGCTTAGTATGAACCAGCTTCCCTAAACGTTATATTTATTTACTGTGTTGGTGTGTATTTGCACTTCTACGGCATAATACCCCACTCAATCGAACAATACTTGCCTTACTAATATTTAAATTAGCTTGAAGAAAAACAATTTGGCACGCACTAAATCATGTTTGCACATTTACGTTTATTTCACCCACATTTCATCAGCATTTTTTTGGGACCCACGTAATAGGAGGCGAGCCCTTACCGTTTCTAGGCACTTGAGTATATTAAGCAGAGCCACGTTCATCGTCAGCAAAACTCAGCAGGAGCACCTAGAATAGGTGAGAATAACATGGACTCCGGAGATGTTTATAGAGTCCAAATCACAAACACATCAAATAACTATACGTAATATGACCGGAGGAATAAATGTCATGAAAACGAATGTAACGAAATACTTATAAAAATATGCAGTAGGTACCTAACTACCTAGTTTCCAATATTTGTAGTGCAGATCTGTTGTTAACCATAATAGTACAACAATTCATATATGTAGATGTTCTACCTACTTACTTTAAAGTCTTACTGAACTATGCTTGTTCAAAACGTAGGTAACATTTAAACACACCTATTAAAATTGTTCTTAAACGCAACCTTGACCTGCCTCTATAGAAAATTATATTGTGAGCAATGTGCATTTGTTTGTTTTTGTTTTCCAAGGTGAAGCCGACATCCACATACAATGAGGTTGATAGTAATCGTATTGACGACGTGTACTTGCTTTGTGAGTTCCCTGCCTCCCCCTCACCCTGATGTAGTCGCGTTGAGACAAGAGGAAGAACTACTACATCCATCACTTAGAAGTCCAGCGTTACGTAACCCACGATTGCTTAAAATTCTACCACTGACCAGCTTATTACATGAAGGAGAAAATCTGGTAAAAATCAATTTAAATTATACCGACGACGCTGTAAATTGTACTTTGATATGGTCGTAAGTTTTGGAAGGCTAGAGGAATCGTGGTTAGTTCGCAGAACCTTCCTTCTGGAAAGGTAACACTCGCAGGTTGAAGTCCAGCCCAAAACTATGTTTTTTGATATTCATATTGTAACATTATTTGGAATCATACTTTCAAAATTTTATAAAATATTTAAAATAAATTGTAAAAACAAAAGAACATACTTAGTTAGTCCATACTCTTAATTATCACCAACCAGATTTTGGAGACTTAAGCCATCGGCCGAGCAACGGACAAGGCTCCGGCAAACATACGAGTAAAAGTCCCAGGTGGTTAGAGCGGTTTCCTTCTTTTACATGGGACCAACAAAGTTATCAGCGAAAAGTGGGCTTATAAAAATGTATATGCCTACCCCTTTAGGTCAACATTCGTGTATAAACACGAATGTGAAATGTTGTATAAACACGAATTAACCTAAAGGGGTAGGCATAGGTATATTGTGTGTCTCTTGAACTCGCTCTATAAACAAAACCATCTCACGTATTTCCTTGTAATGTGTTTTTTAATAAATCCAAATAAGTCCAAACTGTCGATTGGTGGCACTTGTAGAAATCGTGGAATCTGTGGAAATTGTAGTAAATTCCACGATGCACACATATTGCACATAAACAAAATTTTTTTTATGTGCAATATGTGCAGTTCAAAGAGTAATTATGCGTAATTGCATATAGCTTGACAAAGACGGCAGCATAATGTACCTACATTACATTTATCTTATTCTTCGATTCAAAGGTATTTCACCGCGAAGCCAGCAACGTATCTCGCGAGCAGATATACAAGATTTTAACACACGCAGGCCTGATCCCGAGAAGATTCTGGCACAAATCGTCAGTACCTGTTTTCTCAACCAGTGACCATGACGAAATCTCTACGCTGTTGCTTGAAGATCACGCAGGCTTGCATGAGTCTTTACTAGCTAACCAAGACATACTACAACATTTGTAGATACAGTATTGTGACATATTAGGTTATGAAGTAAAAAAGGGAATTTTAAACTCAGATGGTCGTTTAAGCTACAAACAACTTTGATTAAAATGGGATTTTCTATATTAATTTTTAAACTTTCATTAATTTCACTGTGATTGTCTTGTTTGATGTCAGTAGAAATGGGATATTTAGGACTAAATTATGTGTCGAGAGTCCAACATTTCGGCACTATTGTAAGCGCCATGATTTATGTAGGTGGATACCTCTGTAATCCCTTTTCAATCAAAGTTACTTGTATAATTGTAACGTTGTTACATTGTAACGTGCAGATTTCGTGAACTTTGGGATCCAATAAATTTGCTCGAATTTTGTCTGTCTTTCAGCAGGTAAAGCCCTAAAGTTCTTGCTGAAATCGTAAATGTATATAAATATAAATATCTATGTAAATATAGACATAAATAGCGTTATTTGTACAGCAATTTAGTTTATTATGTAAGTTGTAGATTTTATATTTGTTATGGTCAAAATTGTACTGTGAAAATATTGTTGGGAATAACAATAGAATGGCACACGCGATGTTGTTTTATTATTGAACCTTGAGCAATAAACATTCTCTATTGTAAAATCACGCCATTTCATAATACTTTAAAACTAATTGGTTATTAATAATTCACATTATTTGCACAACTTGAATACATTGACAACAAACACGACGATTTTATTAGTTCAATCGTAACATTCTATTTTTAAATAAAAGCGCCAACTTTTCAACTTTTATGAACTGGACAATAATAGAATGTCCGACATTAAGACAACTTGTAACCAGCTGGTACTAGATTATTGTGCGAATTGTTCCTTTGCTGGTATCCATTTTATTGCTGATCGTAGTAAACATTGGGCTGAAAGGTAAGTAAGTACTTAGTTAAATTAAGTCTAAGTGAAGCCGGCTAAAGCTCGATGTATCCTAAAACTTTAGGTTGTCACCCCTTTTTAGTCCAATAACTCGACTCTGGATCACTCGATAATTGGGTGGTGAAAAAACCTGCAAGTTGTTGTAGCCACCTGGCTGGTGGCGAAGTGGCTCTTCGGGCTTTATCTATTACATATACAAGGTACTTTCATAAATAATATAGTGGCATCCAAGAAGCGCACTGCAAACTTTTAGTTGAAAAGACCATAAACCATGCTGCAAAACAGTATTACGCAGAAAAACTTCTCCCATCTTATCATTTTGACAAGTCATGAGTAGATAAATTTATGGTTATCAGAAGATAAGTTACGTTCATAGTAACTCACTCCTCAAATCTGGTCCAGCAGTCTATACATACCTATAAAGTGCGCAACAGTTGACAAGACATGTACTTAATACGATACGTCCCAATTGGGACGTTTTCGCGTCTTCAGTTCTTCACCAGGCGCACTCTAGTAACATATCTGCCTCTTTATTTAAATGTAATATCATTGTTTATCAGTTTGAATTAAAATATTCGACCAGTAGACGTCCGTGACAAAAAACCGCGTTATGTAGTTTACTATTCCACGGTTTATTTAATGGGTAGAAATATTAATTTGATCTAAGATTCCACGTATACACATTTCTTTTATTGATTATCAGCTTTATGTAGGTATATGAAATTCAACCAAATCGGTAATAGTTAAACCCGGAATAGATGTATTTTCTGAAAATGGCAGGGCAAATAATTCCGACATCGATGCCGGTTGTATTTATCTTTTCAAACGATGGCGGAGCAACAATTCTAGTTACCTTCTATTAATTACTGCAATTTTACATTTTAACTATTTAAACAAAATCTATCGAAATATTATCCATGTTTTACCAGATTGCTGTGGCTTCTACTAGTAATTCTCTCGTGGTACGGATCAGCACTACTCATCATTGCAGCATGGGATGCCTTCGTTCTCAGTCCGATCAGTTTCGGCGTAGAGACTGTGTACCTAGATTGGGATACAGAAATGCCAAGTGTGGCCATCTGTGAACTGGCCAATGATAACAAACGTTATGAAATTTCAGATGCGTAAGTATCAGAAGGATTTACTTGAAACGCTGAGGTATCTGTAGGTACTTACCTGCACTGCCGAAATGTTCCGGTTTATGCTCTGTTTAGTAACTGTTAAATATGTAAAAAAATGTGAGAATATCCGACACGGTGTGGGTAAAGAGAGCGTTCACTAATAAATTAGGAGTCCTTTCCATTTCATTAATTATGTTAATAAAATAATTTCAAGTCTAAAGGCCAATGACGCCGTACGCCTGGAGTTTTGCTTTAGGTACCAGTCTAGCCAAAGATCGAATAGATGTTATAGCTAAAACCTGAAAAAAATAAGTACCTACATACGTACCTACTTAAATGATTACAGAAGAGAATGAAGCGACCTTGATGATGTCCAAACGACGCTGATGTCGTATCCACGTTATTAATAAATGGTCATCATCACTAGCTAAAATGATTGTATCGTGGCTAACGAATTAAGTTTAAACAGTTTAAAGTTTCTTATAGGCTCTGGACGAAAAACCATTTGCCGGATTTGGAGGATGCATTGAACGAAATAGTGTACTATCGTGGTGTGAGCCGCGTCCTTCTCAACAAATGCTACCACAATCCCACACCAGACCGTAACTGTCTCATGTCTAACTATAGCTTCTACGCCAACCTCGTTCGGAGCGAGTGCGATGTGATCTTAAACAGCTGTTCTTACAACGACAAGGAGTTCCCGTGCTGTGAATATTTCCTTCCTATTGAAACTGATATTGGGACGTGCTACACTATCAATTCCGGCCAAACAGAGTTACGTATCTAATAACATTACAGAAACTATTACACAAACACACACAATCATGTCTGCTGTTTTTTTCAAAGAGTAGAAGTTACTGGCGCAAGGTAAGTATATAAAATATACTCAACTTTCGCTAGTAACTTTCTTGGTTCCATGAAATAAAGGCAAGCGTATTGCCGCTAAAAGGGCAAATTTTATATTACTATATCGCCAGCTTCGTCGTTCGTTCGTTGATTGACAGGTGCACCACTTGCATGTCAGATCGACCTTAAGACCTTGAAATGAGTAACAAATGTCTTCAGACTGTATAGGTACTATATCACTCACTGATTTCACAGGAAACAGCATCCGTACCCAATGATAATCAACATGAGTAATAAACAAGGGGTTCTGAAATTCAATGTAACCTTAAGTTCAACTGTAAGTTTCATTACAATAGCCTCATATCGCACATTCACAGAATAGTTATTAAAAGAATAGAACAATATTCTGGTAATAATACGTACCTGCACGTGGGATACATTACAATGGCGCCCAATGTGGGGCGCTACCTATTGTTAAACGTAGAGGTGGTAGGGGTGTCAATACTTACTCTACTAGGTACCGTATCCAGGGGGGCTCCGGAGATGCAAATATGGCCCCTTAGCACCCAGTTCTCACTAATATTAGGTATCCTGAAGTAATAACGTCCTCAACCTCGATAACTTCGTTTTCTCGACAGTCGCTGTGCTGTTTGATCGAATACAAAAAGATTAGCTTTTACTACCGATTTCTTATCTAATTTATTAGCATTTTACAGCTGTATACGCTGGGAGAAGATGAAGTCCCTACTATCACTACATCACTGTCATCAACCATTAAGATTCAACCTGGCACTGGATATCGGTAAGGATGCAGTTTGTTGGAAACATTAATCTAAGGGGACGTTTACCGAGTATGTAGCACAGCGTATCAAATTTTGATACCATAACATCACACAATGTCCGGAACTCAATTACATTAAACAGCCATCAGTGGGGTGATCAACTAGTCACTATTGCCATGGGCATTTTCATTATGTTATGACGTGTTCACTGTGTAAAGTGTAGGCACTGTAAGCAAACTAACTTGGCGTAGGAAGGTCTTGGCGGTGCTTAGTTAACATTTCCACCCAAAACGGTCATGCGGTCAACCTTCGGGGACGTTTTCTACTGACGTCGATGTGCAGTGATTTTTGTCACCTAAGTAAGGTTCCAGTTGAGTGATCTCTTTTTGTATTATTTACCTACTTTTAGTTTTAGGAATTCAGAAATATTATTTTTTTGGATATTAACTCAGTTTTGTTACAAAATTGGACGAACAATTTAACTTACAAGTACATTGCCCTGTCACCAGCCGCGTCTTGTCCGTTCGGGACATAGAAAACGATCCTCTTATAGCCGAGACGACAATTGAACAAAGGGCATGTCGGTTTGATACTGAGAATGAAGGGGGATTCTACCCTCAATATTCGTACAGCTCATGTACAGTTCTCTGCAGAAAACAGGCGCAGCTGAAAATGTGTAAATGCAACGATCATTTCATGCTCAATACAAGTAAGTAGCAACCATAGATATAGCCTTTAGAACGAAGCAAGCTGAATCCTAAGTCTCTGGTAGCAACAAAATGTTTTTTTTGTCGAGATTGTTTGTCCTTAATGGGCATGACAGCCTCATCACACCCTAAACAGCTTACAAGACACAATCATTATAGTTAATATCCACGACTCATTGAGGGTTAAAAAGTAGTTCCCACAATTAGGTCTGCTTTTTCTGACGAATCTCCTTCGTCATCGTCGACGTCTCCTTCAACAGTCCCAAATACTGCCCAAACTATGTTCTAAAACATTTGATTTTTGTCGCAATTATGTTAATTGTGTTATTTTTATTTAATTATTTTATTTTGAAATAAAAACACATTAAATCGAACATCCGTCATAAACATAGTTACACAACAATTAGGTTCCGACATTTTTATTGACCCAGAAAGAGGAAGGAATGTTTTATGCCTATTTAAATATGTCTTTCAAAAGTATTTGTAACTCTTTAGTATTTTAAAATTAAATATCGATTTACAAAAAGTATTATTTTTTTATGATTATTATTTATATTGCACAAACATGAATATTTTCATTGCTGCTCCGCTATTATTGATCGTAGCGTGACATACCTAGGCAGGTACAGAAGGCGGTTGAATGCCGCTTGCAGATTTATCTAAACTATAAAGATACTTTCTACACCTATTTATCCAAATTTACTTGGTAACAATTCTTACCTTTGTTCACTTAACTATTAGTAAGTAAGTATGTACCTATGTCCTATAGATAATAATAAAGAATATTTATAAATAGACAATTATTCTTATAGCCGGTTTCATTTCACTTTCTACAAGACTAGAAGTGGGGTCAAGTTTGATTTTATTATTATCACCCCGTTATCTTATATAACACCATATTTATAAACCGTAGGTATGTTTTAATTATTCATAAATCACATCTATGAATATTGATCTTATAGAATTCGATATGTAGGTTTCGTTACATGAGCACCAAGCAAGTATTCTAATCTTCTTGATTACGGAACTGTATTTAAATTGAAGCGACTTGTAGTTAGTCGTATTGATCCAAGATTGGAACATGAGATAAAAACTAACTATATAAAGTAAAACAACTGAAAATTTTTGTTTGCGTCTACTTTTCTCAAGTATTTAAATATAAATTACAAAAAGTTAAATATAATTGACAGGACTCGACCCCGCGGCCTTTCCCCACGGTTTAAAACGAGATATCTGTAAATACCATGAGAGCAGTCACAAGTAAACACTATGAGGTACAATAAGTTTAAGTTTTTACTGATTATCGACCTAAAAGTAGGTACTCTTTGCTTTTTTCCCTAACAAGGTAACCACCTCTGACAAAAGGGTTCCATAAATTATTCCGAGTATCCCCGTTTCGGGTTCAAAACGACCATAAAATCACCGTGTATTAGGAAATGCATTGCAACGATTTCAGTTCCTACCTAACTGCTTAGATTAGATGGGTGTATTTTATGATCATCCATAAATACAAACATACAAGTTCAAAGTTAGGTACTCATCGTCCATAGCGTAATAAAGTTATCTTCTGTGATCTTCTGTGACCTTAAAATACCGCCCGTCCGGAATTTTACGGTCCGGAAATTTGGTGTAGTGTACAAGCTACCATCCATAAAGACCTCCTTGTTTTATAATAAAATCAGAACTTTCAGAAATACTTTTTAACAATTATTTCAGCCGAAGCGCAAAAATGTAACATTACAGGCATGAACTGTCTGAATTCGCTGTCGAAATACCTAACTGCGTTGAAGCCTACGTGGTCTAACCGGCCAGGGTTAGTCTGCAACTGTCTGCCGTCGTGCGACGAGAGTGAAATTACTGTCATCAGCGATGTCACCACCAAGTAAGAGTCCAGCCCATATACGAGTACAATACATGTCATAGCACTTGGAAGAGTTTGTCGATAACTAATGATATCGCGGGAAATTTAAAAAATGTGTTATTCGCGTCACGTGACCGACATTTTCTGCGATATCATTGGTGATCGACAAACTCTTCCGATGCCATGCTGCCATCGTCGACTTCAGTCGATCAATAGAATAGAATACTTAGAATGAACTTCGAGAAAATATCGTATGAAAATGTACAAATGGCGACCTCAACAGCGATATCTTAAAGGCAATTGGATGGGCATAACTTGTTAGAAATATGATGTCAATACATCAAACCAAAATAAATATACAGTAAACAGCACTGATGAAGCGGCCGGCGAACATTATTTGGAAATGATACACTGATGGTCTTGATCCACCAGTTTAATGCCAGACTGACCTATTGAGCGTTGTTTTTCAGACTAAAAGGGAAGAAAAGAGCTGTAGTGGAGATTGTACTGGCTTATTTACCCACGGAAAGGTTCAAAAGAAACGTTGTCAGGAGTCGACTGGACTTAGTAGGTAAAATATACTTTCTATCAACTTGTACTTCAGAGGACTGATTAGCTACTTGACAAAATATATTTAACAAAAGTAAGTAGGTAGGTTACTTACTATCTACCTACCCGGAAATGTAATATCGGGACCCAATCCAAATTGTAATGTACCAGGTATAATTACGTTCCGCGATTGAAAAAGAGTGGCTTTGAGATTTCTTGCATTGGCGAATCTGGCAGTAGTGTATGCAGCGACGGGCTATCCGTATTATAGGTTGTCCGGAGGTAACGGGAAGCCTTGAGCCGCTAGCTCAGCGCCGAACAATAGCTTCCTTGGCCGCATTCTACCGTATTTACCACGGCGAGTGTTCTGAAGAGCTCTTCAATCTGATCCCACCCTCTTCCTTCCGATCCCGAACAACGCGTGTCGGGCAGAGATGTCACTCCCACACAGTGGATAGAATGTTCGCGAGAACCGAGCGTTTTAAACGTTCGTTTCTCTGCCGAACGATAGTGGCCTGGAACGCCTTGCCTGTGCACGTGTTTCCTCCTACATATAATCCTGGGTTCTTTAAGCGGAGCGTGAAGAGGCACATCAGTAGGTCGTCAAGTTGAGGGCCACTCTCTATAGTATTGTATGCTGTGAGAGTGGCCCACAATCGCTAGACGTCGTCACGACTTACCACCAGGCGGGCGGCGTCAATTTGGCGAACCCAATTTAAAAAAAAGAAAAAAAAAGAACCATTGTTAATGATTTTGTAAGTGTCTTGGTGACCTAATTAAATGACTGACGAATAAAAGGTCTATCTATATATTCCCCTTCAGCAAGTAATGTTTTCTCAGTTTCAGTTGGCGGAACAACAAGTCTATTCGTAGGCGCCAGTATTCTTAGTTTTGTTGAGCTGTTTTTCTTTTTCACGATTCGTCTGTTCAACAACCTCTGGATGAGCAAGAAGAATATTAAAAGAGGTAATAAGCGAAATAATGACTTTGATAGCAAAAAATATCTCGAACAAGTAGAACTATATAAATGGAGGGAATTATTCTTTAAGAGCCATAGAAACACGCATCTACCACAATAAGATCAAAGAACCACAATAAGCTTGAAAAAAGGCAATTTACAAAAGAAATGATATCCCACCAAAAACATTCCATATAAGTACATGAAAAACCAAAGGTCAAGTAGGTATTGAATGTACTATAAAAAGTTGTAAAACAGAGGAGACATCTGTCAAACGCTGTATATTTTCCAGAGGCACATTAATGAGTACTTTGCCGAGATCATACCCTAAAAATTTGAACTTTCTAACTCTATCCTGACCGAATCTAAAAGGTTACAAACATTTTGGCCGGGCCCTAATCTGTTTCAAATATCAGACATTTATTTGTCTATATGTGTAAAAAGAAAAACACTAGCTATGTATAATTTTACTATACTAGATATCCAATGCATGCTGCTGTTGCAAAAAACTGAGCGAAGTGTTAAATTTTCGAACGACAACGATTTATTTTTTTATGTTCAAACGTTTTTTTTTTGTTCTAAACCACCCACACGCCACACATTATCACTGTGGTAAGTTTGAAGGAGATCGGTTCAGGCGTTTAGGAGGAGTATGCAGGCAAACGAAATACATGAGTCGCCTAAGATTAATAAATCACAAATCTATAGTTCCGGGCTGGACTCGAACCAGCGACTGTTCCCTTTCCACTTTACTATCCAAGTAACTAGATTTTAGATGATCAATAAAGCACTTTCTGAGGTTAATTGTGCTTTATTTCTAAATTGTACGCAAGTATACCTAGGTAGGTACTTATTATCAAACTTATTATGACGTTGTTTCTAAGAGGAAACTCGTTACCTACCTATTAACTAAGTGCAACGAACAGACGTTCTCTCAGTTCGATGTGAGAGCCCATTTCGATTTCATACTCTATTGATTATTATACATACTCCAACCTTAACATTACATAATAATACTTACCTATTTGGATAGAATCAGGCGTTACCTGGCGAAAATCCATGACAAAGTAATGGTAAGTAAGATGTTCAAACAATTTACTCTCAGAGAGAACAGCCGATTCGCTGTTCTCTCTGAGAGTAAAAAGTTTTTGTTCGTGTTTTTAATTGATTTTTTTATCACACATCAAAGTTCTAAGTATGCAACGAAAATATAATTTAGTCGAAAAGATTTTAGAGCGATGATTTTTTATGATTTTAAAAGTTCTCTCTCTCCGCAAGACTGTGCCGCTCGTCTTCAAAATGGATGTCTTTTGGGAGAGAAGCTCCTTGTTTGAGCACCGTGAGGCGATGGTTTACTGAATTTGAGAGAGGTCGAGTTTCTTTACATGACGAATTTCGTGAAGGGCGGCCTTCAACTGCCGTCAACGAAAATAATGTGGCTACTGTTAAGCGGTTAATTGAAGAAAACCCGCGGATTACCTATGAGACAATTCGAGGACTATTGGGAATTGGTATGAGTCAAATCCAGAAAATTTTACACGAAGAATTGAAAGTTCGGAAACTTTGTTGTCGTTGGATCCCTCATGAACTGACAGCGGAGCAGAAGCGGGCTCGCGTGAAATGGTGCTCACAGATACTACTGAAGTACGACCACGGACATTCTAATGCTGTTTATGACATTGTCACAGAAGACGAAACGTGGATTTATTGTTTTGAACCCGAAAAAAAACAGCAATTTTGTGAATGGGTGTTTGAAAATGAGAACAAGCCAACAAAAGTGAGGCAGGCGAGAAACGTTGGTAAAAAAATGATTGCGTTTTTTTTCTCAGCTACGGGTCCCATTTGTACAATTCCACTTGAAGATCAAAAGAGTGTTAATGCCGAATGGTATTCTACCATTTGTTTACCCAGGGTGTTAGAAAAAGTTCGCGAAAGACGACCTAAAAGCCGCGTTCTCCTACATCATGATAACGCTTCTTCACACACGGCCAACAAAACAAAGTCATTTTTAGCTTCCGAAAAAGTGCAACTCGTCACCTATCCTGCGCATAGCCCCGACCTAGCACCCTGTGATTTCTGTATTTTCCCCAAAATCAAAGATTTGATGATAGGTTTCACTTTTACCAACTCCGAAGAGGCAGTGATAGCGTGCCTAACATGCCTTCAGATCTGTGGTCCTCCTGTTTTAAAAAATGGTTCGATCGCATGAAAAGATGTTTAAAATGTAAAGGATTTTGAAAAGCAATAAACATAATATTTTGGTTTTAACATGTTGTTTTTTTAAGTTACGCAAAACGTATAGTGTGACCTACGTATACCCTGTCTAAAAAGTTTTGACGACTTGTGGGATTGGCATTGAGACTCGAATGATTGTTGCCAACGCTTACAATTTCCAGCTCCGCGTCACGACTTTTTAGACAGGGTATACAAGGGATAAAGGAATTCCAGCTGCCAGCAGACCTGAAGTGCCTCAGGATAGATTTACCTAAGAGTGAAGGAGATAAGTTTGTGATACTTATACTCCGTTATTTTACTTTTACTTAGAAATATTAAGCATTTCTTGATGGTGTAACGTCGCGACGTTGTCTCAGTTAAACCCTAATAAAGTATCAATTTGCAATGTGTTTGTATAAAACAGACAAGGTTTCCGCGTCAAGTAGATCGTTTAGTAGGAAACCATAGAAATTAGTGAGTATTATGTCTAATACTGTCATACTACTGTGACCACATTAGTATCCTTATCCTACAAATATTATCAACTAGCTGTTGCCTGCAGCTCCGCGTGCGTGTTATAGTTTTCTTGATCACCAATTACTGATTTAGGTATTATGTTTAGCTGTTGCTCGCAGCTCCACCTGCGTGTTACTTTAGATCCACATATTTTTTTTATTTATGAACCGATTGAAATAAAACAAAATTAAATGTTAAGTTGAATAAACCCCAACGCATTACTGAAAACCGCATTCAAATCGGTTAAGCCGTTTCTGAGATTAGCGTGTTCAAACATTCAGACAAACAGACAAAAATTCTAAAAACCATTGTTTTGGGTTCTATTGCATTCATAAAGCCCCCCAACAGTTTCTGTAGTATATCTTCGATGTACAGACATCGACCACTTACAATTTTATTATATGTATTGATTGATTGATATTGATTGATGTGACAGATCATGAAATGTTCAGCAAAAAACAGATTTCATTTAAATTTGGCACATACCTACCTACAGCATTGAAATCTTGGATTAATTTAACACGCGGGCGGAGGTGTGAACGGACCTAAATATCTACCTACTTTTCTGTCAACTTTAGTATTAAAAATTCCCATTTAATAGGTAGGTAGGTACCCTTACCAAAGTGCTCATCTCTAATTATTTACTCTCATAATCAAAGGTGCTCATATTATCACTATCACTACATACCTATTATAAAACAAAGTCCTCCGCCGCGTATGTTCGCGATAAACTCAAAAACTTCTGCACCGATTTATATGCCGTTTCCACTAATGGATAGAGTGGTTCTCGAGGATGATTTTAGTATAAAATTTGTCAAGGGGCGAAGCCGCAGTCGTTGAACATAAGTAACTGTTGCATTGTTAAAGAACCTACCTATTTAAGAATCAACCTACTTATTTCTAGTCTAAACAGCATAGTAGTGTCTACTTTAGTCAATCGCAATATTACGAGGGCGACACAGACTCACCTACGCCCAAGGTAATCGACCTCCATCTTCCTCCACACAGGTGAGAGGAATAAAAAAAGAACAATACCGCAGAAACTTTCAAAAAAATATTATTTTAGTGACTTGACCGACATTTTCAGCGATATTACTCTTTGAATATGGCGAGTGGTAAATATTGGCTAGTCCTGCAGGAAGTTTAACAAGCTCCTAGAAGTTGGTCACCCCAACGAATAACACCATATCGATCGCGAGCGAGACAACAAACAGGTACAACTACTTCTATACTACTCGGTTTGCCGCATAAACATGTAACTACGATCTTATATCAGTTAATTCGTCAACATTAGCCTGAACTCATATTCTAGAATAAAGAAAAAATGTACTTAGATTTCCTGTGGTGTATTTATGCTGTGTGAAAATGTAGATGAGGACTCCATATTTAAATCTAGCAGGAGTTTCGAAAGTTTATAAGATAATGGTACGTTCTTATTTTATTATTATTTTCTTTGACTCTTGTTTAATAATATAATAATTTCATACTCCAGTTAATCAAACTCCGGTTATAAAAAACATATTACCTTTTAATCAATATTAAATCCTAGTTAAATATAATGTCTATCTATTCAATAATATAAAATTAAACCGATATATATGCGACCAAGTAAAATAGAATGTGTTGGTTAACACCACACATAAACATTAACTTAATTAAGTATAAATCTTCATATTTTACGTAATATGAAAATTAAAACGCGCAAACGTATAATTTTCAGGATGTTTGTAGGAAAATTACTGTTTTGGTGCGCTAATGGAATGGATCGATTTTATAGAGCCTCATGGCTGAGACGTCATAGCCAAAATTACCATACAGTAGTTCAATTTTTTTTTTAATTCCGCGGTCCATGTCCTCGGCCGCTCTTACGTCCGTTGCCGGGCGTCTCTGGTTCACACGCAGAAGGCATTTCCGTGGCGCCCAGCGAGTAGTTCGGTTTGTCATAACTTTATATACCCATTTTTTAGCAAAGGGACAAACAATGATTAATTGACGAATTTTTTTAGGACTACAATTGATAGAGATTTTCACTTAATTATCATCTTTTTGTTGTTTAAGAAACTTTTTAGTCATTTTCTTTTTCACCTTAAGTAAGTTTACCTCTACACGTTATGTTTTCACTGTAGAAATTACAAAACATCCAGTCAACTAAATGAGCCACCTCACTTAGTTGTTCGATCATCGAGGGAAGATGAGCACGCTCAGCCTGTTTAGCAGCGCGGGCGAGGCGTGCGGAGCGCGATGGACGCTGGGTGCGCTGCTCCTAGCCCCGATGGCTGCTGCCAATTCCAGCTACTGCGCGGTACCCGCTGTTATGCTGCTGGGTGTCTTCATCACTGTTGCTAGTAAGTTCTGTTAATGTATGATTGATTACAGATAAAAGATATTATTTTCGATATGCTGTCAGTTGCGCCTGGTAGCCTTAGCCTTTAAATAATTAAAGGTATTAATGGTTCTTAACCAAAACAATTAAATCTTACACTTCTTAAGTAATTAACGAGCATTTAATAAATCAAGGTTAATGCAATCCTAACGAATCACATACCTAACTAACTTTGGTATTGTTAACAGTTGTTATAGCGATAAAGTCCCGTTTCTATAAAATTAATGGATAGGTTTGACCTATCTCTTTAATTGCTCTATTTAGACTAACTTGTTCTAAACTTTCAGCATTCACCTGCAAAGATTTAAAAAAACTGGCAGAAATACTTCCACCACCAAAAACATCACGAGGCCGCCGTGAAAGGAACCTGCGATCGTTCGCCGACTTCATGGCAATGTGGATGAGCTTCTTATCCCACCTAGTGGCTGTCGCAATCTGTGCCAGAATACTGAGTGCGACGGCAGATCATGTGACCGGTGGTCGAACCAGAAGATGGTTGTTTGGTTACGAAACTCGAACACTGGGCGAGCCGTGGCCTGACGTCTTGGGAGTGACCGTAGTGATGGTTGTTTGCGCCATGTTTATGTGTGGACTCGAGGTGAATGTAATTCATTTGTTGCGCAGCTTTACTAACATCACATTTTGTTATGTAATTCACAATCTGTTGATATTTATGTGAAGTTCGATCTTTGTCAGTAATTGCAATTTAGGTAAATAATTTCGCAACATTTATCTTAAAATACGCAATGTTATGTAGGAACTTTGATGTATAATCAAAGTATAGGACATACTCTGCTCTGAGCGACTCTACACTTCCAAGACTGGACTTATAGGAGGAATAAAATATATAGAACGACATTCATATATAGTGAGCAATAATAGTAAGTACTACCTCTATCTACTGTGGTTCTTCGCATGTGGGTACGAATGTTGTCCAGAATGTCCGTTCTCGAATACGTAAAGACGGTTTGTATCCGAATGAGCTCTATCACCTGAGTGAGATTTAAGTTCGAATACATTCATCGAATAACAGAATAGAACTAGAGAACTTCGACAATCTTCAGCAGTCAGAGCATTTTTTTTAAGGTACTAATTTACTATTCTGATTTCAGGAAAGCATGATGTTCACATTCTTGTTGCTAATTCTGCTCTATATATTTAGTCAATTTTTCGCAATATTTGGACTTATAAACTTCGATATTGCCAATATTAATATACCCATGCCGATTACTGTTTACGAGGTAAGTAGCTATACGTAGGTCACACTATAAGTTTTGCGTAACTTAAAAAACAACATGTTAAAACCAAAATATTTTGTTTATTACTTTTCAAAATACTCTCCTTTACATTTTAAACACTTTTTCATGCGATCGAACCATTTTTTAAAACAGAAGGACCACAGATCTGAAGGCATGTTTTCTACGTGCTGATTGAACGCTATCACTGCCTCTTCGGAGTTGGTAAAAGTGAAATCTCTCATCAAATCTTTGATTTTGGGGAAAATACAGAAATCACAGGGTGCTATAGGTCGGGGCTATGCGCAGGATGGGTGACGAGTTGTACTTTTTCGGAAGCTAAAAATGACTTTGTTTTGTTGGCCGTGTGTGAAGAAGCGTTGTCATGATGTAGGTGAACTCGGCTTTTGGGTCGTCTTTCGCGAACTTTTTCTAACACCCTGGGTAAACAAATGGTAGAATACCACTCGGCATTAACACTCTTTTGATCTTCAAGTGGAATTGTACAGATGGGACTCGTAGCTGAGAAATAAAACGCAATCACTTTTTTACCAACGTTTCTCGCCTGCCTCACTTTTGTTGGCTTGTTCTCATTTTCAAACACCCATTCACAAGATTGCTGTTTTTTTTCGGGTTCAAAACAATAAATCCACGTTTCGTCTCCTGTGATAATGTCATAAACAGCATTAGAATGTCCGTGGTCGTACTTCAGTAGCATCTGTGAGCACTATTCCACGCGAGCCCGCTTCTGCTCCGCTGTCAGTTCATGAGGGATTCAACGAGAACAAAGTTTCCGAACTTTCAATTCTTCGAGTAAAATTTTCTGGATTTGACTCATACCAATCCCCAATAGTCCTCGAATTGTCTCATAGGTAATCCGCGGGTTTTCTTCAATTAACCGCTTAACAGTAGCCACATTATCTTCGTTGACGGCAGTTGAAGGCCGCCCTTCACGAAATTCGTCATGTAAAGAAACTCGACCTCTCTCAAATTCAGCAAACCATCGCCTCACGGTGCTCAAACAAGATGCTTCTCACCCAAAAGCATTTTGAAGACGAGCGGCACAGTCTTGCGGAGAGAGGGAACTTTTAAAATCATAAAAAATCATCGCTCTAAAATCTTTTCGACTTAATTCCATTTTCGTTGCATACGTAGAACTTTGATGTGTGATAAAAAACAATTGACAAATGATTTCCCACCAATTGTTTTTTTTTATTACTAAGAAACCTTCTTAGTAATAAAAAAAAACGTTTAAAAAAATATAACATTCAAAATTCAAATAGTTCCGATTAGCTAGAAGTGCAAAACTTTTAGTGTGCCCCATGTAGTTACCTATCTGCTGATTCTTAATTATAAAGTTCATGCGCTGCAAATAAATGGCCATCCATTCTCCCATTTATTGAATGTTTTCGTAATAGCAAGTTTTAGTCATTTATTTTCAATATCCTATTCTAATGACGTCCAATTAAGTTGGCACTTAAACCTAAGTTTACAACCAAGCTTTAGTAGGGAACAAGTAACGCAATTACCTCCCTGTGACCTGTAGCAATTTCTGTAAGACGTCAAGTTTGTTTATTTATGACCAAGGATAATAAGTCATTATTTTCCTTCTCTACAATACCTATATTTTTTTTATTTTTCAGATTTTTGTTGCCGGTGCACCCATCTCTTACGCATTTAACGTAGTGGTGCCCAAAGGTAATGGGGCTCTGAAGAAAAATCTATTTATAATGATTGGACTGCCTACAATAGTACTTTCTGGCTTGTGTTTCCTTTATACAAACATGTTGAAAGGGTTAGTACAGAGATCCTCCTCTTCTGGACGTAGGGCGTACACAACATACATACGTATCAACATTTAAGTCAGTTAGTTCCATAAAAGCTGATAGATACATTTGGCAAAATATACGCCCACATTTCGCCAATAACCAAGTTGCAGGGGATAAACCTTTTGCCGCTAACCCGGAACTTTTATGTTTACCGGAGCTCCTTGTGTTGATCGGCAGGAGCACCACATTTGGTTGGTGCTAGCCTTTAAGATCTAGGTGAGATCCTAATGCACCCGAAAATACATCCAACTATGGACGAGATAAAAGGAATGTTATTTGGATGGTGAGCATATCTCCATAGGTATAATTTAATGCATGTTTTATTTCCAGGAGCAACATTGACGCCGCTTTACCGGTAACGACTTTACTAGAAGCAAGGGCAGCCGGTTGGATTTGTCCTTTACTCGCTGCAATCACAGTCGCAGGCGTTTGCTTAGCCCTTACGGAACTTTGTCCCTTACTCTTCACGGTTTTAGTGGCACTCGCTTCACCTGAATGGAAGGTGCTCACGAGGTCTATGACATATGAGAGCACTACTACAGGAAGCCCAGTTTTGGCTGTCTTTACTGCTGGTTAGTACTACAAGTCAGTCCTGCCTACTTCTGATCAGACTGAATGCCAAACCCCATTTTTCTGCAATACTTAATAAAAATTACCTAGTTTTTACCTTAAGACTTGTAAAATATATTTACATGATAATATTACAGGGAGTCTGGCAGCTATCCTAGCGTTTGCTTGTCCATTGTCACATATGATAACTCTGATGAATGCCAGTCACTTGCTCGGTATATCAATACAGGCGCTTCATTTTATCATCATGCGCTGTGTCCCTACGCTTGAACAAAAAGAAGCTGGCGGTAAGTTTAGCCTTCTTCCTTACTACTTACTGATTTGCCAAATTTTCCGCAGTACTTTAAAGCCTTTTTTATTGCAGATATTGAATATAAACGTTTGGGAAGAGAAAGTGTACGAAAGCAATCCTGTGCAAGCTCAAGCAAGAAACGGTCTCTTTGGTTCATCCCGTCAGTGATACGTCACACGAAGACTCTTGAGAGTATCAAATCTAAAGTCACGAAAGGTAATGTCCCTTATATTTTGAAATGACTCGAATGAATATATACTATGCTATCAAAAAGTGCATTAAACCCACTTGCCTTTTCACAGTAGGTAGGTACAATACTTATCTATTTATGCTTTTTGTATTGGTAGACACTGACGACCGTGAGTGCCTGCTCCTCGATGAATATGCAGGATGCCCAACCGAAGAAATGAATCCGAGTAGCAGCCGCGGTGTGCGGAAAGCAACTACAGTGGAGGTTGAAGATGCAGGTTCCGATGGAGAGGCTAGCGAGCCTGAGCTGTCATCTGGTGACGATTCAACGGATATTGACGCGGTCGTGAAAGAATACAGGGACACCATTCAAGTGGGTATTACTCTTGATTAGTCCTGATATTCTAAGTCGGGTATAGGTATGTGTTGTTACCTAACATCGGAATCTGCCCATGTTCGATTTAGGTAGTGACTTCAGTTCCGGAGTCAACAGCCCCTTCTCCTCCATGCGTGCGTGGTGCACGTTGGTCGGTAGCTGGTGCTGTTCTTCAAGTGGTTGCGGATGCTCTTATTGCAGTAGCACTATGCAATGATGCTCTTAGGCTGCCCATGTTCGCTGCGGGAATACCAGGTATAGTTAACCAAGGGTACGAAGCGTTTACATTTCGAGACCATACTGGACAATTCTGCGTTTGTCTCTCTCAAACTCAAACTCAAAATCGGTAATAAAATAACACACACATATTAACGTCAGCACATAAGATTTTACATTTAAAGCCAGATTCGCAAAGCAATGGGTAAAGCCGAGGAGAAAAGAACCTGGCAATAAAAATACCCAGCCACTCTTTTCCAATCATCAGTAATTACATTCATAGTATAACACACAAGGATAACATTAGGGCAAGGGTGCTACGTGACCAGGCCTAGATAGAAAAAATAAAAGTTACATAAGTAGCGGTATAGATACAGGCCTCCAAGCCACTGTCTCAAAGTACCCGTACCTTACAATTGAACAGAAACGAGATAAGTCTAACAACGCAAGCTGTGAATTAAGTATTATTTATATTATGTATATGTATATATTTGCGACATAATTTGGTTTAATTTTTTTTTCTGTATGTGTGTCTTGGATTAGTGGCCACGTTTTATATTCGTGCGCATTCTTGTGATTTTTTCTACTAACGTACCTTACATTTTTCAATCCACACTTAATTTCACAGTGTGGCTCTTCGCTACAGCGCTATGCTCTTGGCAGCCAGCCCACAATTTGGGTATGAGAAAAACTCAGAGCATACAAGGACCTTTAACTTTGCTGACTGCGCTTCTCTTTCTTACGCCGTTAATGCTTGATTCTTGGCCGGCTATTACACTATTTGCTGGAGCTGGTAAGTTTAATCAGTATGTTTATGATCAAGAAGTAGATAGGTAGGTACTTACCTTTCCAGAAAAGAGTGCCATTGCCACTATGAGGAGTCCCATATAATCACGCCTGTTTTCCCAAAGGCCTGTAACGCCTACAATACGCTGCCAACGACGAAACTATTGCAGTAATGGACACTTGTATGTTTGCTAGAGCCTCTTCTGTTGCTGCGCAAATGCAGGTGAGATTGGCTTGTACGTCTAAGATCATTATGGGACCACTATGCATCTCCAAACCTATGGTGGGCCAAATTTTTAATCCAAACCGATAATAATCATTATCTCGCAAATTTCAGGTATCGTGATTTATGCAAGGTGTGAACGTTGGTGCGGCGATCTGGCTATACACCATGCACGCGGTGCTGTGGAGAGACGTAAATTGAGGCCAGTGTCTGCGACAGTACCATTGACTGGCACACGTCTTGCACACATCGATACTGTATATATAACCAGGTTTGTTTTATCTACCTACTTAATAACTACCTAGCTTAATTAGCATAGGGCTTACAAATAACATTTGTACGGCAATAACAAAAATAGATAGGTAGCTATATCTATACAAATATTTTATATACCTACAATTAACAAGCCTCCATCGGTTAGTATTCTTATATGTGGTTATGTCAACTTTTGCCAGGATCGTAGCAAATGGTAGGTAATCCGATATCCGTGGTCTCTGGGTTAAAGAGGCGTGATAGGGTGTACTTGTAGGATGTATAATATAATAACCTTATGTCATTTTTCTAGATGACATGAAGATGACTCGGATACGAGTCTGGATAATTTGTTAGATGCGGATGAGGAGGAAGGTGATCCCGATGGAGATTGACAACCAAATGAAGCGATTATCATCATCGCTCCTTAAAATTATTATATATACATTAACGTACTTTTTCTGTTATGGACTAAGTACCTACATTTTGAAATAATTAGATTCAAATCACTACATACCTATTATAAAACAAATTCCTCCGCAGCGTCTGTCTGCTCGCGATAAACGCCCGATTTTAATGCTTCTTTCAGTTAACGGATATAGTGGTTATCGAGGAAGGTTGTAGTAGATATATAAATTGTCACAGGCGAAGCCGTGAGCGTCCGCTAGTTAAAAATAATAACGAGAATGTTAATCTTAATCGAGGCATGCCTGCGACATGGCAAAGGATTATATAAAGGTAAACTTGATAGCGCGATCTCAATTATGATATGAAAGGAAGCAATTGGATATTGTCGGTATTGGTAATCCTAGCTCAGTTGGTCAGAGCATTCCCCCTGTAAGGGAAAGGCCGTGGGTTCGAGTCCTGCCGATGACAATTTTTGTGATTTATTTATTATTTCTATCTTAATATTTGATTATATTACTGACACATAAATAATAAGAAATCAATATTTTGCCTTCCAATGGAGTAGAAGGCTGGCTTCGTTAAAAATGAACCAGCAATATTTACCACTATAAATGGTATAAAGCTAAAAGTAAACTTATAAGGTACTGTTAGTGCCTATAGAAAGAAAGAAAATATTTGTAAAAATAAGTAGGTATGTACGATAACTTGTACTGTTGTTAAAATCATCCGTCCACTTTGCTATTGCTATGTATTAGTAATAGACACGCTTTGCCTGATTCAATTTAAAACAATATAAATCATATAAGATATTTTTTCACTCTTGTTCATATAAGACAAAATTGTACATTCATGTAATTTAAATGTCAGCGTTACTGTTTGTAGAAAGTTGTGCAATAAATTGTTATAATTAGATGTTAAATAGGACGCTTTCTACGATTGAAATTTATTAAATACTTAATGTGTTGTTAGGTACAAAATATCGGCATGAAGATAGGAAGGGGTAATGAGTTAGGCAATAAAACTTCAAAGTCATATCAAATTTGTTTTTATTTGAAAATTACTTTTCCAGCCAGTTATAACTCATTTTTCCAATAGATGCATTTTATACAATTTCTCAGCTTCGGGATCGTCAAAAGATGGAATAAAATTAACATTGATTACATCCTTGAATCCCTCGAATACGGAAGGCTCCTTATATTTGTTTCTGAAACAAATTCAAAAGTTTTATGAATTGTGTGTCAAGGCTATAATGGCAGATCCTATGGAGATATTATCACCGATGACCACATCCCGTCGTGACATGTAGGATAGTCGGTTCTCGAACTAAGAAACGTTCGAATGAAAAAGACACATTGTAGAGGAGGAAAATCCAACTCGCCCAACTCAGCTTCTGACAAAAATATAAAAGATAAGGCGATCGTAATCTATATAACCTATACCGTTTAAGGTCGCCCCACATGTAGTGTAGGGTTGCCTCACTTGCAAATCACCAACCCATCTCATTTGTACCAAGTGCTTATTTCGGATTCGTCATCAACAAAAATGTAATAACACATAAAATGTAGTTAGTGTTAGAATGTAGAATACCTCAATATACCTTCAAAAATACTCACTTATAGGTGTGGTAAACAATATCACTAACAGTCAAGTGGTTGATCTTCAACAACTCTCTGAACTTATTATTATGTTTGGCGTGGGCCATGCTTGCAGTCATTTTAACGCAACGACAATCCACATTCAATTGTTTAGCAAGTTCGACCCAACGCGCTCGGGACTCTCGATCAGGGTTCGTACTATCTACAATAACACTGTTGCCTTGCTAAAAAAATAACATAAATATAGATATTATTTTCATTATAATATCATTAACTGGTGCAAAAAGGCAAAAAGATCTTTGGAACCTAAATAAGTCATCCTCAGCCGTAAACGCATAACGTTTAGACTAATATACCAATTCACCCAATGATATCGTAGAAAATGGCGGGCTCGTAACACAATCACATTTTTTATATTGCAATTTGCTATATGAAAGAGAATCAAACTAGGAACTAGCGAATGCCCGCGACCTTGGTCTCATTTTTAAATCATTTTTCCTCACTGCTCCTACTGATAGTAGTGTGATGTTATATGCCTTTGTCAAAAAATAGGCTATTCAAACCAAAAAAAATAGATTTCCAATCAGTAGTGAATTTAACATGTTCAAGTAAAATGTGGATCATGTAAAAATGTCTAAAAAATAAACACTATATTTTCTATGGCAACCCTTGTAGCTTTACTTAAAAAAAGATAAAATAAATATTTTTTTAATCAAACCTGTAAAAACTTTGTTGCCTCAGATGCACATTTTTGCCAGGAGCCTAAACTATCTCTGCACACTGTCTTATATGAATACCCAGATTTATTTTCAATTTGTTTGGCCAAAAATGATTTACCACTACCCGGAAAGCCAACCATTACAAGGATCTGAAACAAAATTATTAAATAAAGTACATAATTAAATACATATGTTGTTCATATTAAACCTTTTTTGATTTATTATCTGCCCTCCCACTCACCTCTTTTCCAGTACTAATCAACTTGTCATCAAATTTGCCAGAAATTAAGGCTTTCGGATTAAATTCTGGTTCAGCCATTTGAATGTTAGCTATTGAATGTCCTAAGAAAAATTGTTCCGGAGTATAAAAATCAAGACTTAGATTTTCAGCCATCATTTTATCTACCATAGAATGATCCTTCTTTTTTCCTGGTGCCCAATTAGCAAGTCTGCCTGCTGCATCTCCACAATAAAAACTCTCATTCATCAATATCTTCATATTATCATTTTTCTGATCTGCCAACACCTTCCACATACCTGTAAGGGGTTTCCTATAAATTCCTTTGCATGTCGATATATAAACTTGTAAAGGTACATCTAGTTTCTTTACAATTGCTTCAACTTTCTTCTTAAAATCTTCTATTTTTACTCGTCCATTGCCTATGGGAGCTTGGTTACTTAAGATCACTAGTTTGTTGCCTTTTTCATCTAGTTCTTTCAACTTTTTTTCAACAGTTGGAAAGGCTATTTGCCAATCATTTAAGTCAACAGGATAGACTTTTCCCGACTTTGTTTTAATCAGTGTTCCATCCATATCAAAAGCTGCTACTTTACTACTGGACTTCACACCTTTTGAAGTGAAAATATAAAGTTCTCCTTTGTTGAAATCTTCCCATTTATCACTCATTGCTGATTCAATTACTGGAGTCATTGCATTTTTGGGTTCTTTCGAGCTTATTTTATTATTTTTCTTTTTAATTGGTGGCTCCTCATCTGGTTCTAACTTTCTCTTGCAGCTAGAATGTTTCTTCACATCAACATCAGGTGGTGGGTTAAATTCAACAATGTGTATGTGATTATTTAGTAGAACTTCTATCTTGGAACCATGTTCCACTTTGTATACCATTTCTTTTACTAAAGCACAGCCATCTAGACCTGATGCGTTTACTCCCACCTGTTTTAAATGTACTAAGCATTTTTCACAATCTGCCTTAAGGGAAACTGTTGAAAGGAATTTTTTTTTTGTAAAATATTGATAAGGGTAAGTAATTATAACAGTAATTACATATTTATTATGTTAGTAGGTATAGGCTATTCAGAGAATAGCCATCTGCGACTAAGCTGCTGTTAAGTAGATAAGGCTCATAATTGTTCAACATTATGACAAGTGAAATTTTAATGTGAGTATTTATCAGTATACTGTGTGTCAGTAGCACATTGCCCACTGTGCCCTTCCACCTGCACTGTCGAGGACTTATGCGAAGCAACGGACAATGCAGTGGACGTGGCCAATTATTGGGCTGGGAAAATCTAGCAGGAAAGATGATTGTTAGCCATTGGTTCGAAGAAGAAGAAGTAGCAATTTATTAACCTAATGGTGTACCTAAAGTAAAACTTTTTACAAATAAAGTAGAATTTTAATATTTTCTAAACATCAACTCATTCAAAACAGCTCTTATTACTGATTTAGAAATGATGTGACGGCAATATATACGTAACTAAGCATTTAATGCCGCGTTCGATGTTTGTTATTGTTTTATTTGTCCATATTATAATAATATGATGGTCTTCAACAGATATAGTGATATTTTATTTTTGTTTACGTTTTGCGAAATATTATCTTAACACAGTATAAAACAAAGTCGTTTCCCGTATGTCTGTCACTATGTGTGCTTAAATCTTTAAAACTACGCAACGGATTTGGATGCGATTTTTTTAATGGATAGAGTGGTTCTCGAGGAAGGTTAGTATATAGGTAATTTATCAAGCGGGCGAAGCTACGGGTCCGCCAGTAAAGCTATAAACGCAAGAGATAATGGGTATTCTATTGTACTTACGTTGCAGTCTCGAACAACCCTGATCTGCTATTTTAGTAATTTTGCTGCGACCTATTATAGTTTCTACATCGTGTAATAATGGAATAGGGGCATGGGAGTCTTTGATACATCGTAAAAAACAAGAACGGAGCATTGGACTAGGTCGAAATAATAAATATTTATAATTTTATGACATCATTGTTTTGATAACTTGCTATTCACAACGCAACGAAACCATAGTTATAATAATTTGAATTGACACTTGAGTTGAGACACTCTACATTGACAGTGGCAGACAATTGAAATGTTTCGCCTCGGAATTCAATCAGAATTACTCACTCATCTCATCTCAATCAACCCAATATTTTTTTTCGGCACACTCGACCCAAGGATACGGGACATACACTTTTAAAACGATAGTAAGCGGTTTTTTTTCATTCCGCGGTCCATGGCTGCGGCCGCTCTTACGTCCATTGCCGGGCGTCTCTAGTTCACACGCAGATAGTGAGCGGTACAGAATATAGAGTGGATTTCTGTGGCATGTTGTTGGCTCAGAAACGTCAAAATCTGACGGTTTCGTGTCAAATAAATCCTTGCAATTAATTAACTCATATTTCCCCACCAAAGTCCAGCGAGGAGTTCGATTTTTGCTGAGCGCATGGCTGGTGGCTAGGTTACCTCTGGCGCTCCGCAAAATTCGGGCTCCCAGATACTCACATATCGAACAACGTTTCTTGTCCTGCACCTGGAACTAGTTAAGAATAACTAGTTCTTCTGTGCGGGACTATCAACTAATCAAGCATTACCTTAACATTGGCGAATCATCGATCAATATCGATGGAGCCACGTTTTTAAAAGAAAAAGAAGAAAGTCCAGCGATAGTATTTTTTTGGTTAAACGAAATTATTGACCTACTTGAATAAGATAAGGGTTGATGACAAATGTACATATATATGTGCCATGCATGACCAATAGCCATCAATGTGCAAACGAAAAGTAGTTAATCTAATTAATAGGATTGATTCTATTAATTCAAGTGGCGCAGTGGTATATTTTTGCAAATGACGTGCAATTTGTGATCCACTATAAATATATTTTTTGTTTCAGAGTTTGGGTATATAAATTGGGTATTATCAGTATGTTTAGAGAAAACTTGACTTAAAACCTATAAGGCCTCTAACAGTGAGCGTCAACATATGGGCTGAGATGATGATGATGAATAGTATAAAGAGAAAATATATAATTGAGCGAAGCGAGCCGAAGGCGAGCGGGGCTCTCAACGGGTGACTCAAATTACGATTTATGTTAAATTGTGTTAAATTGTTTCTCGGCGAATACTTGGCCGATTTGGGATTTTCTTGCACTCATCAAAAGCTTACAGAATTACCCAGGTTCTTACGAATAAAAATAATTTAATTGATGGTAAAAATTCCCATAGAGTAATGACAAAAAATACTTTGACAGAGTTATATCGCTTTGAATCAAAACTCGCTTCGCTCAAATATATGCTGCAGCGTAACGGTACGTTTCGCGACTGCGGCAACCTAGTTCTATGTCTGTTGGCATTGAATTGGCTCCGTAATTACTAAACCGATTTTGAAAATTCTTTACTTTTATGTAGCTATATTATCGCCGAGTGCCATTAGGCTACTTTTTGTCCCGGTAATGTGTTCCCGTGGGAATTGGGTACGAGAAAACTAAATCTCACGGGCGAAGCTGCGGTAATCAGCTAGTATGTTATATTTTATTAAATTTTCATAAAATCTGATACAGAAAATGTTTGTTACATGACAACTGGGGAATTTTCGAACTAAAACTTCTTACATTTTGGGATTTTTTTTATTTCATAGCAACATTTTTCTATTACGAACGAAACGAGCGTTGATTTATTAAAATTAATTCTTGACCATTCTTGCTTGACGCAAGAATTTATATTTTTTGGCATTTTGCAGGTGCTACATCACAGCAGACCGTGTTTTAAGTTTGAATATTGTGGAATAAATGTAGACGTGGAAAAGTTAATTTTTTTAAATTACTTCAATTGATGAATGATCGATTACTTTCTGAGTTATTACAAAATTGAAGGCATAAATATTTTACAGGGCAATTCGAGTATTTTTGCCAAAATTAAAGGTTCGTCCACTGACGTGTATGTTTTAGATAGGTTGTCTACTACATTATTTTATTTATTTATTTATTGATGTGAATACTCAGGTTTTTTTACCGCGGTGGTTATGGCGATAACAAAACGAAAACCTAGTGAGAAGGAAGAACTCCTAGAAAATGGCGAAAATACCGTACAACATGGAAGTAGTAATATAAAAGGAGATGAATTAAATATTGCTGTATTATTATTTTTGTATACCCTGCAAGGTATACCATTAGGGTTAGCTGGTGCTGTGCCTATGCTATTACAGAACCGTGGCATAACTTACACACAACAAGTTAGTAAACTTTTAATTATCCTGCAAGATGTCTACAAAGCCATAAAATTATAGTGTTTCAAATTGCTTATTGGAACTTAATTAAAACTTCAATTTTATCATTAACAGGCTAGCTTGTTAACCTTATTTTGATTAATTAAATTTTTTTTTCTCTATTTATTAAACCAAAAATTTTTTTAGGCTGAATTTAGTTTTGTGAACTGGCCTTTCAGTGTAAAGTTATTATGGGCACCTATAGTAGATGCTTTATTCTGGCCAAAATTTGGACGAAGAAAAACATGGCTGGTTCCAGTACAATATCTGCTGGGTATTGTCATGATTATAATGTCAAGCAGTGTCACGGAGTGGCTTGGATCAGACAAACAAGCACCGTCTATGATATATCTTACAATGTCATTCCTTTTCCTTAATTTCTTGGCTGCTACTCAGGATATTGCAGTCGATGGATGGGCACTCACAATGTTGAAAAGGTACTTTTTTTACACTTGCGTCTTTACTATTATTCTTATATTATAACTCATCTCAAATTTAAAAAATTGTTATACATCATTATGATGTTAAGACCAGCCCTGAGCATGGTATTATTGACTAATTTGAGCCACATACTCAAACAATAAACTTACAAAAAAAAATATGTGATGAAATTATAAATATATTTTTGAAATTTTCTGCAATATCCTCAAATGAATGCTGGCTGAGCTGGGTGATAATCATACTTGGGGACCTACTCTAATTAGTAGTGCCATAGAAATTAAGAATCAATATCTTGACATTTTTTTTTTTCAGATGTAATGTGGGCCATGCCTCAACATGTAACACAGTGGGTCAAACTGCAGGCTTTTTCCTTGGCTATGTTCTATTTCTTGCATTAGAATCACCATACTTCTGTAACAAGTACATTAGGACTACATCTGAAGAAACGGGACTAGTAACACTAGCAAGCTTCCTATTATTCTGGGGCTGGATGTTTATTTTTACTACAACAGCTATTGCAATATTCAAACATGAAAGTAATGACGCTACGAGTGAAGAAAGTAATGTGAAGGGTGTCAAAGATGTAGTGAATGCATATAAACAATTATACACAATTGTGAAGTTGCCTGCTGTTCGGACATTGGCCCTGGTTTTGTTTACCGCTAAGGTAAGCTGTATAACATATGATTGACTGTGACAAATTGCAGAATCGTTATTCGCTAGATCACATCAATACACCTTAGCTACATATTATTATACCTACTTTATGAGGAAATATATTAGGACTGAGGAATATAAAATATACTCGCACAATCTTGTACTAAGCAGGAGGACTTGTGTTACTTTACATGCAAAACCCACACTTCTGACCTGGAATTGCGAAGAGCCCATGCCCACAAGTACTTATGTTACTTTAAATAGCTCGTCAATTAATATTTGTAACTCCCCTGTCCCCCAGGGCAATAAGAAACAGATGTTTTATTAAAAATATATCCTTAAGTAGTTTTGTGAAAGTTGCCTAACAGTACAAATAATTTCAGCTTGGATTTTGCGCCAGTGATGCAGTATCAGGGCTCAAACTTGTAGAGGCAGGAGTGCCTCGGGAAGACTTAGCCCTATTAGCGGTGCCTTTAGTTCCTGTACAAATTATCATGCCTGTGGTAGGTGGTTTTTATTTTTTTTTGTAAGCACAGCAACTTTCCAAATTAAGTAATGTATGCACCTTTAATCAGCCGTAGTGGATAAGTGCTGGGCCCATAACCTGTTCTTAGTAAATTTATGCCCTTTTAATGCTGCAGTATTTGAAGTGTCTCAAGGTGATAAAGTAATGTAATACGGGTAAATAAATTGGGCTTCAAAATATTATGATAAATCCAATTACAAATCGACGATAGTCAAAAAATTACAATACACATGACCTTTCACACTGCTTCAGTAGCATGGTCCGTGGTAGGTGGCTAAAGATCGCCATCGAGGTGAGCGGCGCGCCTGCACGACCGCCCTGCACCCCTGCCCTGGCCCTTTACACACTCTGCTCGTCGTAGTTCGCATAAACTCGCACAAGTGTATAAACGCGGCATGAGAATGTCCAAAAATATTTTTATAATTTTGTTAACTGTTTCAGCTGTTAGCGAAGCACACAACTGGTCCCAAACCGTTATCTCTATGGTTACGTGCGTACCCTCTACGTCTATTAGTGGGTCCACTAGCTGCTGGACTTGTGGCCCTCACACCAAAACTCCTCGGTGACTCAGGACCTTCATACTTCTATCTATTTATCTTACTATGCCTCTATGTATTTCATCAGGTTAGTAATTGTATTTGAATTAACTTTTCATTGACATGTATGTATGTTACTGATTAAAGGTATTACAGCACGGCAATGGCATCGCTTCAACCCTGTACTCAAAATCGTTGCCTTGAAGTGTGCTACGTATAATAATGTCAATATGGCTGGCAGACATTTTGATGTGACCTTTTGTTTCGCGGCTTTTTCATATTGTCGCCGTTGCCGTGCCGTTATAGTGTGCTCAAAATTGTAATGATTTCTAACTATCGTGTTCTTACCCACGTTGGAACACCTAACAAAAATTTTAGTACACCGTATACCAATTTTAAAATTTTAAATTATGACAGTTAAAAGTTAGAATTATTTTAAAAGATACGTTCACTCACTGAATATGATATTTATTCACTATTTCATTTTCCAGACATGCTTATACTGCATGTTCGTAGCTGTGATGGCGTTCTTCGCCAAAGTCTCGGACCCAGCAGTTGGTGGGACTTACATGACGTTCCTGAACACTATGTCCAACCTTGGTACCAATTGGCCTAACACGTTGGCTCTGTGGGGTATTGATCATCTTATGTATAGAAGTTGTTCATCACCAGTTTTGACGGATAACAAATGTTCCTCAACTTTGGAGGCAGATGTGAGTATTATTTAACTATTAGTACTTATTACTAATAATTTCGATCCCGTTTCACTTTCAGAATAAAAAGTAGCCTAATAGCTGCTCTTTAAATCAATGAATCTCCGTACCGAATTTGATCTTAATCTGAAAAGCCGTTTATATGAGAAGCCTGAGTAATTTTAAAATATTAGTTAAAACTACATATGTACATATATCTATTTGCAGCCTTTATAATCATAAATAATCTATATATTGTATATATTAAAGTATTCTTCATTTGTTTTTCAAATTGTAATGTAATAGTTTGCCAGAAAATAAATCAGATCCAAATGAAAGGTATTTTTGCTCAACGAAGTTCAGCTTTCAATATGATAAAGACCAGAAGGCTGGTTACTATTTGGCACAAAGAATAAGCACTGCCATACAACGTGGTAATGCTGCCACCCTCCTCGGAACATTGCTAGTCGGCGACGAGGCGGAGGAGTTCTGTGACGCATGTTAGGATTTAGATGTAATTTTAGTAGGTATAATAGACTTGTGTCCCAAATTTCAAAAATTGATTAAATCTGTAGTTTTGAATCTATATAGTCACAAAAATGTATTATTTTGATTTAAAACATCATTTACATAGTTTATATGACGAAGCTATCCTGAACAAAAAACCAACGAAGTTCGCTGCAGCGATTAAGCCATAAATTTGTCGTCTAATAGTAAAATAAATATTCAAGCGCAAGATCGCTTATTAGTTATAGTTTTTTCACGACCAAAAGGTCAAAAGCGCCGTAAGTATCATGGCGCTTACGCGTTTCCTTCAACGTATTTCAAGAACATGTCACTTGTAAAGATTATATACTATAGACTGGACATGCATAGCTTACACCTACGAAGGAACGGAGATAGTATATGGGTTTGGGGTGAGAGGATGTTTGTGCAAATACATGTTGCCATTTTTCGCCAAAACTACTGGTCGGATTTTTATGCAGTTTTTAGTTATGGGTTCAGGTTTGATTGGTGCATGTTCTTAGATAAATGTTACGATGACAACTCACCAGGGGGCGCTGCAGCGAACATTATTTGTGAAAAGCAATGTTGCCAATTTTCTCAAAAACTAGTCGTCCGATTTTGATGCAGTTATCAGTTATGGGTTTGAGTTAGATTGGTACAGGTTTCTAGATAGATTTTACGGTGACAACTCATCGGGGGGGGGCTAACACAGCTAACATTATTTGTAATGAAAACCAATCTCGGGTTCGATTCCCGGTCGGGACAAACTTTGTGTGATGACACATACGTTTGTACCGAAGTCTGGATGTTTCCTATGTATAATATGTATGTATTTACAAAAAAAAATGTATATAAGTATTTATATCAGTTTATCTAGTACTCATATCACAAGCTCTGCTTAGTTTGAGACTAGATGGCGTTGTGTGGATTGTCCTAACATATTTATTAATTTTGATGCGGCTTTCGTTTGGAATGGATTTGTAGTTGATTAGTGAGGGTTCTTAAATAGGTGTAACGACAGCAACTTACTAGAAGGCGCTACATATCTATGCTCTTTAAGAAGTTTAAAATAAAAATCAAAATTAAAAATTTTGAAAAAACCCATGACGATTAAAATGCAATTGAAAAAAAGATAAATTATTTAAAAGCCTCCAAAAAGTTAAATATAAATTGTGTTCCCTTTAACTTTGATATAGGTGCCTAGCAATATTTTAATTCAAGCGTTGTCTCGAAATGTATATCGAAATAATGCACCAAAACTGCGTTTTATTCAATCTACTTTTGTTAGATTTATAATAAATTTAACTTTAAAATTAACAAAAAATCGTAAATTAATAAAAACGTACGAACAATTAAATTACACAAAATCACAGACACAACTTGAACAAGAAGTCAGCTCTTCATACAAACTTACTCTATGGTGTGAGAGCGCAATCTGTGACGTCATATTTTCTGATTGGTGTTTGATGTCACGTGACTGAATGCCTAATTTTTTCCAAACTTATTTTCTAAAAATAATAGTAATCTTTATTCTGTCTACTAATTTATATTACTTTTTGTTGTCTATTCATTGGAAATAGTCATAAGAAACATACTCCAATCCGATTTATTCTTAGTGGATACAAGCCTATAGGTAATTTAGTTAAAATATCTAATTTACAATAAGTTAATATGATACGGAAATAACAGGGAATGGAAGATGAAAGTTAAATCATTGCAATCCTCATTCACAGCCACATTTTTAAACAGTACAATATTTTCCCTTTTCACAGTTGTGTAAAGCAAACGGAGGTACATGTGACGTACTCCTCGATGGATTTTACATAGAAACAGCAATTTGCCTCGTCGTGGGATTCTTATGGTTGCAATGGGGAAGGCCCACCATCAAACGACTTCAACGACTGCCGGCTACCGCGTGGCAAATTAGCCTCTATAAAAGATAAGACTGAATCTCTACATTCCTTATGTATGTATGTATATATTTGTATAGGTTTGAAAACCGTAAAGTGTGTATTTTTATCGATGTGCTACTTTGGTTCAAGCACACATTTTGTTACCTTAAATATTTTGTCACGTAAAAGTATTAAAATTTGAATTTTTAACACATTATAGTACTCCTTCCATGGGATTATTTTTGAGAAATTGGTTTTACAATAAAAATTTGATTTATTATTGTATTACAATGTAGGTATTCTCAAACCATGAAAGCTCAAAATAAGATAGTTTTCTATTTTTACCTTACTTTTTGCTTTATACAAGAATTACCTCCGCTATAGATATACACCTTTCTTTAAAGCATCGAATACACGATTTAAAAAGCCGCCAAGTGCGTGTCGAGCCACTCATAAGATAGGGTTCCGTAGTTACCCATAAAAGCCTGTAAACTGAACTAAGAAAGTTATATCATTCGTTATAGTTTTCCTTTAAAATTCATGACATGGACTACCATCATGAATTTTTTCAGGTTATTCATACCAGTCGTTTAGATTTTAGAGGGGGACGGACGACGCCCTGTTTTAGCAAAAATATAATAATTATATATAATTATCTTAGCAACCTCTCAATGTTTTTAAAAGATCTACGACCCCACACAATGGAGGAGACGCGAGAGTAGAATATAATCCCCACTTTGTGTGATGAAATCTCGAGACAATGTAAAAATCTACATTATGTAGTAGCTATGCTGCAAGGATGTGATTGAGGACCAATGAAAATGATTGTACTATGACGTCCTGTGTGGACAAATGAATATGATTGGTGGATATCCAACTTATCGATAATAAGGTAGCATAGCACATTTCTGGTCGAAGGGTGACTTGACCAGCATAGCTATATAGCACTTCTTTTTTAATTGAATTTAATTGACATGAATCGCATGACATTAGTAAAAGGTTAAATGCTAACTTTTAAAGCACAATTTCGATGCGTGAAGCACAAAAAGTATTATAATTCATAATATTATAAAATTTTCCAGACAAGTCCAACATTTAACATTTTCAAATTGTTGGTACCTACTATAGAAAGACATTTACAGATAACATAAAAGCGTAATAGTTAATTAAAAATAGTTCAAATTCTCGTTAAACGAGACAGTGTTGTATTTGTTTATAATTTTAAAATTATGGTAAGTTATTTAATTAGAATTAAAATACTACACTATACTGATACATCTGCCTACAATTTCTTGAGATGTATGTCCAGAGTAAATTATGAAGTAACTACCTAGTGCAATTTAGATTGGATAAGTAATTAAAATGTTATTTATATAATTTATAATGTTGTTTATTTTATCTACCAGTTGTCTTTTTTCTTTGACTCTTTCTGCGCACTCGGGAGAATTCCAGTGTGGGACTTCTTTCTCTCTCGTTCCTTTAACCACGGGAACATGAAACATGGAATAATAATAATCGTATCTGCCATGTTACCCCATCTAGCCAAAATAAGCTATAAGCTTGTGCTATGGGATCTAGATAACTGATAAACATACTTATATATATTTGATAGAATCAGGCGTTACCTGGCGAAAATCCATGACAAAGTAATGGTAAGTAAGATGGTCAAACTTTTTAAAATAATTGCATCATTCTCGCAAAAATATAAGACATTAAAACGTCGACAAATGTTTCAACTCTAAAGGAGGCTTTCTCAAGACTGTCTCAGAGAGAACAGCAAAATATGAAGCCAGAACATGTTTGCTTTTAAGTATGAATGGTAAATATCGCTAGCGCGATGTAGGATGTGTCGAAAACGACTAACGGGGGTAGAAATATAAGGTTATGCTAACAAAATCAAAATAGGTATTTAAAAGACAAATAATCTACTCTTTATTACACAGAAAACATAGTGTAACACATACAAACCAACAAACAACTACTGTGGCTGTCCATACTTATATATTTCTAAATACAAACATAGAAAACACCCAAACTCGGAAACAAACATTTGTAGATCACACAAATATTTGATTCCGGGAATCAAAACCCGTTGCACTACCGACCACGCCACCGAAGCAGTCACTTACAGGGTACAGATACCCCTTCAAAGGAAAGAAATGAGGAAGTTCTAATCCCGAATATAGGACTGGCAATTTATATGACTGCTTAACGTTGAACTGTTTCTATTATCCCGAAAAAAAACCAGTAGATGGCGGCAGTATTTTAACTTTTTATCAGAGTTCTAATAAATATTATTTTTCAAAAATTTGTACAATTTCGGCTATATTGCGAATCTGCTATTTTGAGAATCTCATATTTTGAGAATCTCATATTTTGAGAATCTCATATTTTGAGAATCTCATATTTTGCGAATCTGATATTATGCGAATAAGGGACATAACCTCCAGTCGCTCCCGAGTTCTGTGAAACATCTTTGTACGGTGTCGAGTAAAATACGAATTTTTTTTTTTAAAGTACCTAACAATCGTATTTACGATTTACTGGGTTCACGTTAGTAGTATGGTGACCGGGGACAGGCCTCCGTCACTCCATGTACTTAGGCGCTATAATTACCTACCGCCCGGCGGGCCGTTTGAGGACCAAATTCAGTGCGGTTTTCGCAAGCGAAGCGCACGCACGTTGTTCAATTTTAATAGTTCCATTCGTTCGTACGCGTACCTACGATGCCGTCCGGTGCCTTATGTGCTGTAGATGGGGCAAATCAAGTAAAAGAAGGGATAAACACTTAAAATTTTTCCAATTACCTGTCAATGACGAAAGGTAAGACAATTGGTACAAAGGTAAGAATAAATAAAAGTGTGTGTGTCAGCTCCGACGCACGACTGGAGTTTACAACTTTATTACGAGTATCTAACCATACGCAAAAAGAGTTTATTCAACTGAAAAAAGATTAATATCATATGAAAGGGTAAATTCACAAATTAATGAAATAATAATAATACACTAATAAAAATAATAATATCGCCGTAATCGCAAGGATCTGGCGACATGCTGGATAGATTACAAGAAGGCCTATGACTCTGTGCCTCATTCATGGCTTAGGAGGGTGCTGGAGTTGTATAAGATTGATGCAACTCTATGTACCTTCTTAGGGACATGCATGGGGCAATGGAAGACCGTCTTGTGCTATTCAGGATGCCGACAGACTTGTGGTAATGGTGGACCGATAAAGATCGAGCGTGGTATATTTCAGGGCGATAGTCTGAGTCCTTTATGGTTTTGTCTGGCCCTGAATCCTCTCAGCGCTTTGCTGGAGAATTCAGGTCTAGGGTACCGGTTGCGGAAAGATGGCCAGGTTTTGTCTCACCTTCTTTACATGGATGATTTAAAATTACTTGCCCCAAACAGTCACCAACTGATGGAATTACTAAAGGTAACGGAAACCTTTAGTAATTCTATCAGAATGGAATTTGGCGTAGACAAATGTGCAAGCATGCATGTGAAGAAGGGTAGGATAGTGGATTCCGAAAGAATACAACTTTCGGATTCCACTCAACTTCGGTCCCTTTCGGCAACCGATACTTATAAATATCTGGGTATGTCACAAGCGCTAGGCATATCAGAGACTGACATGAAACAATTATTGAGGGAACGCTTCTTTGGCCGCCTGAAAAAAGTTCTTAAGAGTCTTTTATCGGGCGGTAACAAGGTGCGAGCCTACAATAGTTGGGTCATGCCAGTTTTAGTGTACTCATTTGGCATACTCAGATGGACTCAGACAGAACTTGACGCCTTGGATAGAAAAGTCCGTACGCTACTCACTACATACCGAATGCATCATCCGCGTTCATCTGTAATGAGATTGTACATACCACGGAAGTGTGGGGGCCGAGGCTTTCTTAATGCTAAGACCCTTCACAACCGTGAGGTGTGCAATCTTAGGGAATACTTCCTGCGGGTGGACGAGGATTTGCATCGTGATGTTGCTGCAGTAGACAACGGATTTACCCCGCTCGGTTTGGCTAAAGAGAACTGGCGCAATCCTATAATACTAAGTACCAATGACCGCATGGATGTATGGAAGGGTAAAGAGTTACATGGACGTTTCTATCAGGCCCTACATGGACCTGATATTGATTTAAAATCATCAGTATCCTGGCTACGATTCGGTAATCTATTTGGAGAAACCGAAGGGTTTGTCTTTGCAATTATGGACGAAGTTGTCATGACTAAAAATTACCGGAGGTATATTCTGAAGGATGGTACGGTTGACATATGTCGGGCGTGCCACCGTCCTGGAGAGTCCCTTAGGCATATTATCTCTGGTTGTTCTAGTTTGGCTAACGGCGAGTATTTGCATAGGCATAACCAAGTAGCTAGGATTGTCCATCAACAACTTGCTCTGAAATACAAACTTGTGGATTCAGAAGTACCGTATTACAAGTATGTGCCCGACCCAGTTCTCGAAAATGATCATATCACATTGTACTGGGACCGATCTATTATCACTGACAGGACTATTGTTGCAAATAGGCCTGACATAGTGATTGTAGATCGGTTAGAGCGCCGTGCAATAATAGTTGATATTACTATTCCGGATGACGGCAATCTCGTGAAAGCCGAAAAAGACAAACAAGTAAAGTACTTGGATTTGGCCCACGAGATTGTCGACATGTGGCATGTAAGCTCAGCTGTTATTGTACCGATAGTCGTTTCCGTGCATGGACTGATCGCCAAGAGCCTCGACCAACACCTACAGAGGCTCTCGTTAGACGGTTGGATTAAGGGCCTGATGCAGAAGGCAGTGTTGCTCGATACGGCACGCATCGTGAGGAAATTCCTCTCTCTGGAGCCCTAACCACCGGTAGCTTGGTCCTTGTACCCGATGCCGGTGGGTCACTATTTTTTATATTTTTAAATATATTTGTATTTTTTATAGATTTATTTAAAAATGTATTAAATATGTAATTAAGTTAAATAAAGGAAATAATAATATTTTTATCTGTAAATAATTTTAAAATTTTTATTAACTATCTTGCCAATATTAATACAGATTTATACAGATTTTTAAATAACAGTACATACCAATAAGTTTATAAATCACATTACAAAGTTATAACAACAATAAACCAATTATTTTATAAAAATGAAAATGCGATTTGACATGACGTGTCAATCGTCAAAAATCCAAACAATAGTATTACGACATAAAAAAATTGGATAATGATACTGAATAACGATGATAACAAGAGCCAGGAGCAAAAATGCGCAACCACCACCCCCGGACTCATCACTTAGCTCCGCCTCGCAAGCGTCGGACCGCACACCTGCGACACAAGTGCTTGCTGAGGCGTTGAGCTCATCATCAAGTGATGAGTATTTTTCTCCGCCGACGTCGCCAACACCTGTACGTCGTCGAGGAAGAGGCCGGCCGCCGACTAGTTTGGGTCCCCTAAGTGTACCAGCTTCGAGTAGGGTCCCCACTACCGGCGGTATTGTGCACCGCATGCGATGGACCTCATCCATCAATGAAAACGTCATGCGGGCATATTATGAGGCTACAGATGGGGAAACCAACCTGACTGCGTACCGTTCAAGGATGCTTCCTTTGTTTCAGGCTCTTGAATCAACAATGACCGTTGCCGTCCAACGACTATCGGATCAAGTACGGGCTATCCAACGATGTAAGTTGTTAGATCAATCTGTGCTTGATCGACTAGGCCTGGAAGTATTATCTACTCGTACAGCTCCTATGGCAACGAGAGCACCGTCACCTGTGACACAGACGGTTGCTACAAGTGGGACGTTAGCGGAGCCCGCACTCGACGTGGGAAATGATACGAGTGATACATCTATCCAGGTAAGCGAGCAATTGAGGAGTACTTTGGGAGATGTGATCTCGCAGTATAGGTTTATACCTAATTCTAGACCGCGGCTACCACGCTTGCCAATGCATAAGCGAAATCTGGCGTTGATGGGAGCCCTGAATGCATTGCTAGAGCCGTACTTACGGACTAGCAGTGATTTGCTTGATACTCACTCGATTCTTTACTGTGGAGCCATTGCCGCTTGTCGTGTTGCACGCGTTAAATTCCCCGAAGTTAACCGTGCACCACGACCGGATGGTGTTCCCGTATGGCAGGCAAGAATCGAGCGACGTATCGGCACATTTAGGACTCTCATTGCAAAGCTTGTCTCTTTCAGCCGGGGAAATTGTCGTCCCCGGGTCATGCGTTTCGTGGCTCAGGCATTTGCTGGGACCGGTATTCGTCCCCAGCAATACTTAGCCAATGTCACGGAACGTATTGACTTTCTGAAACAAAAAGTGTATGCATGGGCAAGCCGTATCCGTCGTTATAGAGAGCGTGTAAATAGATACTGGCAGAATCGCATCTTCCAAAGTGACCAAAGGAAGGTGTACCGAGAGTGGGAGGGAACTGGACAACGTCTAAGCGACGGACAACTGCCAGATGCTCACGCCATGAACCAATTTTGGCGTGACATATGGTCGGTGCCCGTCGAACATTCGGAGGGCGACTGGATCCGTGTCGTCGAGCGTGAATGCAGTACCATCGAACCCATGGAGTCTATTACCATAGACTCCGAAGACGTTAGTTGTGCAATTCGTACGGCCCCGAACTGGAAAAGTCCTGGGCCGGATGGATTGCACAACTTTTGGATAAAGTGGGTTCATAGCTCGCATGAACGCTTGGCAACACAGTATCAAGAAGCCCTTGAGTCTAGTTCTTTACCCGCTTTCATGACCACTGGCATCACCTTCCTGCTCCATAAATCAGGTAGTACCACGGAACCTAAAAACTATAGACCCATCACTTGCTTACCTACCATCTACAAGCTCCTTACATCTATTCTGAGAAGTAAAATAAACTCACACATATTATCGAATAATATCTTAGATAACGCTCAGAATGGATGTAGGGCTGGGTCTCGTGGTACTAAGGAGCTACTCCTCATTGATATGGCCATTAGCCAACAAGTCAAGCGGAGTAGGGGCGCCCTCTCTACTGCCTGGATTGACTACAAGAAGGCCTATGATTCGGTGCCTCATTCATGGCTGAGGAGGATTTTAGAGTTGTATAAAATTAATCCGACTCTTAAATCCTTCTTAGTCTCATGTATGGGGCGGTGGACCACAGTCCTTCGTCAACCAGGTAGTGGTGGGTATGCCTCTGATCCGCATGGCTTGATAAGGATTGAGCGTGGTATATTCCAGGGCGACAGTTTGAGTCCATTATGGTTTTGTTTAGCACTGAATCCACTTAGCACATTGCTGAAGGATTCAGGGCTAGGCTACCGGTTTCGTAGAGGGGGTGAGGTTATTTCTCACCTGATGTATATGGATGACCTCAAACTGTTCACACTGAAGCACCAAGATTTAGTGACATTATTAAAAACTACGGAAGTTTTTAGTAATGCCATTAAGATGGAGTTCGGTGTTGATAAGTGTGCGGTTATGCATGTACAGCGGGGGAAGGTTGTAAATTCACCGAATCTACAACTTTCTGAGATAATAACCCTCAGATCTCTCTCCGAGACCGAAACATACAAATACCTAGGTATGTCAGAGTCATTGGGTATAGCGGTAGAGGATATTAAGAAATCGGTGAAAGAACGTTTTTTTGGCCGCCTGACAAAAGTTCTTAACAGTTCTTTGTCCGGTGGTAACAAAATGCGGGCTTTCAACGGTTGGGTGATACCTTTATTGTTATACTCCTTTGGCATACTTAGGTGGACTCAAACGGAACTAGACGCCCTGGATAGGCGAGTCCGTCAACAACTGACATTGCATCGAATGTTACACCCACGATCTTCTGTCATGAGACTGTACATTCCGCGGAAGTGGGGGGGTCGAGGCTTTTTGAATGCCAAGAACCTCCACAACCGTGAAGTGTGCAGTCTGAGAGATTACTTTCTACAGAACGGGTGTGACATTCATTGCGATGTCGTGATGGTTGACAAGGGCCTGACACCTCTTTCCTTGGCTAACGAGAACTGGCGTAAACCAAAGGTGCTAGGTACTGAAGACCGTAGGGACGTATGGAAGAGTAAGGAGCTACACGGGCGGTTCTACCGGGTCTTAACAGGACCCGACTTAGACCTGCTCGCTTCGGTGAACTGGCTGCGTTTTGGTGACCTCTTTGGGGAAACTGAAGGTTTTGCCTGTGCAATTGCAGATGAGGTTATCAAGACGAACAACTATCGGAAATACATCATGAAGGACGGTACGGTCGACATTTGTCGAGCATGCCACCGTCCTGGTGAATCACTTCGCCATATTATTTCCGGTTGTTCGTATCTTGCTAACACCGAGTACTTGCATAGGCACAATCAAGTAGCCAGGATCATCCACCAGCAACTTGCTCTTCAATATGGCCTTATTGAGTTTGAAGTACCGTACTATAAGTATACACCAGCGCCAGTTCTTGAGAATGGTCGTGCTTTGCTCTACTGGGACCGATCAATCATCACGGACAGGACTATTGTTACAAATAGGCCCGATATCGTGTTGGTTGATCGGACCCAGCGTCGGGCAGTGCTCGTCGATATCGCCGTCCCGCATGACGAAAATCTCGTGAAGGCAGAGAAGGACAAACTTAGTAAATACCTTGATCTGTCCTTCGAGATAACCGCCATGTGGGACGTAGACTCGACGATCATTGTCCCGGTGGTCGTTTCGGCAAACGGATTAATAGCGAAGAGTCTCGATCAACATCTCAAGAGACTCTCGTTAGATTGTTGGATCAAGAGTCAGATTCAGAAGGCTGTTATCCTCGACACGTGCCGTATTGTTAGGAGGTTTCTTAGTCTGTAGCCTCCACCGCCGGTAGTTTGGGTCCTACTCCGCTACTGGTGGGTCACTATTTTTTATATTTTTAAATGTATTTGTTTTTTTTTTTATAAATGTATTTAAAAATGTATAAAATAAGAATGTAAAGGAATAAACGAAATAATAATATTAACTTTAAGTATAATAATAACTTTTAGTAAGGCTATCAGTATGGAGTTCGGGGTAGATAAGTGTGCGGTCATGCATGTGAAAAAGGGCGGGATTGTGGAATCTGAAGGAGTCAGTCTTTCGGATTTCACACAATTTGAGTCGCTCTCCGCAACCGAAACCTACAAATATCTAGGTATGTCCCAAACTCTGTGTATTGCTGAGATTGACATGAAACGGACGTTGCAGGACCGTTTCTTTGGCCGCCTGAAGAAAGTATTGAAAAGTCTCTTGTCAGGCGGTAACAAGGTACGGGCTGTTAACGGCTGGGCCATGCCAGTCTTAGTATACTCTTTTGGCATACTTAGATGGACTCAGACCGAATTAGAAGCTATGGATAGAAAGGTACGTTGTCTATTGACTTCATACCGAATGCACCACCCACGTTCGTCAGTAATGAGGTTGTATATCCCACGGAAATGTGGAGGTCGAGGATTTTTAAACGCTAAGAGTCTCCATAACCGTGAGATATGCAACCTTAGAGAGTACTTCTTACAGGTGGATGTGGGTCTGCATCGAGATGTCGTGGCAATTGATAACGGACTGACCCCACTCTCCCTAGCTAAAGAGAACTGGCGCAAACCGGTAATACTAGGTGTATCTGATCGCAAGGAAATATGGAAGAGCAAAGAGCTTCACGGTCGTTTTTATCGGGCTCTACACGGGCCCGATGTTGATTTTACAGCTTCCATATCCTGGTTACGTGTCGGTGATCTCTTTGGAGAAACTGAAGGTTTCATCTGTGCAATCACTGACGAAGTTATGATGACGAATAACTATCGGAGATTTATTGTCAAAGATGGGACGCTAGACATCTGTCGGGCATGTCATCGTCCCGGAGAATCTTTAAGACATATTATCTCTGGTTGTTCCCGTCTTGCGAACGGTGAGTATTTGCACAGACACAACCAAGTAGCCAGGATTATCCACCAACAACTTGCTCTAAAATATAACCTTGTTGACTTAGAGATACCTTATTACAGGTATGTGGCCGACCCAGTTCTTGAAAATGGCCATGCTACATTGTATTGGGATCGGTCTATTATCACTGATAGGACTATTATAGCCAACAAACCAGATATAGTGATAATAGATCGATTAAAACGCCTTGCAATAATTGTCGATATCACTGTGCCGCATGACGAGAATCTCGTGAAAACAGAAAAAGATAAACAAATTAATTATTTGGACTTAGCTCACGAGATTGTCGACATGTGGGATGTGGATTCGGCGATTATTGTTCCGATAGTCGTATCTGCCCATGGTTTGATAGCCAAGAGCCTCGACCACCACCTACAGAGGCTCGCGTTAGGCAGCTGGGTCAAGGGCTTGATGCAGAAGGCGGTCCTGTTGGATACGGCCCGTATTGTGCGGAAGTTCCTATCTCTGGAGCCCTAACCACCGGTAGCTTGGTCACTGTACTCGATACCGGTGGGTCACTATTTTTTATATTTTTAAATATATTTGTGTTTTTTTATAAGTTTATTTAAAAATATAGTAAATATGTAATAAAATGTAATAAAGGGAATAATAATAAATAAAAAAAAAAAAAAAAAAAAAAAAAAAACACCGCTGACAGGCTGACGTCTTTCATATCGTTTTATATTGTAATTTAATTTTTTTGGTGCAATTTATTACAATAGATCAGTTTTCAGAATCATTTTACACCATTATAAATAGCTAATATATATCACACTTCAAAATTATAAGGAATAACAAGAAAAACAGAATAAATTACGAACACAACAATGATGACAATTTGAACAATTTGACAACTCCGACAATAAGAAATATGAACAAAATTTTTACATGAATTACAATTTAAGATCAAAAAGACGAAAAGCGGAAACAACCAACGCACAACTAAGAACTGCGCCCGTCTCAACCCCGTCGGCTGCCTCCTCCAGTACCTCTGAAAGTGACGAGTACGTCACTCCGAGATGTAGCAGTGCGTCGAGTGATGAGATTGGGCCCTCGACGCCGTCGCCACCAACACCTGCGCGACGGAGATGTCGACCACCACCGGCCAGCTTGGAGACCCAAGTGGGGCATGCCCCACTCTCAGTGGCTCCCGCTATCGGTGGTGTAGTGCGTCGCATGAAGTGGACACCAATAATAAATGAACATGTCATGCGTGCGTACTATGAGGCCACAGACGGGGAAACTAACCTGACAGCGTATCGTTCTAGGATGCTTCTGTTTCAGGTTCTTCAACCGACAGTTACCGTTTCCGTTCAACGACTTTCGGATCAGGTGCGGGCTATCCAATGAAGCAAATTGTTGGATCAATCTGTGCTTGATCGGCTGCGCCTGGATGTATTATCTACTCGTCCAACTCCTGTGTCAACGATGGCACCGTCGCCTGTAGCACAAACGGTTTCGATTAGTGCGACTTCAGTCGAGATTGCACTTGACACAGAAGATGATACAAGTGATATATCTATTCAGGTAAGTGAGCAATTAAGGAGTACTTTGGAGGATGTGATCTTACAGTATAGGTTTACACCTCAATCTAGACCACGTTTACCACGCTTGCCCACTCATAGGCGAAATCTCACGTTGATGGGAGCCCTAAATGCATTGCTAGCTCCGTACCTACAGACTAGCAATGATTTGCTAGATACTCACTTGATCCTCTACTGTGGAGCTATTGCTGCTTGTCGTGTTGCACACGTTAAATTCCCCGAAGTTAACCGTGCACCACGACCGGATGGTGTTCCTGCATGGCAGGCGAGAATCGACCGACGTATCGGCACATTTAGGGCTCTCATTGCAAAGCTAATCTGCTTCAGCCGGGGAAATAATCGTCCCCGGGTCATGCGTTTTGTGGCTCAGGCATTTGCTGGGACTGGTATTAGTTCCCAGCAATACTTAACCAACGTCACGGAACGTATTGACTTTCTGAAGCAGAAAGTATATGCATGGGCAAGTCGTATTCGTCGTTATAGAGAGCGTGTGGATAGATACTGGCAGAATCGTATCTTCCAAAGCGATCAAAGGAAGGTGTACCGAGTGTGGGAGGGAACTAGGCAACGTTTGAGCGACGGGCAACGGCCAGATACTCACGCCATGAATCAATTTTGGCGTGACATATGGTCGGTGCCCGTCGAACATTCGGAGGGTAACTGGATCAGTGTTGTTGAGCGAGAATGCGATAACATCGAGCCCATGGAGTCTATTACAATAGACTCCGAAGACGTCAGTTGTGCAATGCGTACGGCACCGAACTGGAAAGGTCCTGGGCCGGACGGATTGCACAACTTTTGGATAAAGTGGGTTCGTAGTTCGCATGAACGCTTGGCAACACAGTATCAAGAAGCCCTCGAGTTTGGTTCCTTACCCGCTTTCATGACCACTGGCATCACCTTCCTGCTCCATAAATCAGGTAGTACCACGGAACCTAAAAACTACAGACCTATCACTTGCTTACTTACCATCTACAAGCTCCTTACATCTATTCTGAGAACTAAAATAAACTCACATATAATGTCAAATAACATCTTAAATAGTGCTCAGAATGGATGTAGGGCTGGGTCACGTGGTACTAAGGAGCTACTCCTTATTGACATGGCCATTAGCCAACAGGTTAAGCGGAGTAAGGGCGCCCTCTCTACTGCCTGGATTGACTACAAGAAGGCCTATGATTCGGTGCCTCATTCATGGCTGGGGAGGATTTTAGAGTTGTATAAAATTAATCCGACTCTTAAATCCTTCTTAGTCTCGTGTATGGGGCAGTGGACCACAGTCCTTCGTCAACCAGGTAGTGGTGAGTGCGCTTCTGGTCCGCGTGACTTGATTAGGATTGAGCGTGGTATATTCCAGGGCGACAGTTTGAGTCCATTGTGGTTCTGTTTAGCACTGAATCCACTTAGCACATTGCTGAAGGATTCAGGGCTAGGCTATCGGTTTCGTAGAGGGGGTGAGGTTATTTCTCACCTGATGTATATGGATGACCTCAAACTATTTACACTGAAACACCAAGATTTGGTGGCATTATTAAAAACTACGGAAGGTTTTAGTAATGCCATTAAGATGGAGTTCGGTGTTGATAAGTGTGCGGTCATGCATGTACAGCGGGGGAAGGTTGTAAATTCACCGAATTTACAACTTTCTGAGATAATAACTCTCAGATCTCTCACCGAGACCGAAACATACAAATACCTAGGTATGTCAGAGTCATTGGGTATAGCGGTAGAGGATATTAAGAAATCGGTGAAAGACCGTTTTTTTGGCCACCTGACAAAAGTTCTTAATAGTTTTTTGTCTGGGGGTAACAAAATGCGGGCTTTCAACGGTTGGGTAATGCCTTTATTGTTGTACTCCTTTGGCATACTTAGGTGGACTCAAACGGAACTAGACGCCCTGGATAGGCGAGTCCGTCAACAACTGACATTGCATCGAATGTTACACCCACGATCTTCTGTCATGAGACTGTACATTCCACGGAAGTTGGGGGGTCGAGGATTTTTAAATGCCAAGAACCTCCATAACCGTGAAGTGTGCAGTCTGAGGAATTACTTCCTACAGAATGGGTGTGGCATTCATTGCGATGTTGTGATGGTTGACAAGGGCCTGACACCTCTCTCCTTGGCTAACGAGAACTGGCGTAAACCAAAGGTGCTAGGTACTGAAGACCGTAGGGACGTATGGAAGAGTAAGGAGCTACACGGGCGGTTCTACCGGTTTTTAACAGGACCCGACGTAGACCTGCTCGCTTCGGTGAACTGGCTGCGTTTCGGTGACCTCTTTGGGGAAACTGAAGGTTTTGCCTGTGCAATTGCAGATGAGGTTATCAAGACGAACAACTATCGGAAATATATCATTAAGGACGGTACGGTCGACATTTGTCGAGCATGCCACCGTCCTGGTGAATCACTTCGCCACATTATTTCCGGTTGTTCGTATTTTGCTAACACCGAGTACTTGCATAGGCACAATCAAGTGGCCAGGATCATCCACCAGCAACTTGCTCTTCAATACGGCCTTATTGAGTCCGAGGTACCGTACTATAAGTACACACCAGAGCCAGTTCTCGAGAATGGTCGTGCATTGCTCTACTGGGACCGATCAATCATCACGGACAGGACTATTGTTGCCAATAGGCCTGATATCGTGTTGGTTGATCGGGCTCAGCGCCGGGCGGTGCTCGTCGATGTCACCGTCCCACATGACGAGAATCTCGTTAAGGCAGAGAAGGACAAACTTTCTAAGTACCTCGATCTGACCTTCGAGATAACCGCCATGTGGGACGTAGACTCGACGATCATTGTCCCGATAGTCGTTTCGGCAAATGGACTAATAGCGAAGAGTCTCGATCAACATCTCAAGAGACTCTCGCTAGACTGTTGGATCAAGGGTCAGATACAGAAGGCTGTCGTCCTCGACACGGCACGCATCGTTAGGAGGTTTCTCAGTCTGTGACCTCTACCGCTGGTAGTTTGGGCCCTGCTCCGCTACTGGTGGTGGTCTGACATGGATTTTTTTATAATATTATATGTAATTTTTCATATAAATATTATAAAAAAAATTATGTTAAGAGAATAATTTGAATAAATGAGTAAAATAATAATAATAATGCGTGCTGTCAACGGCTGGGCCATGCCAGTCTTAGTATACTCTTTTGGCATACTTAGATGGACTCAGACGGAGTTAGAAGCTCTGGATAGGAAGGTGCGTTGTCTATTGACTTCATATCGAATACACCACCCACGTTCGTCAGTAATGAGGTTGTATATACCACGGAAATGTGGGGGTCGAGGATTTTTAAATGCCAAGACTCTCCATAACCGTGAGATATGCAACCTTAGAGAGTATTTCCTACAGGTGGACGTGGATGTGCATCGAGATGTTGTGGCAATAGACAACGGACTGACCCCGCTGTCCCTTGCGAAAGAGAACTGGCGCAAACCTGTAATATTAAGTGTATCTGATCGGAAGGAAATATGGAAGAGCAAGGAACTGCATGGTCGATTTTATCGGGCTCTAAATGGACCCGATGTTGATTCAATAGCATCGGTATCCTGGTTACGATTTGGTGATCTCTTCGGAGAAACTGAGGGTTTTATCTGTGCAATCACTGACGAAGTCTTGATGACGAATAACTATCGGAGATTTATTGTCAAAGATGGGACGCTAGACATTTGTCGGGCATGTCATCGTCCCGGAGAATCATTAAGACATATTATCTCTGGTTGTTTTCGTCTTGCGAACGGTGAGTATTTGCACAGACACAACCAAGTAGCCAGGATTATCCACCAGCAACTTGCTTTAAAGTATAACCTTGTCGACGTGGAGGTACCTTATTACAAGTATGTGCCCGACCCAGTTCTTGAGAACGGTCATGTCACATTGTATTGGGATCGATCTATTATTACTGATAGGACTGTTATAGCTAACAGACCTGATATAGTGATAATGGATCAATTAAAGCGCCTTGCAGTAATTGTCGATATCACTGTGCCACATGACGAGAATCTCGTGAAAGCAGAAAAAGATAAGCAAATTAAATATTTAGACCTAGCTCACGAGATTGTCGACATGTGGGATGTTGATTCGGCGATTATTGTTCCGATAGTCGTATCTGCGCATGGTCTAATAGCCAAGAGCCTCGACCTCCACCTACAGAGGCTCGCGTTAGGCAGCTGGGTCAAGGGCTTGATGCAGAAGGCGGTTCTGTTGAATACGGCTCGTATTGTGCGGAAGTTCCTGTCTCTGGAGCCCTAACCACCGGTAGCTTGGTCCCTGTACCCGATGCCGGTGGGTTACTGTTTTTTATATTTTTAAATGTATTTTTTATAAATCTATTTAAAAATGTAATAAATATGTGTTAAGTGTTAATAAAGAGAATAATAATAAAACTGCTCGCTTCGGTGAACTGGCTGCGTTTTGGGGACCTCTTTGGGGAAACTGAAGGTTTTGCCGGTGCAATTGCAGATGAGGTTATCAAGACGAACAACTATCGGAAATACAATCATGAAGGACGGTACGGTCGACATTTGTCGAGCATGCCACCGTCCTGGTGAATCACTTCACCATATTATTTCCGGTTGTTCGTATCTTGCTAACACCGATTTCTTGCATAGGCACAATCAAGTAGCCAGGATCATCCACCAGCAACTTGCTCTTCAATATGGCCTTATTGAGTTTGAAGTACCGTACTATAAGTACACACCAGTGCCAGTTCTTGAGAATGGTCGTGCATTGCTCTACTGGGACCGATCAATCATCACGGACAGGACTATTGTTGCCAATAGGCCCGATATCGTGTTGGTTGATCGGACCCAGCGTCGGGCAGTGCTCGTCGATATTGCCGTCCCGCATGACGAAAATCTCGTGAAGGCAGAGAAGGACAAACTTAGTAAATACCTTGATCTGTCCTTCGAGATAACCGCCATGTGGGACGTAGACTCGACGATCATTGTCCCGGTGGTCGTTTCAGCAAACGGATTAATAGCGAAGAGTCTCGATCAACATCTCAAGAGCAGTGGCGGATTTACAAATTTTCAAGGTATAGGCTGTAAAGTTTTTGCCGCCCTTGCCTCCACAATTGTCATGTCCTAGATTATTTTTACAATTCAACAATTTCGATAAAATTACACTTAAATTAATTTTTAGGTACATTTTTCGGCTAATCGAAGCTTAAACATGTACGATTTATAAGGCGGAGTACCTATAGCATGTTACTTACACAATGGGTAAACGTGAATAAACAGAATAAATAATCTTTATTGCGTTTACAAACAGTTAAAAATAATTAATTCAGTCAATTTATAAAAGTTCGTTACAATACCTTTTTGCGCGATTTTTGTTGGCTAAATCATCGATGATATCGTCGTAAGTAATCTTGTTCATCAATTCTGACTCTATGCACAAAAGAGCTAAAGCGTTTAATTTTCTTGGCTCAAGGTCGATCTCAAATAATTTTTTACCCTTTTTAGACAAGAAAAACTTCTCGCGCCCGAACAATTCGTCGCAGTTCGCAGCCTTCAACCAATAGTAGGACTGGCATGTGCGAGTTGATAGTGGGAAGAGAGAAATACATTTTCTATAATTTCCCGCTTTCCGCTCATTCAATGTGCGGGCAGGGGGCGCAGAGGCCGGTTGGGGGCGGCGAACTTGCTATTTTACTCTAGAATATGGAATATTGCTTAACGGATTTACGGAACGTACCATGACAAATGACAAGTGAGAGGAGAAAGTCATCGGCAAAATTTGTTGCTGACTTCAAATTCAGAAGACTGTTATCCTCGACACGTGCCGTATTGTTAGGAGGTTTCTCAGTCTCTAGCCTCCACCGCCGGTAGTTTGGGACCTACTCCGCTATTGGTGGGTCACTATTTTTTATATTTTTAAATGTATTTGTGTTTTTTATAAATCTATTTAAAAATGTATTAAATAAGAATATAAGCGAATAAACGAAATAATAATAATAATAAAAAAAATAAAAAAAAAAAACACCGCTGACAGGCTGACGTCTTTCATATCGTTTTATATTGTAATTTAATTTTTTTGGTGCAATTTATTACAATAGATCAGTTTTCAGAATCATTTTACACCATTATAAATAGCTAATATATATCACACTTCAAAATTATAAGGAATAACAAGAAAAACAGAATAAATTACGAACACAACAATGATGACAATTTGAACAATTTGACAACTCCGACAATAAGAAATATGAACAAAATTTTTACATGAATTACAATTTAAGATCAAAAAGACGAAAAGCGGAAACAACCAACGCACAACTAAGATCTGCGCCCGTCTCAACCCCGTCGGCTGCCTCCTCCAGTACCTCTGAAAGTGACGAGTACGTCACTCCGAGATGTAGCAGTGCGTCGAGTGATGAGATTGGGCCCTCGACGCCGTCGCCACCAACACCTGCGCGACGGAGATGTCGACCACCACCGGCCAGCTTGGAGACCCAAGTGGGGCATGTCCCACTCTCAGTGGCTCCCGCTATCGGTGGTGTAGTGCGTCGCATGAAGTGGACACCAATAATAAATGAACATGTCATGCGTGCGTACTATGAGGCCACAGACGGGGAAACTAACCTGACAGCGTATCGTTCTAGGATGCTTCCTCTGTTTCAGGTTCTTCAACCGACAGTTACCGTTTCCGTTCAACGACTTTCGGATCAGGTGCGGGCTATCCAACGATGCAAATTGTTGGATTAATCTGTGCTTGATCGGCTGCGCCTGGATGTATTATCTACTCGTCCAACTCCTGTGTCAACGATGGCACCGTCGCCTGTAGCACAAACGGTTTCGATTAGTGCGACTTCAGTCGAGATTGCACTTGACACAGAAGATGATACAAGTGATATATCTATTCAGGTAAGTGAGCAATTAAGGAGTACTTTGGAGGATGTGATCTTACAGTATAGGTTTACACCTCAATCTAGACCACGTTTACCACGCTTGCCCACTCATAGGCGAAATCTGGCGTTGATGGGAGCCCTAAATGCATTGCTAGCTCCGTACCTACAGACTAGCAATGATTTGCTAGATACTCACTCGATCCTCTACTGTGGAGCTATTGCCGCTTGTCGTGTTGCACGCGTTAAATTCCCCGAAGTTAACCGTGCACCACGACCGGATGGTGTTCCTGCATGGCAGGCGAGAATCGAGCGACGTATCGGCACATTTAGGGCTCTCATTGCAAAGCTAATCTGCTTCAGCCGGGGAAATAATCGTCCCCGGGTCATGCGTTTTGTGGCTCAGGCATTTGCTGGGACTGGTATTAGTTCCCAGCAATACTTAACCAACGTCACGGAACGTATTGACTTTCTGAAGCAGAAAGTATATGCATGGGCAAGTCGTATTCGTCGTTATAGAGAGCGTGTGGATAGATACTGGCAGAATCGTATCTTCCAAAGCGATCAAAGGAAGGTGTACCGAGTGTGGGAGGGAACTAGGCAACGTTTGAGCGACGGGCAACTGCCAGATACTCACGCCATGAATCAATTTTGGCGTGACATATGGTCGGTGCCCGTCGAACAATCGGAGGGTAACTGGATCAGTGTTGTTGAGCGAGAATGCGATAACATCGAGCCCATGGAGTCTATTACAATAGACTCCGAAGACGTCAGTTGTGCAATGCGTACGGCACCGAACTGGAAAAGTCCTGGGCCGGACGGATTGCACAACTTTTGGATAAAGTGGGTTCGTAGTTCGCATGAACGCTTGGCAACACAGTATCAAGAAGCCCTCGAGTTTGGTTCCTTACCCGCTTTCATGACCACTGGCATCACCTTCCTGCTCCATAAATCAGGTAGTACCACGGAACCTAAGAACTACAGACCTATCACTTGCTTACTTACCATCTACAAGCTCCTTACATCTATTCTGAGAACTAAAATAAACTCACATATAATGTCAAATAACATCTTAAATAGTGCTCAGAATGGACGTAGGGCTGGGTCACGTGGTACTAAGGAGCTACTCCTTATTGACATGGCCATTAAGAGACTCTCGCTAGACTGTTGGATCAAGGGTCAGATACAGAAGGCTGTCGTCCTCGACACGGCACGCATCGTTAGGAGGTTTCTCAGTCTGTGACCTCTACCGCTGGTAGTTTGGGCCCTGCTCCGCTACTGGTGGTGGTCTGACATGGATTTTTTTATAATATTATATGTAATTTTTCATATAAATATTGTAAAAAAAAATATGTTAAGAGAATAATTTGAATAAATGATAATAATAATAAATAATAATACTAAACTGGCTCTACTACTACTCTAACTCTGAACATCTCATACATCATTTTCATTCTTAAAATATTTTAATATTTTTATTTACATATTATTGCCTAAATTTATACAATTACTTCAGATACCAAATTAATATAAGCAAAAAGTCAATAAATAAAGGATTTTATACTATTTTATAACAATAAACAAAGTCTACAAAATTAACATAGAAGATTTGACACATGTCATATGAATACCTACGAAAATATCAACAATATTATGGCTAAATTCAAAATGAAGTGATTGAGATGCAAACAAGAGCCAGAAGCAGAAATGCGCAACTAACACCCCCGGACTCGTCACTAAACTCCGCCTCGCAGGCACCGGACCGCACATCGCCGACACAGGTGCTCGCTAAGGCGTCGAGCTCTTCAAGTGACGAGTATTTCTCTCCACCGACGTCGCCAACACCTGTACGCCGGCGAGGGAGAGGCCGGCCGCCGAGCAGTTTGGGGCCCCGAAGCCTACCAGCTTCGAGTAGGGTCCCCACTACCGGTGGTATTGTGCACCGCATGCGATGGACTTCATCCATCAATGAAAACGTCATGCGGGCATATTATGAGGCCACAGATGGGGAAACCAACCTGACTGCGTACCGTTCAAGGATGCTTCCTTTGTTTCAGGCTCTTGAACCAACAATGACCGTTGCCGTCCAACGGCTATCGGATCAAGTGCGGGCTATCCAACGATGTAAGTTGTTGGATCAATCTGTGCTTGATCGACTACGCCTGGAAGTATTATCTACTCGTACAGCTCCAGTGTCAACGAGAGCACCGTCACCTGTGACACAGACGGTTGCTACAAGTGTGACGTTAGCGACGCCCGCACCCGACGCGGGAAATGATACGAGTGATACATCTATCCAGGTAAGCGAGCAATTGAGGAGTACTTTGGAAGATGTGATCTCGCAGTATAGGTTTATACCTAATTCTAGACCGCGGCTACCACGCTTGCCAATGCATAAACGAAATCTGGCGTTGATGGGAGCCCTGAATGCATTGCTAGAGCCGTACTTACGGACTAGCAGTGATTTGCTTGATACTCACTCGATTCTTTACTGTGGAGCCATTGCCGCTTGTCGTGTTGCACGCGTTAAATTCCCCGAAGCTAACCGTGCACCACGACCGGATGGTGTTCCCGTATGGCAGGCAAGAATCGAGCGACGTATCGGCACATTTAGGACTCTCATTGCAAAGCTTATCTCTTTCAGCCGGGGAAATAGTCGTCCCCGGGTCATGCGTTTCGTGACTCAGGCATTTGCTAAGACCGGTATTCGTCCCCAGCAATACTTAGCCAATGTCACGGAACGTATTGACTTTCTGAAACAGAAAGTGTATGCATGGGCAAGCCGTATCCGTCGTTATAGAGAGCGTGTAAATAGATACTGGCAGAATCGCATCTTCCAAAGTGACCAAAGGAAGGTGTACCGAGAGTGGGAGGGAACTGGACAACGTTTGAACGAGGGACAACTGCCAGATGCTCACGCCATGAATCAATTTTGGCGTGACTTATGGTCGGTGCCCGTCGAACATTCGGAGGGCGACTGGATCCGTGTCGTCGAGCGTGAATGCAGTATCATCGAACCCATGGAATCTATTACCATAGACTCCGAAGACGTTAGTTGTGCAATGCGTACGACCCCGAACTGGAAAAGTCCTGGGCCAGATGGATTGCACAACTTTTGGATAAAGTGGGTTCAGAGCTCGCATGAACGCTTGGCAACACAGTATCAAGAAGCCCTTGAGTCTGGTTCCTTACCCGCTTTCATGACCACTGGCATCACCTTCCTGCTCCATAAATCAGGTAGTACCACGGAACCTAAAAACTATAGACCCATCACTTGCTTACCTACCATCTACAAGCTCCTTACATCTATTCTGAGAAGTAAAATAAACTCGCACATAGTATCTAATAATATCTTAGATAACGCTCAGAATGGATGTAGGGCTGGGTCTCGTGGTACTAAGGAGCTACTCCTCATTGATATGGCCATTAGCCAACAAGTCAAGCGGAGTAGGGGCGCCCTCTCTACTGCCTGGATTGACTACAAGAAGGCCTATGATTCGGTGCCTCATTCATGGCTGGGGAGGATTTTAGAGTTGTATAAAATTAATCCGACTCTTAAATCCTTCTTAGTCTCGTGTATGGGACAGTGGACCACAGTCCTTCGTCAACCAGGTAGTGGTGAGTGCGCTTCTGTTCCGCGTGACTTGATTAGGATTGAGCGTGGTATATTCCAGGGCGACAGTTTGAGTCCATTGTGGTTTTGTTTAGCACTGAATCCACTTAGCACATTGCTGAAGGATTCAGGGCTAGGCTATCGGTTTCGTAGAGGGGGTGAGGTTCTATCTCACCTGATGTACATGGATGACCTCAAACTGTTCACACTGAAGCACCAAGATTTAGTGACATTATTAAAAACTACGGAAGTTTTTAGTAATGCCATTAAGATGGAGTTCGGTGTTGATAAGTGTGCGGTTATGCATGTACAACGGGGGAAGGTTGTAAATTCACCGAATTTACAACTTTCTGAGATAATAACTCTCAGATCTCTCTCCGAGACCGAAACATACAAATACCTTGGTATGTCAGAGTCATTGGGTATAGCGGTAGAGGATATCAAGAAATCGGTGAAAGAACGTTTTTTTGGCCGCCTGACAAAAGTTCTTAACAGTTCTTTGTCCGGTGGTAATAAAATGCGGGCTTTCAATGGTTGGGTGATACCTTTATTGTTATACTCCTTTGGCATACTTAGGTGGACTCAAACGGAACTAGACGCCCTGGATAGGCGAGTCCGTCAACAACTCACATTGCATCGAATGTTACACCCACGATCATCTGTCATGAGACTGTACATACCACGGAAGTGGGGGGGTCGGGGATTTTTGAATGCCAAGAACCTCCACAACCGTGAAGTGTGCAGTCTGAGAGATTACTTTCTACAGAACGGGTGTGACATTCATTGCGATGTCGTGATGGTTGACAAGGGCCTGACACCTCTTTCCTTGGCTAACGAGAACTGGCGTAAACCAAAGGTACTAGGTACTGAAGACCGTAGGGACGTATGGAAGAGTAAGGAGCTACACGGGCGGTTCTACCGGGTCTTAACAGGACCCGACGTAGACCTGCTCGCATCGGTGAACTGGCTGCGTTTTGGTGACCTCTTTGGGGAAACTGAAGGTTTGGCCTGTGCAATTGCAGATGAGGTTATCAAGACGAACAACTATCGGAAATACATCATGAAGGACGGTACGGTCGACATTTGTCGAGCATGCCACCGTCCTGGTGAATCACTTCGCCATATTATTTCCGGTTGTTCGTATCTTGCTAACACCGAGTACTTGCATAGGCACAATCAAGTAGCCAAGATCATCCACCAGCAACTTGCTCTTCAATATGGCCTTATTGAGTTTGAAGTACCGTACTATAAGTACACACCAGTGCCAGTTCTTGAGAATGGTCGTGCATTGCTCTACTGGGACCGATCAATCATCACGGACAGGACTATTGTTGCCAATAGGCCCGATATCGTGTTGGTTGATCGGACCCAGCGTCGGGCAGTGCTCGTCGACATCGCCGTCCCGCATGACGAGAATCTCGTGAAGGCAGAGAAGGACAAACTTAGTAAGTACCTCGATCTGTCCTTCGAGATAACCGCCATGTGGGACGTAGACTCGACGATCATTGTCCCGGTGGTCGTTTCGGCAAACGGATTAATAGCGAAGAGTCTCGATCAACATCTCAAGAGACTCTCGTTAGATTGTTGGATCAAGAGTCAGATTCAGAAGGCTGTTATCCTCGACACGTGCCGTATAGTTAGGAGGTTTCTTAGTCTGTAGCCTCCACCGCCGGTAGTTTGGGTCCTACTCCGCTACTGGTGGGTCACTATTTTTTATATTTTTAAATGTATTTGTTTCTTTTTTTTATAAATGTATTTAAAAATGTATGAAATAAGAATGTAAAGGAATAAACGAAATAATAATAATAAGGTATTATTAATATTAATATTAATAATATTAATATTTTATATTTTTAAATGTATTTGTGTTTTTTATAAATCTATTTAAAAATGTATAAAATAAGAATGTTATTGAATAAACGAAATAATAATAACAACAATAATAATAATCTTAATACACTCACATCCATATTAGAAAGTTGCGCACTAAAGGTGCGCACCAAAAACGTGACACGATTTTCGTTACTTGTTAGTAGGTTTTACCCCTCGGATTTTTCTCATACCGGGCGCCTTATATATGAAAATCGATTCTTAAGGAGTAAACTCCAAAAACTAATACTATTTTTTGTCGTTTAAAAAATTTTTTTAATAGGTTTTAATACTAAGCATTAGCTTGCCTTTCAGACACAGATTTACATATTTTTGTTACATAGAAACGTTATACTTTATTTTAACAACGTTTAGAAAGCTATTTTGATTAGAATAAAATTGTGATAATATTTGACGGACAGTCGCGCAAACTGCCACAAGAGGCAGCCCTGCGATTGCTGTGGGAACGCGCGGTGCGAAGCAATCACAACTGTAAGCTTGAGCATTTAGGCACTTTAGGTTACTTTGAGCTAGATGGCGCTGTATTAAAAATTAAAAACTGACCCAGCAACTTTCAACTGTTTCCAGAAGGAAAGTTCTACCAACTGACCAAGACACCACTAGTCCAGCCCAAGACTATAATTTTAGTGGTTTCTTCATGTTTTTGAGATTTTGTAAAATTATTTAAGAAAAAGTTAGCATACCTATTTTATCTCTATATATAAACATGAATCCCTATTTCCCTTGGTCACGACATCAGCCGTTCGGCTGGACCGATTTGGCTAATTTGGGTCTTAAAATATTCGTGGAGGTTCAGGGAAGGTTTATAAGCAAAATTTCAGTCGGTACGAAGTTCGCCGGGACCACTAGTTTCCTATAAAAATATAATATATTCATGTTCCAAATATTTACTTATTTCGTCAATTTGATCTACGGGTAAATTAAATGAAACACTAGCTGTGTATTATAATTTTTCTTTCTGTATGTACACATCAACACTTAATTTACATCCTAATAACAATGAATTATTTTGCGCAGTAATTGTGGGTACTTATAAAGTATTAAATATCATTTACTAAACACTAATAAACACATTTTGCTGACATTATGTTTTTAACTTCTACAATGTAAAGCAATATAATTATTTTGTAGCATCTTGGTTATAAAAGATCTATTCATCCTTCGACGCAGCTAGGATTCTTGTACCTACAGGTTGTAACCGTTACTTATAATTTTATACTACCATCTCTGTGTAATATACCTATAATTACAATAAAGTTAAATACACATAACTTAGTTTCAATTTATTGTATTCATTAAATGTTTTAATATAGAAGTTAACAGAAACATCATTAGGCTCTCTGTATACACGGAGCCGCGTGCAAGCCGCATCCGCACCGCATGGTTTTTTGTAAGTAGGTAAGTATACAAATGAACATAGGGGCTGCACCGCGCGTGGTTCTCATTCGTATACATACACAAATATCGCGTCGCTGCGGTTCCGTTTAGTGTAAATGAATAAAAACCACGCCGCACGTGCGGGCGTGCGTCGGCGCCCGCACTATTTACGTCCGTATGCAGTCTAAAATATGCGATGGAGCATTATGGTTTACATTAGTATTATGTTTATGATACAAAAATTCTGCTAAATATCAATGCAATGAACTTTGGTTAACAATAAAATGCCTACGCGCACTTTTGTTTAAATCCGTATTTTTTCTTTATCAGACAGAACCTTCCTACTTTTATGTTAAATAAAAAGTCTGAATGTATTTTACCACTGAGTCTCACTTTCGTTGTCAGTATTGGCACACTTTAAAATCTCGTTTCGTGTAGTGCAATCGTAATCAGAGTAAGTGACGGTAGTTGAAAAGTTTGGTTTTCGCCCGCCACTCAGTGACGACTACAATTATACTTATTTGAATAAACTGTTGAAATTGGTTCGATAGATTGATGTGGCCTAGACACCATGATTTCAAGTTTTCCTTACCTAAAAGGATTTTCTGTGTCTATTATCTTTATATTTAGACGTAGTTCTATGCAAAAATCTGAAGGACATTAAATCTATGTAAGTAAATAATTGATCTCTCACTATTATTCCCAGCATTACAAGTACCTACCTAACTATTTAATTTCCTAATAGAATTGTAAACACTGATTTTATCACCGTCAGCAGTACGCAAGGGTTAGCTTTCAAAAACAAACGCATTTTTTTAGAAATCTAAAAAAATATTTAGTTTCTAGACATCAAATGAGAACCCGTTGTAGGGGACTCACTCTCTTAAATACTTAAGTTTTACAACGATAGTTACGGTACAGTTCGTTTTCATTCAACAATCTACGCCAGTCGCCAAGTCACCTCACCCCGCGCCTCGCGCTGGCACAGAGCAAGCGTGCGCCGCCCCCGGCCCCCGACCTCAGCGTACCCTCCGAATCCTCCTAGCGGCGCGAGCGCGACCGACGACACTGCGGCTCCCCGTGTCCCCGTAGTGAACCTCGTGACAGCGCCGGCGTCGGTTGCGTAATCGTGTGTCAGTGAGTAAAATGAGTCGTCAGTACGAATATTCGAACATGGAGTATCTAGCAATGGTACAATTGTATGCCATTGCTAACCACAACCCAGAAGAGGCTAGGCGATTGTACTCCCAGCCGGAGCACTTAAATGTGTTACGGCTACGAGGAGTCAGTGATCCTCAAGTGCCGACACGCGGGCTGCAACCCAGCATTACTCGACCACGGACAGTTCCGGACATCGTTACATGCACAAGCCCGAGGACTTTTGAATGATTATTCCCAAATGGAAGACGAAATCATCGAGTACTTCGAAGGAGATCCTCGGCGGAGTACAAGAATGACAGCAGGAGTCTTCAATGTGAGCCAAACCTTTGTTTGGAAAATATTAAACTCCCATGGATTACATCCTTACCATTTTCGGCGGGCTCACGCACTGTATGAGAATGATGGATCAGCAAGGGTCACCATGTGTCAGTGGTTATTGCAAACTACAAACATGAACGTACTTTGGACAGACGATTCATTGTTTACGCGAGTGCGTTTGTACAACGTGCATAATGAACATTACTGGGCGCTGGTTAATCCCCACTTAATAAGGGAAGACCGACACCAGGTTCGGTTTAGTGTAAATGTTTGGGCCGGTATCATTAACGACCAATTATTAGGGCCCGTTTTTATTGAAGGTCTTCTCACTGGTAGTTCATACCTAGAAATGCTACGTAACGTAGTTTCTGAATTATTAGAGAACGTGCCTCTAACGTATTTACGAGGCTTGTTTGTACTACCAGCACGATGGCGGCCCGGCTCATTACGCGCATGTAGTACGCGACTACTTGGACAGTGAATTTGGTGAACGGTGGATAGGTCGTGGTGGTGCTGTAGCTTGGCCGCCTAGGAGCCCGGACTTGACACTCATGGACTTTTATTTGTGGTCCGAAATTAAAAGACTCGTTTATACCAGAGAGTATCAAATCCGCGAAGAACTACGCAGTGCGATAGTGGACGCTTTTGATATTGTGAAAAGTGTTAGAGACACATTGAACAAGTTGAAAGACAATCAATTGAAACGTGCACGTTTGTGTATCGAAAGGAATGGACTCCATATCGAGCAATTACTTCGGTACAGAGAACTGTAAATTAGTGTAAATAAACTGTAAATAGGTATGTAAGTTTGATTTTATTTGTAAATAGCTCCAATTTTTTAAATACGCCTGAAATACCTCATCGCAGTCAGTTGTAGTTCAGTGTATTTTTATTATTATTATTACATACTTCAAAAGTCATTAAGTCACTATCGTTAATAATAAAGTAGGTATTACAGACGGTCCTAAGCCCGTGTAAAGTACGAAGGAGAAATTGGAGTATGTACTTTATGTTCAAGTAGGTATGTTTCGTAGTGATACTGGCCATATTGGCTGCGCGGGGTCATTGCTCCCTAACACTTTATTTGCGCGGTACTTAGAGAAGCGCTCGAAGGAAGGATGTGTGTCCGAGTCAATTCATCAATGAAATATCGTACATACCTACTGCTACTAATGTTAAACTTGATCGAGTGAGAAGAATTACAGAAATGACTAATATTTTTATTATTATCAGTACAGTAATTTAGATGTTAAAAAAGGAATCCAAATATTATTCCGAGAGCGAACCCTTTCGGCTGCTGACGGTGATAAAATCAGCGTGTATAAGAATTATTGAAAATAAGTTAAAACTAATCGCGCATGGGAAGCATTTGGTATTGTATTTACATATCATGCTCACAGCTCTTTAAAGCACAACAACGTCGATTAGCTAATAGACACAAATATGTAACTACTTACTCGATTTCCGTGATCGCGCCAGTTTCTAGTCTAAATTGCTAATTTGAGCCCACAAAAAATATCGTTAATGCTTGGTAGGTACCCTATATCTACGCATAGTCCAAATATTTAAAAGAAAATCAGTAAACTGAGCACTAAATAATGAAACATAAAAATTGTGAGCGAAACAAAGAACTGAGGCCTTAAGGTTATTCCAATGTAAGCTGCACACGCGTGCAGGTGATATTCCAATGTTGGCTGCACAAGCGTGCGTAAAGCATATCTACTAATGCATAGAAAACCAGTCGTGCAGCCGCAGCTAAGATCAAATTGCCCCCTTTTTAAAGGTCAAACCCCACCAGGCGTCGCAGGCGCAGCGTTTAGTTTTGTTTGTATGACTGCCGCGCCGCGCCGCGCCGCCTAGTACGGTTTAAGCTTTACGGCGCATTTGATATTCACTCAATGCAAACATAACGGCGATGCACGGTGAAGGAAACCTACCATTATTGGCGTACCAAACAAACAACTTAAACGTCTTAAAATATTAAGATAGAAATTATGAACAGATCACAAAAACTGATATAATTGGCAGGACTGTCCTGACGATGACATCAGTTTAAGCAAACTCATTGCTTTGAAATACTAAAATAAACTTAAACTTCGTCAATAAATTAAAATTATTTAGATATGTACGTGCTACGACAGCAAGGCAATGCGTATATTTAGGTAGGTACCTAACCAACCCACTGCGTAAGTTCGTATAACACTTCGATACGAAACTAACGTAGTGGTTACAAATAGTCAGGTGTTTAAAACTGCGTAGGGTATCGCCCACTGGCCCTAAATCAAGGTTCGCGTCTCGACAATTCGTCGTCGCAAATAATAGGCTTGCGGTCATCGCCTTTGCTACCGCTTGCAAATCGCCCTACTCTACGAGCAATCGCGGTGGTTTTCTCAACTGCTCCCCAACCGCTGCTGTGGTGGCCGCCTCCACTGGCAGACCGTGACAAAAGACCTGTGACTCCTTCGCCTAACTTGCTGTGATGAATACCATACAAAAAGTAGAGGAGTAACCCTGAAATAAAGCCATCATAATAAATTAGTTACAAGAATTCAAGAGTAGGTAGGAGTAATGAGTGACTATTTTTGGGTAGGTACCTACGACGGAATCTTCATGGACTTGAATCTGTCGCTTAACTGGTCGGAGAGTGTCACAGAGATGTCAGACTCATGCAGACTAAACCGCAAGAGACTCTCATTGTCTTCTGTATGTTCTAAGACTCGAGTGTCCTTGTAGGGGTCTCTTGAGAGATTGCGTAAACGAAAACTGCAGATGATAGATATTGTTAGTAAAATGGGTACCAACCGAATGTCATCCAAATGGCGAACCGTGCCCAAGTGAGCGCGTTAAGGTTGATCATCAGTTCCACGTTGAGTATAACGCTGGTGGCGGGGAGCAACGGCACCCATGGCACACGGAATGGAAGGCGAGCTGGACTCTGCTGATGTGCCCAGATTATGAAAAGACCTGGGGAAGTCGAATAGAAATTAAGCTGTAGGTAAATGTGCGTTAAATACAGTAGGTACCTAAGTATTTTGAAGTATTTGTGTAAAGGTTTCCAACTTAGATAGATTAATCAGCGGTGAACTAAAGTGATATTTTGGGACTAGAATAGAACTAATAGTCAGGGAGCATTCCAGCTGTCAAGAGTCTGTGTGGGTAGATAGCCTAGGTTATTTGACAATAAAAAATTACTGTAACCTAATTAACTCGTTTCTGTGCAGCGCGCTATGCATCGATACCCCCGACCAGCTGGAAAGCTAAAGTCTATTAACTAATAACTATTAAAAATAAATATAACTCACAGGCAACGATGATTAAGGTGAGTGCAAAATCGGGCAACAAGACCCAAAGTCCAGCGTGTTCTGCTAAGAAGTGATTGTGTGCGCATAACACAGCTGCGGTGACAGTAAAGGTGTAGACACATGTAGTCACTGACGCTCCTGGGGCTCGGCCTCCCGCCAAGGGCTCCAACCAAGCGTATTGAGGACGCAGGCGTCCCACTGTCAAGGCTTCAAACATCTGGAAAAATCACAATTTTTTGAAGTCTAACCATTTTCAAGCCATACTACTTACTCGTCAATTAACAAACGTAAGTTTAAAATAAAATTTACCTCGGACGAAGATGAGCCACCATCAGTCCCTGGAGTACCGGTTGCGGAGCTGTCTTCTCTATCATAAGGAGAGTCTAGCTGAGGCGTTCCAAGATTCTTTTCGTCCACGGCAGGTAGAGGGCGGTAGCGAAGTATGATCACTGCTGCACTCACAATAGTATACGCAAGTAGAGTACCGATCGACATAAATTCCACAAGTTTCTCCAGATCAAATAAAAGAGCTATCAAAGCTGAAGAAAAGCCTGATATAATCAAATTAGATATGGGGATTTGAGATTTATTGTTGACGTCACTAAAGAAGCTGAACAGAAGGCCATCTGAAGACATTGCATACAGACACCTCGGTAGAGAAAATAATGAGCCTAATAACGTTGTAGTCATTCCGCATACAGCACCGACTGCAACAGCGTACTTGGCCCAATCTGCGTGTACTGCACCAAGAGCAGCCGGGAGAGCAGCGTCAGGATTGATATCTTTATATGATACCATCAAAGTAAGGGCTAAAGCGACGAGTATGTAACCAGACCCAACTACAGCCATTGAAAGTAAAGTGGCAATAGGAATTGAGCGTGATGGATCCTTCGCTTCCTCGCTTGACGCCGATATGCTATCAAAACCCACAAACGCATAAAAACAAGTCGCTGCTCCAGCTAACACACCACTTATTCCAAATGGCATGAAACCGCCGTTTTTCTCGGACCAGTTCACTGGGTCGGCGTAATAGAAACCCAAGAATATAACAAGTGTTATAACTAAAAGGTTTAAAATTGTAAGACCGTTGTTAATATAAGCAGATGTTTTAACACCAACTGCAAGAATTAAAGATGCTACGATACAAATCAGAAATGCTAAAACGTCTGGGTATTTGCTCAAAAGAGATTCATGCATTTCTCCGGTGACAGAAATGGTCGCATTGGTTATAGCGTTATCTAACATTGCGTTCAAATATCCCGACCAAGCTCTAGCAACAGAAGCCGCTCCTGAAATAAAAATGTTATTGGTAAATACACAAAATCATCAGAGGTCCAACTTTTAAGTTATTAACTACGTTACAGTTACACTTACCTATCATGTACTCCAATACAATGTTCCAGCCAATAATGAAGGCCCAGAATTCACCAATACTGACGTATGTATACGCATATGCACTCCCAGCTCTGGGGATTCTGGTTCCGAACTCTGCGTAGCACAGAGCAGCTAATGTAGATGTGAAGCCCGCCAACAGAAAACTAAGGGCAGTGGCCGGTCCTGCCATGTCTTTGGCGACAGTTCCTGTAAGCACGTAGATACCTGCCCCCACCATGTGCCCCACACCTGAAAGAGCAATTAGTTAGGTAAGTACCTCCTTAGATAAAAGCCTAGTAATAAATATAGCCGTGCAAACATTCTTTTGATGAGTTTTGGAAATGCAAAAAGCCAATAATACTTACCGAGCAGCTTGCCTTACCTACGTCAAGAGGAAAGGACATTGAGAATCAACCAAACTTAAGAGGTAGGTACGATATGAAGTTGAAAGTTATAAGTGTCATCAAAATTACCTTACACATAGAGTAGTAGGTACGTACCTACTTAAGAAGGTACCAATAGGAAAACTAGTAGGTAACCTAGGTACTCGTATTTACCTAACAACGTTATATCCACAGTTGTAAGACATCTATTGAGTGGGGTATCCAACACATCGCCATACAAAGGTTTGCGACGATTCACTTTATGGCAAAACCCGGTGAACACATGTCCAAGTATCTTGTGCCTTGAGCCTGGCATGATGACAACTTCCTGGAAGGAAAATAATAAATACATATCAACTTTGAATAATAGATATTATCAGCACAAGTCACTTCTACTCCTAAGTTATCGTAGGTACTAAGATCATGGTTAAACTTTTGTCACAAATCACCTACATAAAGTAGGTAGAAACTACGTAACAATCTAACACCCTAGTCTAGTTGAATGAAGTGTACCTTCCTTTCTTATAAAGGGCACTGAGGAAAGCTTTGATTACAACACAGTCACAAGAAAAAGTATTAGTAGATCCTGGTTTTTATAAAGCTTTCCAAAAACAAGCCTTTTCACATATTCACTTAATCTGAAATTCTACATATAAATGGAAGTTGACAAATTATACCTTTATTTAATGGCCAGCTGACAACATTTAGCTCAGCTCGCCCTCAGCTTCAACTCCAGATAATAACGGCGCGCGCAACTAATCGATTTTTTGATAGTGGACAACTTTATTCGTAATAATGTGGGTTATGGAAATACTCGTAGGTACTTATTTACTTAGGTACCTATTAATTTATCTACTTACTAACAATATTTTTACAACATAATCTATTTCTTATTTTCAAAAATTCTATTTAACTAAGACTTCGTTCGACTTTGTCAAGCCCTTGGAGAAGGGTTATGTAGTTGGTCGGTACTATTGGGTCAAGTGAAAATTGGTAGATACTCAGTAGAAGGTAGAGGTGGGTTAAAATTTTAATAGAAACCTTTAATAAATTTAACGCAATTAAAACTTTTTAGGGTTTCTCTACTTTATAGCTCATTTTTTTGGTAAAACAGAGCGCCCCCCGCGAAAATCTAAGCGGCTGGCTCGGAAAATATTAAAAATATTTGTGATAGTAGTCCATGTTATGAACTTTCAAGCAAAACTATAACGGATCCGATAACTCTGTTAGTTCCAAAGTTATAAAGGTTATAATGCGTGACTACGGAACCCTATTCTTTGCGTGGCCCGACACGCACTTGGCCGGATTTTTCCTAATGTCTTACACGCTCCAAAAGCAGTCACAATATATTCTACCTAAATTTCGTAAGCCATTATCCCTATGGGACGTGGGACTAACTAAGAGCTGCGGTCGCTGCCGTGGTACTGCGCTGCAGCATGCAATTGAGCGAAGCGACTATTGTCATATTTTTGGTCAAATATTTTTTTTAAGGTCCTAAATCAAAATTCGTTCTCGAACAAAACCTACTGAAAAAATCATGAAAATCGGTTGGGTAGTTGTCGAGAAACAATTTCACATCGAGTTGCATTTGAGTCACCTGATAAGGAGCTCCGCTCGCTTCGCTCAACAATACTACTGTCAAAATATGGGTGTGTAATGCACCTCTGCTTACCCCCTCGGGGATATCAGCGTGATTATAAATATGTTATGTATTAATCTCGACGATCCATGCATATTTAATCCCTTTAGACATTCTTAACACCTATAAGTAGGTACCTAGGTAGGTTAGGTAGGTGCAGACCAGACGTACCTATTTACAACAGATTTGTTTAAGATTAATTCGGAGCATTTACACTTCAACAAAATCTTGTTAAAGTCGTTAAACCAGCAATTGGAGTTCGATTATTGCTGAGCGCGTGGCTGGTGGCTTTTTAGGTTAGCTCTGGCGCTCCGCAAAAATCGGGTTCCCAGACCCTCACTTATACCGCACAACGTTTCTTATATTGTCCTGCACCTCGAGTTTTTAGTCTTTAGTTCGGAATAACTAGTTCTTCTGTGTGTGGGACATTCAAGCATTACCTTGACATTGGCGAAATCATTGATAATAACGATGGAGCCACATTTTTAAAATAGAAGAAGAAGAAACATATGATAGCATAGTATATATTTATCTATGTATATATTATAACACCTATAGTTTATTTATTACTTGCACTGCACACACTTAGCCCTTTCACTCTTACTTCTCTCAGGCCTGCTGGAAGAGATTCCTTTAGGAATAAGTAGTGCCCCCTTGTAGGTACTATGCTCACTTTATTCTTTTGTACTTCTGTTTCTTGTTTATTGTTTGTGTGTATGTACAAAAATTATAAATAAAAATAAATAAGAAACCAGCAATTCATTGTTTTATTTAAGTAGGCTTAGGTAAGCTCATCCTACAGTAACAAAAATGAAACTATCCAGTGGAGTGAGAGGGTACAAGAAAATAGGCCAACCGTAAGTCGCTAACGAACTAGAAATGACTAGTTAACGATTTTTACACAGGGATTGTTATAGATAGAGGTAGCTGTAGGGACCTATCGAGAAATTCAACCAACTAAACCGCATTTGTCGCGTCGTTTGCGTTAAAACTTTATGCTTCCACACACATATCACGCCTATATCCCCGAAGGGGTAGGCAGAGGTGCATTACACACCGACAATTAGCCAGTATTTTAGTCCCACGTAATAGGGGGCAAGCCTATTGCCATCACCGGGCACATTTATAACGGGTTATTTCCAAATGACCGAGTGAATTTAATAAAAAGTAGCAGCTATATTGTAATTTTGAAATAATTTGAAACGCTTCAAAATGCTTCATAAAATTGAAGTTTCATGTCTAATTTCATATTAACAGATTTTTACTAAATGCATATAAAAGTAAATAAGGTATGTTCTTACTCAGGTACCTACACTAAAAAAATCATATTTTTAATTTCATATTAAATGTCTTCTATCTGTTTGTTCTCGCTAATCTCTGGAACGGCTGGACCGATGTTAACGGAGCTTTCAGTGGTGGATAGCTGCTGTAATAAGAGGTATAACATAGCATACTTTTTATCTCGGTAATGTGTTCCCGTGGGAATTAAAGTCCGCTAGGAAATAAAATACCTAATTATTCTTCTAAAGCGGCCTCAGCTGGGTTTGTTTCAAAAATTACATATAGGTACATAACGGACTTTGCCTGCTGATATGCCAAAAAAATATTGAGGTGCACCCTTATCACAGTTATCACTTAAGTGGTTTTAAAAATAGTCGCCCCCGTATGATGGGGTAATGATAGGGTAACGCACGATCTCCTCAGAGGCTGCATGTCTCTTAGCCAGAACCCCTCCATGGGACCTGGAAGCAAGAGCCTTTGCGTCATTGTTTCAATGGCTCAAGGGGGTTCTGAAGCTGGACCACAGGCCTACGTTTAGAAAAATCAAGGCTCAGCGCTCCCAACTCCGCCAGGATCTCATGGAGACATGGAAGGTGAGACTTTATCAACTACGGTGGGGAACCACCACCATCGCAGCGGTAGGACCGGTCATGGACGAGTGGCTGCACAGTCGGCACGGTGACGCTGCAAGGGGTCCGGCGAAGGCACCGCACTCCACACGCTTGTGGAGCGCCCAGCGTAGGTGAGTCAGCGCTGGGACCTCGTCGTGGCGTGGAAGCCATGCTTTGAGCCATGGTCTCCAGCGGGAGTTGGTGGAACGTGGCCGTGTCCTTCCCCGAGCACGTCACGTCACGCTCGAGAAGGTGGCGGTCGAGAGGGAGAGGGAGCGTACCTTCCTTGCTGAGTTCCGAAGTCGGTGGCCAGGGCACCGCAGACAACGGCCAGCTGCAGTGCTGAAACTCCGCAGAACGCACATTTATTTACCGACGCTGGTTAAAACCCGACCCCAATAATGCGGGATAAAACCCCACCAAACTCCAGACAGAGGGCACATAGTTGGCCAAAGTCTGCGGCCGCCACAGAGAATACTTCCGAGTGCGTACCTGGGGCGCCCAGCAATGGACGAAGGGGCGGCCGAGGCATTGGGCCGCGGTATAAAAAAAGGGGCATTGCAAAGACCTGCCGCCCGGAGCCTCGCAATAGGTAAGGACGCCGCTGTTCGGGGGAATAAACACTGTGCCACGAGAATTATTAATTGTAGGTTAGATTAATAATTGATGAGGTACTTTTTATTGTGAATTAGGCTAGTCTTGATTAGGTACATTTTATAAAACAAAACAAGTACCAGACATGTCCATCTATCGGAAATATTTGGTAGGTACAAGGTAAAGCGATTCTTTACACCGCACCAGAGGTGTCTGCTGTACAAAACGCAGATTAGACCCTGCGTCGAATACTGCTCTCACCTCTGGGACGGCTCCGCGAAGTATTTGCTGGACGCACTCGACGCTATGCAGCGACGCGCTGTTCGCTTTATAGATTGTCCGGAGGTGGGAAGCCTTGAGCCGCTAGCCCAGCGCCGAACAATTGCTTCCTTGGCCGCCTTCTACCGTATTTACCACGGTGAGTGTTCTGAAGAGCTCTTCAATCTGATCCCACCCTCTCCCTTCCGATCCCGAACAACGCGTGCCGGGCAGAGATGTCACTCTCGTACCGTGGAAACCGTCTTCGCGAGAACTGAGCGTTTTAAACGTTCGTTTCTCTGCCGAACGATGGTGGCTTGGAACGCCCTGCCCGCGCACGTGTTTCCTCCAACATATAACCCTGGGTTCTTTAAGCGAAGCGTGAAGAGGCACATTACTGGGTCGTCAAGTTGAGGGTCACTCTCTATAGTATTCCTGTGAACTGTGAGAGTTACCCACAATCACCAGACGTCGCCACAGCTTACCATCAGGCGGGTGGCGTCAATTTGTCGACCTAAATATAAAAAAAAGGTATAAGTGGCATAAGGGGTTGGTAGAGCTTTTCCTACCAGGAAAAGTGTACCGAAGTACCACTTGATATCGACAAATTCAAATTATAACAGTTTGTAAATACCGTTTTAATTGATCTTGAAATAAAATAATCGCAATTTAAATAAAATATATTTATTCACTTGCGTATATTTGTGTAGTACAGACAGAAAAAGGTAAAAGTATAATTACAAAAAAAAAATTGTAAAAAATAGACATTAGTTTAGTAAATAAATACATATTATTTACGCTTGTAATTTTCTTAAATTATTATTTCCTTTGGAGTTCAATAGTACATATCGAAATAAATAGTTAGGTTAAAGATGAAGTACATAATAGTATTGTATACAAGACTATAGGTATACCTCGCGTCACATAAAAAGAACGCTGGCACAGTAGACGATTTATCGATCTACTAGTGGTCGCCCGCGACTTCGTCCGCGTGGTAATTTGGATTTTTTCCCGTTCCCGTAGTATCGCGCACTCGGTTTGTCGTCATATTTTGAACAATTCACACAATATCCTTATAAATTGTAGCCTATGTGGTATTCTGATGTATAAGCTATATTATTGTAAAGTTTCATTAAAATCCATTCAGTAGTTTTTACGTGAAAGAGTAACAAACATCCATCCATACATACTCACAAACTTTCGCGTTTATAATATTAATAGGATATGGCGGTTAAAGAGAGAGTACCGACTCGCAAACACACTTCTCCCATTCTCGCCTAGCGTTCTTTTTACGTGAACATCAGTATAAATGCGTGAACTTTACATTTAGAATTTTTCTACTTACACTTTTCGACAGAAAAACAATAATCTAAGCGCCATAATACCGCAACACTTATCCATCTACAATAGACAACCTAAGGCTGTAGGTATAATAGAGGTGAAGTTATTATCCCTTGTGTGAGGCCACAAAACCTTCGTCAATCAGAAAGGGTTGAGCTGACGTTACGACCTAAAACTACGTGTATATTTAGGCACCTACACTGGAAATCTAGACTTTCTAAACTTCGGATGAAACTCCTAATAACGTGCTATCCACGAATAATATAAACCCTTAGGAAACCTTAATTTTATTTTGTGACAGCCTTATGGGGTAAAATGGGTGTTTTTGGGACACTATGTATAATAACACGCTCTAGTTGTGTACCTAAGCGCCTACGTATAGTTTTGTTGGCATTTTTATAATTTCATATTAAAAATAATTCGGTCGGAAATTCGGTTGCTTTGTGGATGTAGCATACCTATGTGGCTACTTTGACATATTGTCAAAGTGGCCACATAGGTACGTACGGTACGTAATTAGACATCGTAGGCGCGCAAGTAACTTCAGGAGAAATGCATTGTGTAAACAGCTATTTGAAACAGAGATACCTATAAAATCGTGTAGTGGTTTTAAACCAAATGACTGTTGGCTTTAAACCGTGTAGCCAGCAAAAAATATCTGTTTTAAACAATGTATTTTTCCCTTAGGTAGTCAAGGTCAAAATTAGCTAAGTGAATAATTCCGAGGTGGATGTCAATTTTCCCGCCGGGCACCACTGGAAATATCTGCAGAGACGGCAACGGACGTACGAGCGGCCGCGACCTTAAGACGCGGAATTTAAAAAAAATTGTCAATTTCCTAAAATAATAATATACAAATACGTAGATAGGTACAAAATATTATAAAACAGTACAAGTCTTGTCGGTACACAATTTTGCACAGTATATTTTGGCTCGGATAGATAGACCATAGAGTAAAGTAATATAAAATTGATCCCTAGAAAGAATATAAGTAGGTACTCGTATACCTTGTCTGAAAACTCGTGACGTGGAGCTGGAAAATGTAAGCGTTCGCGGCAATTATTTGGGTATCGGTGTCGATCTCGCTGGTTGTCAAAAGTACCTACTATCGGATTCCATTAGTACTTTTGAGGAGTGATTGGCATTGAGACTCGAATGATTGTTGCCAAGGCCTGCCAAGGCTTACATTATTTAGCTCCGCGTCACGACTTCTTAGACAGGGTATAGGTAGGTAGGTACCTAAAAGAAAAACTGATAAGTGCAGCTTATTGAAATTTGTCCGTCTGTCTTTGCCTTTCTATCTGAAAATACGCCAAAATTACTGGACGAATAACGAAAACTTGCCATGATAATTTACATTTAAAGTCAAGTTATAAAATACATTAGATATTTGCCGGAAAACCTCTTTGGTCAAACAGCATAAGTGGCATAGGAGTCCAAAGTCTTGACGTAATTTTATTTTAATCTAGAAGTTTGTACATTAGTTTTGTTGGATATTTAGGTATAAAAGTCATACTGAATTAAAGTTCTAAGTATTACCTATATGTGAAGCTAACTAAATAACCTCGGTCCACCGTAGGTAGGTATATCTTTTAACCTTTAACGGAAGCTCTCAAACAAAAAAAACTATATTGCAACGGTAAAAAATAACCTATTTTGCAACAGTCTTTATTGCTACCCTCCTAATGGTCGTAGCGTGATATTACATAGCCTTCCTTGATAAATGGACTAGGCAACTTAAAAATATTTCGAACGAGAAGTTCCTGAGGTTACTTAGTGCATTCAACCAAACAAATTCTTCAGCTTATACAGGATCACTGGTAATTCGATATCTTACGGGCAGTAGACCCGCATTTGCTGCATTTAGAGGGTAAATGCAGCAAATTAAACCCTTTACTACCATTTAATTTGCTGCATTTACCCTCCCCTACACCTAATTACCAGGAAGACGTCTAATTACCAGTAAACCTGTAAGTAAATATTCTAAATTGGAAGTTACATTTCAACTTATTTATTACTCAGTTATACATAATGTGAATAGAAAATAAATAATTGGAAAGAGAATATCGATTATATTACACAATAAATACATAAATACACACGTAATCTAATAAATTACAAAAATATACACCCATCATTTTTACAATCAACTTACCAACCCTTCTCCTATTAGGTAATAAGGTGTGTATAGCATTTAAGTCTCTGGAAACTAGGCCCTTCTTTTATTTAGGGCTGAGCACCCGTCATCGTCACTTAAGTGACCGTTACATTTTTGAACGGAGTAAAATATTATAATATATATTTCATCAGACAATAGATTTTTTTTTGAATAAGTACATGAATATTAGAATGTCAAAATTTTAAAGTAGGTATAACAATACGTAACGTGTATAATGCATTATGAAACAACATAGTTGTTACTAATTTGTACTTTAACAGTACATACCATTTTTCTAAATGTGTTTTACGTATTTAAATTACTTAAACCACAATTAGTTGTTAGACAATTATTATTATTAATTATTAAATTACTTGAATAAATTCAACTTTTAAAAATATAATTCCTTATTACTTTGATGATGATATTCCAACAGCAATAATGATCATTCCCTTAGCACCTTAATATTAATTTTACTAAGTACAATATTGTTATTTTACACAAACATATTATCACATTTAAAATTGCACATGCATAGAATATAGATAACAAATATTACAAACAGGAATAGAATCACCAATTTTTAAACTATACACTAAAATCGTTCACAATCACGAGAGTGTATTCTTGGGAAAACTCTAGGTTTTCCATGTTTAAGACACTATCCACCAGTTCCATTGAAAAATTGTGCATGTTTAGTGTAAGGAGCTGCAATATGATAAGGTGGAGGCTGACCACGGGTGTACACTGGCTCTGATATATTAGGACTGTTCCGATGGTTAACAACACTCGGTGGATTTGATGAAGATGACATTTCATCATAAAACTCATACATATTTTGTGTAGTTGGCGAATGCACATGACTGTAACTACCATCATCAGAGATTAGTGGTGTATTTGCCATTCTATATGGGTTAGTTGTATTTGTATGTCCCGTTGGCGAATACAACTCTGGAGACTGTGTTGACACATAAGTAGGACTAGATGCTGCCATACCATAAATGTTAGAATTTGGTGATTGTGTTTGATGAAGTGGTGTATAACCATGGCGCTCTACAACTGGTGCAGAATAATTAGTGTAAGTACTTAAATTTGGCATAGTTGTAGAGCTAACCACTTGACTAACAGTATGAACTCGTGGACTTGGCACATCGCGATTTCTGTGTGAGTGATAATTAAATACATCGTAATTCCTTTGACTATAAATTTTATCTTTGGCGTGTGCACTATTTTCATTGTCATATATACTATCATGGTAATTGTTTTCTGAAACAGAATGACATATATGTTCTTTCCGTGCATACCCATCAAAATTAGACACATTATCTATCATAGTCCTGTTATTATAAGTACTTTCACTGTAATGTGGGGCTAACATTGTTTCATTATTTGAAAGCCTATCTTGTGAACTTAAGCTTAATCTTTGCAATCTACTATGAGCATCATCCACACTTTTATGGTATGTCATTTCATTAGGCTTTGAATAAGTTGTCCTTTCTATAGTTGGCCCGTAAACATTCTGTAATAATGGAACTGCTGCTCTGTCTACATCTTGCCTAGAACTATACACCTTGTCATTTTGTATTGCACAATGTTTAGCAGGCAAAAGATAATCTCCACTGTCTGCTTTATAATCAACATTAGTATTTCCATTTTCAGAATATAAGGCATGGTCTACACTTTTGTATGTCTTGTCATGTTCATATGCAAGATCTAAAGGCTTATCATAATTATTTTCCATCGGTAAATTATCATAAACAGATGTTTTCATTAGGTCTTTATTAGTTGCACTCAAATTTCCTTTTTGGGTGCATCCATCTACTTCTGTTTTATTGTCAGAGGCAAATCTTTGTTGTAAGGTGGGCGTTATTTTAGCAGCTTTAATATGTACTGCATTCTGCATGGGTGGTGTAACATCCTGAGCGCCATCTTTATGAATATTTCTTGCATGTTTCGCAAGAGCCCTCAATTCTTTTGGATAAGGTGTTGGCGCTCTTCTTAATTGGCCTGGTTTTTCAGCTACTTTTGGTACAGATTTTAAATCAACAAAACTAATATGGCGGGCTGCAGCAGGAGCTTCCACATTTTCTGGTTTCACATTGTCTAATTTAATTTCAACTGGGGTTAAAGGCACTTGGGGGAAGAGGAAACAAGTTAAGACTTGTTCATAAGTGTGTGGGTCTACTTCAGAATGCATAGGCACTAAAGGTTTACTTTGATTTTCAGATAGCCAGAGGGCTACTAAACTGTCACAATTTAACAAGGTTTGGGGAAGACAGCTTAATGAGTTCCTTACTAAGTTTAACACTCGTAAAGATGTTAAATGTCCTACTTCAGGAGGGACTTTAGTAAGTTTATTGGCTCGTACAGATAACACTGATATCTTTGTGCAACTTCCTATCTCTGGGGGTAATGACATTAGCATGTTATCATCAACATTTAGGTATTGCAATTTTCTTAGAAGACCCACAGATGATGGCAATGTATCTAAATAATTACACATAAGCATCAATTCTTCCAGGTTTGCCAACTGACCTATGCTCTCAGGTAGAGCATATAATCTATTGTTGTCTAGTTTCAAGGTAGTTAAACTGCTTAGCCTACCAATGCTATCTGGTAGCTCTGTCAAGTTATTAAGTGATAGTGTTAGATCTACTAATCTTACACAGTATCCAATTTCCGGAGCCAGTTCTTCTATCATGTTATTGCTGGCCTCCAAGTGTACCAGATTCTCCAGAGGCTTGACAACTGATGTTATACATGTTAAACTGTTACTATCAATCCATAATTCTTTTAGTTTTACAAACTTTCCAATGACTTCAGGAAACGCTTGGAAATCATTCTGTCCCATATCTAATCTCTGTAACTCTGTAGAACGTGACAGTGACTTTGGTAATATCATTAAATAATTATCTCTTAATTCAAGGATCTTTAAATTTGTTAATCTTCCAAAGTTTCCAGGTAAATATTCTAAGTATGTATCATTCAGATATAATTCTTGTAATGCAGTCAGGTTGGTAATAGCATCAGGAAGCTTTTCTAATGGATTGACACTCAGATCTAAGAACATCAAGTATTTCAACGCTTTCATGGTCTCTGGTATAGACGCAAGAGTGTTTCTACTAATATTCAGATGTTGAAGATTCACTAGGGAGGATATTGCAGCTGGTAATGTTGACACTTCATTATCACTCAAGTCGAAGTGTTTCAGTCCATGGCACATGAACAATTGTCTCGGAAGTTCTGTCACACGGTTACTCTGCACGAATAACGCTTCGAGTGTTCGTTCGTATACGAAGACTTCAGTCGGAAAATCGACCAAGGATTGGTGGGAATAATCTAACTCCACCACATCTTCGACACCAGGTCTCACGCAACACAAGAAGTCAAATGGCATTGTATTAGAACTCACTTTCAACTTCGCAAAGCAACTTATACGATTTTTCACACAGATTCGCGTCAATCATCATCACACCAGTTCGGTAGTGTTTTCCAGTGAAACACAATATTTACATTTACACATTTTCTTTTATTTTATTACTATGTTGTGATGAATCGTATAGAAAAAGTACAAAATATCTAAATAATGAATCACTCAAACAAAATAAATGATAACCTTCGCCGCCTGGCCAATCCCAACAATAATGCTGTCATTACTGTCATGTCAGCTTGTCAATCTCTGTTTTTCTATTCTAACCAACGCGCAAAGGGTCTCGATCTTGCCGTATTCGGTTTGATTTTAAGTGTTACCACTTCAAATTAATTTAATCCCTTTTTTGATATTTTATAGTCTACTCTTTCTTTGGTGGGTGGGTGTAAGATTTAGGAAGGTTTTTGCTTGGCTCTTAGTTAAGCAACCACCTGGGACTGTCAAGACGACGCTGTTTTGGTACTCACGTGTGTCTTGTTAGTTATCGGTTTTTGAGTGTTTTTTGTGGTATAAGTGATTGATTTTGACCTATTTTGTAAAAAACTAACGTTTTGTGTTGTTTTGTGATCGTTTCGGTGGCTTAAGGTATTGTGTCTGTCCCATATTTTATGTTAAACCGTTTCGAAGATGGATAGGGAAAAACCCCCTGATCCTCCCGATATCCCTACTCCCACTACTCCTATTTTCTCTTCTCCTTACCTGTTTCCAGATGTCTCACTGTCCACCCCTACCAATCCCCTATCCCAACTCGCGGAAGTAGCTTGTAGTGTAGCCGATTCTTCGCGAAAGCGCCATGGTGATGACGGATCAACTAATCCCACCCCGCTCAAACAGCCTAAAAGCTCGTTGTCCCGCAATAAGTATACAGAGAGGGACCAAAAGCCATTCATAGTACATGTAGCTCGCATAGAAACCCAACCCAATGCAGGCACTACGCTCCACCCTGTCACTTTTGGTCTCTTCTTAAAGAAATATAATATTAGAAATATAGTCAAGGATGGTGTCAAGAAGGTAAGTAGAAACCGAGTGTCTGTGGAGTTTGCCTCTCCGCAAGATGCTAACTCATTCCTACTTAATCCGGTCCTGTCACTAAATAACTTAGAAGCGTTTATTCCGTCGTTCCACATAACTCGCATGGGTGTCGTTAAAGGCATCCCTATTGACATGTCGGAAGAAGAAGCAAAAACTCACATATCTACCCCTGCAGGTTGTGGGGAAATCTTAAAAATAAGGCGTATGAAGAGGAAGGTCTTCACGGAGGGGACTCCCGAATGGAAAGATACTGAAACTTGCGTTATCACATTTGATGGTCAGTCCCTACCTAGCAAGATATATTGCTGCTATACATCTCTCCCGGTAGATATATATATATACCCAACCATAATGTGCCGAAAATGTTGTATGTTTGGTCATGTCGAGGCCCAATGCAGAAGCAGGAAGCCAAAATGTTTTAAATGCAGTCTCGATCATGAAGGTAAGGCATGTTTCATTCCAGAGAGCGAGGCTAAGTGTCCAAACTGCAAAAAAAACCACTATGCAAGCTATACCAAATGCTCAGAATTCGAACGGCAAAAAGCAATAAAAACAGTGATGGCCCAAAGAAATGTATCCTACATAGAAGCTAGTAGAGAAATTCCACAATACAACTCTTCCTATGCAGATATAGTTAAATCTCCCTCTCCTCACCCAAGTGCTCTAACTCAATCCTACCGCAAAACAATAACCTTAAAACCTAAGTCCCATGTCCCTCTTCCAAACTCTTATGACAAAAGTGCTCATCAACGTCTAGTCTCCCACCCTCAATCTTCTCAGCCTAATGGCTGCGCTCTCAATCCCCCTTCTCAAAATATTCCTGTCCACTCTCGCCCCATCATAGACTTATCAATCCAAATAATATCTTCTTTTATATCATCTAGCAATAACATACCGACCAACGTTGCCCAAACCCTAATTTCCCTCCTAACCAACCTACAAAATGGCCCCCCCTCTAACTTTCCTACAGTGGAATATGAGGAGCATTCTACATAAAAAACATGAGCTCTCACATTTAATAAATAAATACAAACCCCAAGTATGCTCCATAGCCGAAACCTGGCTAACCTCAGATCTTAGCTTCCGTCTATCGCAATTCAATACCCTTAGATGTGATAGACCGGATGGCTATGGAGGGTCTGCCCTCCTCATTAATCGTAACATTCCACTCATCTCCCTGTCCTCGACTGTCTTATCTCAAGAAATAAACTGTATTGCAGCCAAGATAAAGGATATCTCAGTGATATCTGTCTATATTGCCCACCCCCACCCTAACCTCCTTCCAATTTTGAAACAGATTTTAAGCAGTTTTAGTGGATCTATGCTCGTTATGGGAGACTTTAACGGTCATCACTTTAGATTCGGCTCTGAACACTGTGATACGTTTGGTATAGGTCTGGTTGTCCAATCCAAAAGTTCTCAATCTGTGTGTCCTGAATGATGGTATGCGTACCAAAAGGACACTCCCAGGCCAACGCAAAAGCTGTGTAGATCTAGCTTTCTGCTCTGTTGATCTAGCATCTTCTGCTCATTGGCAATGTACAGGCCTGACACATGGCAGTGATCACTTTCCTATCCTTATCTCCCTTACATCCAAATCCTTTATAGAGAAAAGTCCCCCTCCTCTCCTCAAGTTCAACCTATCCAACCCTGATTGGGCAGAATATTCGTCCCTTCTTGAAAACAAAATCATCTCCCTTCCCAATTTCGAATCACAAGATCCCCTTCTTCCTACTCATATGCATGCCCAGAACTGCCTTGATGGATTGATTGGCGCTGTCAATGCAAGTGCAGAAGCAAACTTCCCTATTAAAAACAGTGCCTGCGGAAAGATTCCATCTCCCCCATGGTGGGACCATGAATGCACCACTGCAGTAAGAGAAAGGAAGGAGGCAGAAAAATTATACAACTGCAACATGAGCATTCAAAACCTAATTCAGTATAAACGTATATGTGCAAAAACTAGACGCCTTCTGCGACGAAAAAAACGTTCTGGCTGGGTCAACTTCTGTAACTCCTTAGCTCCTACTACACCATCAGCTGTCGTATGGCGCAGAATCAACAGATTTAAATCTGGTTGTTCGCCTTCCAACTCCTCTTCTATGACTCGGGAAACAGCGGACCTATTCCTTGGCAGAATAGCTCCAGACTATGTTCCCTCTGTCTCAGAGGCCATACAGGCCCGGCTATCTGAGGGACCCATTTGACTCCCCATTTTCTGATGTGGAACTAGAAATGGTCCTCAGCCACGTCCAAGACTCCTCCCCTGGTAAGGATGGTATCCCTTACTCCTTTCTCAAACACACAGGTTACAACGCGAGAAAATACTTACTACAAATTTTGAACTATTGCTATGAGAAGGGCTGGATACCTGACCAATGGAAGACCCAACTGATAATCCCTGTACTGAAACCTGGGAAACTTGCAAACGATCCAAATGGGTTCAGACCGATTGCATTATCGTCGGTATTAGTTAAGATACTAGAACACCTCATTAAAAATCGCCTTGAACATATTGTGGAATCGAGAAAATTACTACCCACCTGCCAGTTTGGCTTCAGAAAAGGACTCAGCACCATGGACAGCATAGGAGTACTTGTAACGGATATCCGCATCTCCCTATCACGTAAGGAATCTGTTGTGGCAACATTCCTTGATGTGTCGTCTGCGTACGATAGTGTCCTCCTCCCAATTCTCAGGCAAAAGCTGCAACAGCTGAGACTCCCGGCGAGGATGATCCAATGCATGTGCGAGATGCTCATGTCCCGAACCGTCATCTTGAGGGTCCAGGGTGACGAGCTCGATCAGCGAACAGTATGGAAAGGCTTGCCTCAGGGCTCGGTCCTTAGCCCTCTGCTGTACAACTTGTACACGGCGGATATTGGTTCGTGTCTCAACTCCAACTGCCATCTCCTACAGTATGCCGACGATCTGGCCCTTTATGTGGCAAACCCATCCATTTCAGACGCAACCTCATCACTGTCCGTTTCTCTGGACTCTCTTAATGAATGGTTAACGATCCACGGGCTAACCCTATCTGCGTCTAAGAGCTCTGAGGTTGTTTTCACCCGCGCAAGGAATATCCCCCAAGTCTGTTTACGGGTGCAGGGGCATTGTGTTCCAGTTTCTTCCAAAGTCAAATTCCTTGGGGTCTACTTGGACTCAAAATTGACAGGCCTCCCCCACTTAGACTATTTAGTTCAAAGATGCGAGCAGACAGTTCCTATCTTGAAAGCTCTATCAGGAGTCTGGTGGGGCGCTCACCCATACACAATGAAACTGGTATACAATGCTCTTGTACGCAGTAAAATGGATTATGGTACATTCTTACTGATTCCATGCAATAAAGGTGCCCTGGCTCGATTGGACAGGATACAGTCAGCTTGCCTTAGATGCATTACCGGGTGCATGAAATCTTCGCCTATCAATGCTCTTCAGGTTGAATGTGCGGAGCCACCACTAACTCTGAGGAGGGAATATTTGGCATCCCGTTTTATCAATCGGTTATATCCACGGCAAAATCACCCACTCCTTCAAAACTTGGCTGTTCTCGATTCACTGTGTAACACCTCCAACTACTGGACACATAAAGAAGTTCCTCTCGTGGTTAAGGCCTATAGGCGTTTGGTAAACATGGAATGCCCTGTGGCTGAGTCTGTTGGGCTCCCCATTTTTGATTACGATTTTGAGGTGCTATGCTTTAAACCAGAAATCCGGTATGATACAGGAATTTCCAAGAACTCCCCCTCTGCTACAGCGACTTTTGATGCGTTGGTGGACAGGCGTTGGAGAGACTCTCAGCGGTTTTTTACCGACGCTTCAAAGCTGACAAGCGAAGGCTACACTGGTGCGGCGGTCTACTTCCAAAACAGCAGAATCTCCCTGAAATTTAGATGCCCGAAAATTTCATCTGTGTTTACCGGAGAGTGCGTGGCTATATTAGAAGCGTGCAAATATATAGAATCCCATAACATCTCCTAGGCCGTCATATTCACTGACTCGCTGAGTGGCCTCCAGACAATAGAGCAGAATCCTCTCAAGAGCAAACTACATAGTACCATCGTTTTAGAAATTAAAAAACATCTGTTTGCAAGCTCCAAAAACCACAGAACTGTGGAACTGGTCTGGATTCCAAGCCATTGCGGTATAATGGGCAATGAGTGTGCAGACTTGCTCGCTAAGGATGCTGTGACTTCCGCCTCCGCAGAACTATCACACTTTACATGCCAAGGCTACGACCTACTGAGCCCACTAGAGAGGAGCCTACAAGGGATGTGGGAAGAACTATGGATCAAATCGAGCAAGGAGAAAGGCAAGTTCTACCACGCCATACAACCAAGCATTACACGGAAACCCTGGTTCTATAACTTTAAGAAAACCGAGAAGTACATCATTTCTGTTATGTGCAGACTTCGCTTGGGTCATTGCTCCTCTCCAGTCTTTCTACAGAAAATACAGGTTCGTGACTCATCTATATGCGAGTGTGGCCTTGATGAGGGTACGACAGACCACATATTCTTTAACTGCCCTTTAAATAATATACCCTCAGACTTATATAGTCAATTGCCCAAATTAAAGATTCCTCTCCCTGTGAACTTCCCATCCCTGCTTACCCACTCCTCCCCTCAACTACTCGCTCTCTTAATGTCATTCATCCGTCTCAACAGTATTAAACTCTGAAACTGGCTGATAGCACCATCCGTACTCATGATGAGATCTCCAGTCTATATATGTATATATTTACTACTATGTGTTATACCATACTTTTATGTAATCGTTTGTTCCTAAATGTATTATCCATTTACAATTATGAATACACACCTTGTGTGTGTGTTTGTTTTGTATTTGTGCTGTACCTATTGTATATTTATGTATATTGTTTCAGTGTTCCTACTAATCCGCAACAGGTCAAAACGTGCTTCACCGAATCTAATTCAATGGGCTTACTGAAACCCAAATAAACACACGCTTCACCATTGCACGTTTGTTAGTGGCAGAGTCGTCGGATACCAAGTCTGACACCGCTTGCCAAAAAGGAAAAAAAAAAAAAAAAAAAAAAAGCAACCACCTGCAGCCACAAGTAATTTTTTCAATGTCACAGTTATTTAATTGTGCCGATATAAATGATGAAAATACTGTTCTGATGATGACACCTACTTACTAGATCTAGCTGCACCTATAAGCTCGCAACTCGCAATGATCCAATCTCGTTGTAAAAAAATCATCATCCACTAATCGTTTTCCCAGTTGGGATCGGCTTTCCAGTTAGTGGCTGAACTTTGATATTTACCGTGAAGCTACTGGTACTACTGGTACTACTACCGGCGATATCGTAGTTTTCTGTAGCTAGCTCAGTCGGGTTTTTTGGGCTCCAACTATACAGGATGGAATTTTTTAATGACACCTGGAGGGAAAGTACTCTACATACTGAAGATAGACGATTTTTTTTATGGGGATATGTAAAAAATCTAATTTACCAAAATTCCTATGCAACTGTAAACGAGTTAAGAACTGAGGTACACAATACGATTTTGAATATTCATCACAACTCTCTATTAAAAGTTACTGAACATGAATTCCTTAAAAGAATAAATATCTGTATCCAACAAAATGGAGCTCATTTCGAGCAAATAATTAGTTAGTATAACCTTTTTTTTTCGTTCAATTAAAAAAGTTTAGATTTCATGGTTTTCCTTTCATTTAATTTACCACGTTTGTTAGAGAGATTTGATCCTTATGATTGACCCTATCGATCGATGTCATAAAAGTACAGGGATGTTATTTTTTCGGATTTTACCCGGTTCGATTCCCAGGTGTGGCAATCGAATTTTGAAAATCTGTGAATGCAGTTCTGTTTCTTTTTAAAAATAAAGGAATGTTTTCTTTGATTAAAACTGTCTATCTTCAGTATCTGTCTATATTCTGTATACCCATAACGTCTGCCATATAATGTTCGTATTGTAACCGGGACCGACGGCGACGATTTAACGTGCTCTCGAGTTCTGCTCAATGTCTAAAAAAAAGGTCACCCATCCTAAGACCGATATATGGTTAGTATTGCTTCACGATATTGCAAAAAAGAGTACCTACCTACCTACAATGCAGCTTAATTTTTTTGGGATTATTACCAATGATAAAAACAAAAGCTTATTCATCTACTTGCCATTATTTGGGGTCCTGTTCTAAACATCCCTGTCACAAGTCATGTCCTCTGTCACTCCCTTCCTTGTCATATCCTCTTTCACGCATTCCATCCATCTTTTCCTGGGCCTACCTACCTCTAAATCTAAAACCTACTTTGCAAGTTCCTAACCATATTACTTTTCCTCTTTTCTCAATTTACATACAAACAAAGGTTTAGTATTACAATTTATTTGATATTGCATTATTTATAGTAGACTAAAGTTAAGGAAAATAGGCGGAGACCGGAGTAGTTCGATACGTAGCACCACGAGCCGATTTCTTTTCTTTGTAGTTGACTTTCGGCAAATTGATATTTTCTTTACCCCTTTGTGTTTGGTAGGACGATTTGCTAATTGTACCTGAAAAATGTATTAATAAAAATACACGTCAAAAATGGACACCACAACCGACTTCAAATAACCAAAATGGCACCACTTGGGAAGTAGTAGCTTTAGTCATAACTTTGTCAATTCAAATCGTACGAAGATGGTATTACAGAAAATGGCAAAATAAAAGTCCAGGCAAGTAAGTTCAGCAGAAAGTCAAATCTGCTGTGTAAACACACCTCCGCGCCGCCTCCTCGCCACGCGGTGACTGTGCGGCGAGACTGTGCTGTCGAGTGCACAGCTTCGCGTTGTTGTGTGCATGGGCGCTAATGGGCCCACAGACTAACAGATATCGGACTGTCCGTTAGAAGTTGACTAAGGACGAACAACTTGTTCTAATGGCTGGTTTACATTGGTCAAGTTTTTAGTACAGTAGCCAAGTACAGTGAACAAGGACAATGGTGTAACCCAATCGGACAGTAGCGAGTCAACTTGGCTTGCAAGTGGTGGGTCCGAGGTCACCACAATGCACACAGTACCCTAAATAAATTGTGCATTTAATATAGATTAATATGGCCGTTTACAGCATGTAATTTAAATGAATATTTTGGGAGATATTACACATTTAAAATGCAGGGACATTTAGATGTTGCGGCGATCATTCGTACGAGTATTTCATCAGACGTATTTTTTGACGAGACTCGTCCATTTTGCCAGAGGAAAGACACTTGACTGGCCGTAGTGTAAACAGTCACTGTCCAGACTCGAAATACTCGCCACTGTACTAAAAGCTTGACTAATGTAAACCAGCCTTAACTGACGACCGGCGATTTGCTAATTTCTGGGCCCCTTTTACAGACGACTTGATTGTTGATCGGAACAACTCCGTTTATATTCTAATTTCTTGCAGAACAATAAGAAAAATAACCTTTATGTTTCAAAACTCGATTGTCAGTGTCAGCAGGCTGTAGGTACTTCGGATCCAAACCGACCTTATTACTTTTACCTTGTGATTCGGGACTCTGTGTTTCTTCCAGATTTGATCTGTGAAATATTAGTTCTGTTTATTTGTTTAACACAGCATTCACCCCAAAGATGGGTGCATTTATGAGTCCAACAAATAGTTCAGAGGTATACAAAACGCATGTGGACGCCTGCCTATCAGCGAACAAGGCTCTGGCAAATATAAAAGCTCCCGATACATGAGAATATAATATTGTATGTTTGTGAATCGAACTAATATGATATAACAGAAATAAGAAAAGAACCAGGCAAAACGCATAAAAAAACAAGGATAAAAATGAACAAAAATATGAATGGAATGGGCACCCATACATCAGCGCCGGTGCAGCCATCTGGTGAAAACTCAATACACTAATTAGATCATCTCCCAGCTTAAAACTGACAGAACACACTGACATATCGTCTGCAGACTCAGATCGTTCAGACGGCCTTTTTTGTTTAATTTTCAGCCTTATCGACTAACGTCCGTAGCCAACTTCAACCTTATCGACGATCTGAGACTGTTGGCGTGTGGGACCCTTGACGTTTGGTATGGATACGTTTGACATCCACTAATTATATTCATTTGTTCACACAGCACGTCATAGCACAATCATTTTCATTGGTCCACAATCACATCCTCACAGCATACCTACATAGCACATTTCTGGTCGAAAGGTACTCCAATATTGTTATAGAACTACGCTGATTTTGAGAGAGATGGCGCCACTATACAAGATAAATAATAAAAATTACTTACGATTTCGAAGTCCCATAAAAGTCTATAGACTCTTCAGATATACCATGCAGTGATTCCACATGGTTATTGTTTCTTGACAGAAAGTATGGCGTAGAACTACTTGCACATTGAATACCATTTTTATTTTGCATAGGCTCTGTCAATTCAACATTATCTAGTTTTTTATGAAGCCATTGGATAACTGGAAGTATAATTATTATGTATATTAATTACTTATGGTATTTAACTGAGTAAATTAATGAACATAGATGGACAAATCTTAATGTTAAGTTGTATGTGTTTTCGACTATAGTGAAAATTCATAACAGTCTTACCAAAATCTTATGGAGCAAGCCAAGCTCACTTGCCGATCAACGGACGAGGCTCTGGCCAACATAAAAGTGCCCGGTTACCGTCAATAGGACCGGCAAAATTACTAGCGAAAATTGGGCGAATAATAGGTTTCTGCTGGAATAAGAAAATAATAATAAAAAGAATACATACTTACCCATATTATTATTCTTTATGGTTTCATCTCTTTCTTTGAGCGCAGTTTCGTTGAGTTGATATTTATCTCTCATTTCATCCAATTCCTTCTGCAAATTATCCATACTCTGACTTGTGACACTTATCTGTTTCTTCTGTTCTTCCATTTCTGTTGTATTGCGCTCTATTACTTTTTCTTGTTCTAATGCTATCGCAGTTCGGCATAGTAACTAAAATTTTATCAAACATATAATTTTAAAGCTAAGGTTTAAAGTTGAGATAGGTTATATTTTGGTTTTATGAATAAAATAGCTTAAAAAGGCCAAGAGCAAGTCGGACTCGCGCACAAAGGGTTCCATACCAAAATGACAAAAATAACGTTTATTGTATAAATATTTATTATATTCTGTATTTTAGTATTTGTTGTTATAACTGCAACAGAAATACATCATCTGTGAAAATGTCAACTATGTAACTGTCACATAAACAGACAGACGGACGGACAGCAGTCTCATAATAGGGTTCCAGTTTTACCCTTTGTGTACGGAACGCTAAAAAGTAATTTAGAAATGGGGCCGTTCTACATTACGACTATTCCCTAGCAAGTGTGACAGTTACGTAAACAACCCAATAGATGTAGTGTCCGGGCGTCTCCGCTAAACATCGGCCTTCGTCGGGGACCGTTCGGCTCACCGCGGCGCTTGCGCATACGAGGACAAAACTCATACGACGTGATCGTATGAGTTTGCGCAAGGCACACGCTCGTTTGATACCTTCTTACTCAATATTAAGGCTATGTTGTTTTACTTGAATCAAGAATATTATATACCAGTTATACAGTCCAGTGCATTTCATTTAACTACTAGCTGAGCATCTCAGGTACAGTAGTACATTAGGGTACATATCTCATGAGTATGAACCCGGTGTCCACTCCGACCAACTAATTGGATCAACTAGTTGATCCGTTTGATACTCTCCGAGACACTTTCTTCCTAATCGGGCCAACTAATATGATCTATGTTAACTTATATATATTAAAGGTCTTAACAAATCAACTTACTAGGAATCGACTTTATACTCTATTTATAAATTAAAAATGTGGAATCACGTAACGTCATGTCGCAAGTCTCAAATGAAATAATTAAGTAGGTATGATAAAAATAACATTTTTATTTGTGATAAACTTAAATGAACAAATTTTCCTTAAACACAAAATCTTAATAAGTATTTTTTTCTTATTTTATGTTTATCTTATTATTCTTATACTATATTGTATATTAAATCTTTTCTAATGTTTATCTTAATTTCTCCATTGTGAAAAACTGCCCAGATGACAGTTTGTGACATTGTGCGTCAAGACTAATCTACAGGTTGCCAAGTACAAGTTTGCGTTCCAATAGGGGCGCCACATTACATTGAAAAACGTCAAAAACAAGATTTCAGAACAATAACTACCTTCATACAATTAAATTAGTTATTTTAATTTAATGTGTCTTCATTTAATTTAATTTCATTTCATTTCATTTTAATGTCATTTTATTAGAATTTGATTTGACTTAATTTGATTGTATTTGATTATATTGAATTTTATTTGATTTATTAATTGTATTTGTTTAATTGGTAGATTTCTAAATTGTACTTATAGTTAATCGATTTTATAACTTGCAATATCACATTGGGGAGACTGTAAAGATGTTGTAAAAGTGGTGATAAATAAATAAATAAATAAAACTTATATTTTTGCCAACTTATACTTAGCAAACTGTAGTAAGAAAGAAAGAAAGAAAGTGTGTTTTTTATTGTATTGTAGTTTAATAGTGTTTTATTGTGCATACCTTTTCCTTCATTTCGATGAGGTCAGCGTTCTGTTTGGAGATTATTTGGTTAGCTTTTAACAGTTGTTCTGATGTCGAGTGAACGGCGTCATTGTTTTTGTTCACCAATGATTCACTTATTGCCAATCTATCCTCTAAACTTTGCTGTAAAATATGATAACTTATCTATACTAATATAATAAAGAGGAACAATTTGATTGTCTGTTTGTTTGCATTAAATAGGCTCTGTAACTCCTATATCCGTACTGTAACTATAAAGTGTGAAAAGTCCGAGACGCCCAGGACTTTAACTGGCTGTGCTATATATAGCGGCTGGCACGTAAGATTTTGTTGCCTTTAATCAACATTTCATCGCAAGGCAACGGGTTTCATTTTTTTCCTAAAATTACAATATAGCTGCTACTTTTTATTAAATTAATTCGGCCATTTTGGACATAGCCCATTATAAATGTGCCCGGCGACGGCAATAGGCTTGCCCCCTATTACGTGGGACTAAAATACTGGCAAATTGTGGGTGTGTAATGCACGTCTACCTACCCCTTCGGGAATATAGGCGTGATAATTATATCGTGGTCTAGTGGTAACCGACAATGTTAACACATTGCAAAGGTTAAGCAACATCTAGTCGGGCCGGTCTTAGGATGGGTGACCATATCTTAAGATACTGAGACCCCTCCGTGCCTCGGAGAGCACGTTAAGCCGTCGGTCCCGGTCGTCATACGAACATCTATGGCAGTCGTTAGGGGTAGTTGGAGCCCTAAATCAAACATCCGACCGCTCTAACTACAGAACTTCGATATCGCCCATGGGTTGTGAAGGTCAGATGGCAGTCGCTTCACGGAAAATATCGAAGTTCAGCCGAATCGCAGTTAGACTGGAAAGCCGACCCCAACTGAGTTGGGAAAAGGCTCGGTGAATGATGATATGTGTGTGTGTAAATACTAATATCTAGCCAGCTACATTATCCCTGTGTGGTACAGGCTACTTTTTATCCCGGAAATGTGTTCCTGTGGGAATTGTGAAAGAGAAAACTGATCCGCGGTAATCAGCTAGTTTCCTATAGTTTGTGAAATAAACAAAAATAAAAATTATAGTAAAAAACTTAGTACATATACCTTTTCTTTTTTCAATAATTGTAGGTTGCTATTTAATTCTTTTATTGTATCTGAATCATCCTTTATTGTCTGTAATATTTAAAAACATTACGATTAAAACTATAGTAGCGAAAAAGATTTAAGTAAAGTAAGGCCAACGAAACGAGGGTTTTTTTTTAATAATTTTACAATATGAATCACAAAACACGTCACAGTCTTGGGCTGGACTCGAACCAGCGACTGATCCCTTTCCAGGAGGAACGTTGTACCAACTGACCAAGACACCACTAGCCCAAGACATCTAATATTGTGATCATATTGTGTTAATATCGCGAGTTATAAATCGACAAAAAAATCTTGGAGATTTGTTAAACAAACGGACGGTCCGTTCGTTTAACAAATCTCCAAGATTTTTTACTGAGTTACATTGCGATAGCGAGCGATTACTGTCTCTGTCTCGGTCTTATCACTGATATCCAGTTATGACGTAAATTGGTCGACGAGATCTATTTATTTTATTTATTTAAACTTTTTGCACAAACACGTACAATGGCGGACTTAATGCCTTTAGGCATTTTCTACCAGTCAACCTTGAGGTGATACAGAAATAATGCTCAGGTAGGTGCTCATTCTTATTAGGAGAGTGAGATGGTACAAATAAATACAACACTAAATACACATATAGGTATATAAATTACATATAATAAATAATTAATATATAAATACATACTATAAGTAATAAAATATATATTTCTATTTGTATAAACTACAAAGTATAAGGAAGTCGGTTTGCCTGTGTGTTGATGTAAATCTGGCAGACTTTCGTAGTGTGAGACTATCTATCGTAGTGTGTTTCATCATACAGGTAAACATTTAGTACCGTAGTTGTCAACATTGATAGAATAGATAGTTCTGTCATAAATACGTCTGATTTACATTTTCTCTCATATCGGTAGCCTTACTTTAGATATTTATGGGTCCAAGTCAGATTCACCTGAACTTGGTGCACCTGCTGACAGACGGACGCGTTTTTGGAAAATAATAGACCCCCCCCCTATTACCCCCCCTATTACGTGGACCAACAATTGAACCATAAAAACGTGATTATATGTGTCAAATTACCTTTTCCAAGTATGTACATTTAGCATGTATTTGATTATACAGTTTGTCTTTTTCCATACAATCTCTCTCTAAAGATGCATTCTTGGCTTTAAGGGTAGCAACCTCGATGTGTGATTTTTGAACTTCTTTTTCAAGCATATTTTGACACTGGGATTTATCACTGAAATTGAATTAAAAGAATTAAGAGTAAAAATAAATTAAAACATCAATCATTTTCCTAAAATAAAATAGGTACTGCTCGTGACTCCTCCTGCGGGAATTAGTTTTCTTCCAATTCCCTTCCCACGAGAACTCATTACCAGGATGATAAGTAGCCTTTGTCTTTTCTCAGGCTCCAGACTATCTCTGTACCAAATTTCTGGGCCAGTTGTTTAGGTGTGAAAGTGTAATGGACATAGTTGTTTTCACTTCTATAATTAAGACGGAGCTTGCGGAGTCTTCACAACGATGGGCTCAATCAAGAATGCGACATGATAGCGGGCGCATCTCTTAACCTATCAACTTGAAATTTGGCATAAAGATATAACAAAAGCCTGTGGTTTGCTGTAGTTTTTGGTGTTGGCTCTTATAGTTTTGGAGTTATTAAGCATTAAGGAAACATGCCTATGACAGTGCTTAAAAAATTTGATGGTTGCCTAGCGCGCGAAATTTAAATTTTTAAATGCAGCATTTGAAAGTTAATTGTTGGCTCGCGCCATTGTTGAAAAGTGTTTTTTTTTTTTTCATTTATTTTTATTTATTTTATTTAGGTTAAGATTCCGCCAGCTCCGTCTCCGTCAGTATCAATTATATTAGTAGGTATTGGTAAGGAAGTAAGTATCACCTTAGTTGACTCTCTAAAAGTGCTATATTATCTTTCAACTGCTTACATCGAGCATTGAGCTCATCAAATTGTTTATCTTTCTTGTTTATACTGTCTTGATATGAGGAAAGCTGATGTTTCATTGTCTGTTCCGCATTTTGTTGCCAAAGCTGTTTTTCCTGCAACAAATTTATTTGTTAATACATCATAGTAATTTCTAAATGTCTGTAGGTAATACTAGTTTACAACAACTTCTTTTGTGAATAAAGTGGTAGTAAGAGTTTGTACACAAAATTGCGATTCGATGCGAATCGGTGCGATTGAAGTTCCTATACATAGATTTTGCGATCTCGCAGATGTTGTCAGTTACCTGTACAAGCTCTCAAAGATTTAAAAATATCTTTAAATATACCCACAATGAAACAATGACAATGCTACTAAAACTTACAAAAAAAATTACTAGCAACTTTACAAAATAGTCCCTCTATTTGTTGGAGGATAGCAGTACATACCTATATAATTTAGCTTAATTTTTTTTGACACAATTAAGTAGTTTGCTAGTCATTAAAGGTCGCCTCAAAACGCCTTACGCAATGACGACCCACTACTGATAGATACTGAGGACATGAGAATAATTATTACTATGATTAATAACCTGAATTATTCGGTCCTTTTCTTGTTGGAGAGATTCTTTGTACTGTTTATCTAATTTATTCTTTTCTTCCTCCATTCTGGTAATATTGTGAGTATAATCATGTATTTTTCTTTCGAGATTCATACACTTGTCGTTTAATATAGCTTCGGTACTTCCAGCACAGCTTTTTACTGACTCCAAAGTCCTCTGTAAATATGATTCATTACATCGAATGATTAAAATTATTTAACTTCTTGAACGTTCAGTGCTCAGGGTGCAAAATAAAACAGCAATATTTAAAAAATTATGCATCTAACGTTTAATAGCAGAGAATATTCTTGCGGTTATAGTAGGAGGTGCTAAGGTTATAAACACTTAAAACCGGCCAAGTGCGAGTCGGACTCACCCATAAAGTGTTCAATACCAAAACGGCAAAAAAAACACGTTCGTTATATGTAAAATTTCAACATTCTAACTGTCACGGTTCATGAGTTACAGCTCAAGACAGACGGACGGACAGCAGTCTCAGTAATAATGTTTACGTTTTACCCTATGAGTGCGGAACCCTAAAACTCAAATTTTGATCACAAAGCGATATAAAGATTTATTAACAACAAAAAATTACTAAATAATAAAATCTTGTACTTTTAAATTCATAATAGTATCAGCCATGTGTTGTTTTATATCAGCATCTGTAGCTGGGCCGGTCTTTAGTGACAAATGTACAAGCCGTTTAAATTCATTGTGCTCCACAACTTCGAAATAATACTCCACTGGGTTTCTCTGCTGTACTATTAAAAACCTGTTAATTTTAATAATTTGTTATAAACAACACAGTTTAAGTGGTGATTTTCGTACACTCTAGGCAGAAATAGTTTGAATTTAATTATTAACTAGGGGCGCCGGGGTTAAATAGATTTTTTATTTTTCATAAAATCGTTCCATGAGCTTTTAGGAACATTAGGAACATTACAAAAGTTTGCTGAGCCATTTTCGAGAGACACTCGACCAACTCGAACAACTCGAACATTCATTATCAGACTATGAAATTACAAGTACATTTAAGTTTTAACCAATCTCATATGTATAAGTAACATATTATTATCCAGTGTTCCTCAAATTTCAGATATCTCTCTCTATTCTTTCTTTGACTTTCTTCAAATTTCAAATATTAATTAAAACACACATAAAAGTATGTCTTAACATAGTATTAAACCAAGTCGCCCGCTGTCTGTCTGTAACTGAGTATGCTATCTTTAAAAGTAAGCAACACATTTTGATGCTGTTTTTTCAATGGATAGAGGTAGGTAATGGTTCTCGAGGAAGATTATACAATTTGTCATACGGGCAAAGCCTATAATGTATATGACACAGAAGTACAGTTTCGCCCAGCATTCTTCTTATGCGACTGGACTGGGCCTGGTTCAACTTACTGGTAATCTATATATTTTTACTTACATGTTATTTGATGCACATTGTTGAAGCAGACGAATTAATTGTGATGGAAAATTATCAAAATCTACAAGTAGACCTTGTTGTTTCTTCAGATCTTCATAGTCCATACGAGTTATTATCAACACACACAGAAAGACAGGATCTTCATCATCTGATAAAATAATTTTCTGAAAAACAAAAATACTCGTAAAGTTTAAACACTGATAATTTTGATAGAGAACTTGCTTCAGTATATTTATTTTTAAACAGTTATTAAAACGTGAGTATTGAAACTGTACAACAATGAACAGAAGTATACTTTAATAATAGCCACTTTAAAGTTTGTGATGTAATAATGTAAAGGTTCCACATTTAAAATTTAATCCTACTAGGTGCTTTATACAACTTTAATTGCTAACTAGCAGGAACAAATACCTTCCTTACTAATGTCACAGCACAAATAGCTAACGTATTTGCTCAATGTATTTATTTATGAATAGTAAAAGAGTAAGTAAAAGAAGAAAGGTCACCCAATATACCATTTGCCTGAAATAAATAAAATATTTTTGGACATTCTCACACAAAGTCATCTAGTCCAAATTAAGCTAATTAATATAAGCTTGTGTTATGGGAACTAGACGACTGATAAACATACTTATATATTTCTAAATACATACATATTTTACATAGAAAATACGCAAACTCCGAAACAAACATTTGTGGTCCACACAAATAATTTGATTAGACCCGGAATCGAACCTGGGACCTCAGGGACGGCAGTCGCATACTCATACCACTGCGCCACCGAGGCAGTCTGCTGGCTGAAGCTGTTCATTATACTATTATTAATACTAATATACGTCTAAAGTAACAATGACGTCTGCTATGCCTTATTTTACTTTGCTATTACTTATTCTGAGCTGCTACTTACCAAAGCATCGGTCTCAAAAACTTTATCAATTAATAAAGTTACATCTTTCTTACTATCTTCAAATCCCCTTTTAAAAGAAACATAATACTTGGCCTTATGGATAGTTTTAGAAGGCATTATTGTGTTAGCATTAATAAAGTTATACTAGATTCATAATTGTTACATAGTTTAGAGTTTAGAACAATATTAATTAAGTTCATTCAAATTATGTATGTAGGTACTTCAAATCGTAGTATTGTATTCTCTTTGCTTCAAATATATAGCAACAACAATGACATTACTGACATTGACAATTAACATCCATAAATCCATAAGCTTTATTTCTCCATTACGGGCGGGTAAAGGTCTTTGACCATACCTCTTCATTTGCCATAGATTTTAAGATTTAGATACTCCTCCAATACTCCAATTGTTGACAAAGTACTTCTTTTTTTGTGAATTATTCCTTTCCTTTCTTTAATGAGTTTCTACGTTTCATCTTAATATTCCCACTACCTTTCAATGAAGCTATATTATATTTCTTTCCAAAAAGACATGTGGACTAATCTCAAAAAGAAACAATTGAAAAAAGTAAAAATTTCCCGCCCTTCATCATATCTGTCAAAAAAATAGAATTAGAAGTTATTTCATTATTTTCATTATCGTCATTGTACCTCATTATTTTTACTTCAATTTCGTAAAGCGAGTACCGGTATATAAAAGTATATAGTGTTAGCCATTAGAAAAGTAATATACGTAGTGTTTTCAACTCTTGTTTATTGTTTCTCATCGTGATATTAATATGTGGAACGGTAAGTTAATCAATTTGGTTATTTAATCCAACTGCAACTGTTATTAACAGGATAAAGGACTAATAATTATGTTGTCACAGATCAGTCTGCAGTCGGTGGAGGATTTTTCAATTCTCCAGGCCAATTTGGCAACGCCAATACTCCGAACCCTGCGCAAAAAACTGTAAGTTATGCCCATTTACCTAGGTTTATCTGTATTATTTAGATAAACAATGGATCCACTCTATCTTATCGTTGTATCATTCTCGTCCTTCAGGGCAGACGAGCATCCCGCACAGCACCAATTGTCATTACACAAGCGCTTCACTGTGGAGATGATGGTGTTAAAATATGGGGAACAGACATTCAAATAGTAACAATTGTGGCTCGTATTAGGAATATTCGCATACAAAGCACAAAGATAACATATACAATACAAGATATAACTGGAAGAATGCGTGCTGTGCTATGGCTGGACCAAGAGGGAGATGATGATGTGAGTTTACTTTGTGATGTTTTATGAGAGCATTTGTAGAACTGTTCAAAGAATTACAGCACACGTGTTATTTTTAGGATAAAACTACACCAAAAGTTCAAGTAAATGACTACATACAAGTTTATGGCAATGTCAAGACCAATAAAGGAAAAAAGGTGTTAATGGCATTCAAAATAATACCAATAACTGACGTCAATGCTATCACTTTCCATTATCTGCACTGTATTCATAATAAGGTCAAGATTGAAGCAGACTCAAAAAAAGTAAGTTGTGATATTAACAGATTTTTTGGTTTTTAAACTGTCGCATTTGTTAATCTATATTATATTATTCTATGAGAATTAACATGAATCTACAGATAGACATATATCACGCCTATATCCCGGCGGGGTAGGCAGAGGGGCATAGGTGTGATGTATACCACCCATACTTTGCTGGTTCGACATGTACATTATTTCTAATTTAATAGCCTGTGTTTATTTAATAAATTTTAACTGTTTGTGTAGGAAAAAGTGGTCACCAATACATTCCCTACAAATACATTACCTTCAAATTCCATGGTTGGTATGGCAGACAATGCGGGTTCAGTAAATGGACTGAATCCACGTCAAATGATGGTTTTCAATTTAATAAGAGCATCAACACTCGAACAGGGTATCAGTAAGCAGGATATGTACGCATCATTAAAAGACCGGATGGCACAAATGGAGTTTGAGTAAGCATCTTTGAAAACTTTAATTAATCATTTTTTATAGAGGCTATACCTATATAACCTCTATTTTTTTACCCATGACGTAATAAAAGCTATATGGATGTTTGTGCAAATCATTGTTGCCAATTTTCTCTTCAACTAGTCTGATTTTGATGCAGTTTTCAGTTATGGGTTTGGGGTTTGATTGATGTATGTTCTTAGATACGTATTACAGTGTCAATTTAACGTCGTTGGCTTTTTCAAAATTATTAGTTTTGTTAGATGCTTTTTCTACAATGAGTTTACTTCTGCTTACAGGAATACTCTGGAATGGATGTGTGGAGAAGGTCATATATATTCAACTATTGATGAAGAACATTTCAGAGCCACAGATGCCTTCTAAGACAGATTTTAATTTTGTTACCTTCTTTAGTCAGTTCTAAATAAATCATGAATATTTTCACACAAAATTGTGTAACAAGATATCTGTGTGTATGTGTAACTGGAGGAAGTATTAAAGCAGATTTCAACTACTTTCTTATTTTTTATAATGATCTCTTTACACTTACTACAACCGTAAAAACAAACATACATATTATACTTAAAAATAATTTATTAAAAATGTACGTAATTTAATCAGACCCCTTAAAAAATTCTCTTTATAATTCATCTCTAAGAGATTTGTTTTTAACATCCGGTTTCTTCCCAGGATATGTTTGGCTTTCAAGTTGTACCTCCTTTAGCTCTTCTTGATCCAATAAGAATTCTTTAGCTGTCCAAGCCTGAGATCCATCTTTAAACATGAAAATGGCTCTATCATCATCAATGACGTATCTGAAAATAAATATGCAGTAGAAGTAAGTAATCAAATTAATATAGGCATAAATATACATATTGTCATATCACAAATTATTAAACATAAAAAGCTCAAATAAATAATACATACATGCAAAATATTTTAGATAGCAGAACGTTAAAACATTATCAGCTATGTAGCATTATCAGTGGCCAGTACTTACAAGTCAAAGAGGTCAGATTTAATAATCTTTTAACTTACCTTTCTGCCTGAATATGGTTGCTCCATAAACTGGTTTGCCATATTTTAGTTAGTTCTTCAGATCTTGCTCTTGAAGGCTTATTGGCGACTGTTACAAACATCATTAGTGTTTGACCTTTTTTCGTTGCTTGTAAAACCTCCTCTGGTTTTGTCATATCTAATTTGGTTAAATCAAGAGATGGTGGTTTTCTCAAATATTCTGGTAACTCGTCCTCTGGTAATGGTTCCTCATCTTCCTCCCACTGATCAAATAGCCTATAGTACAAAATTGTCTACATAAGTGTGAAACAAAGTATTATGATTCGAGAAAACAGAAACACCGAAATTACCTTTCCATGTCTGCATCACTGTAGTCTCTTATATCCTTTTTGGCCCAACCCGGTTTTTCATTATCACCGTGCTTCTTAGCAAATCCCATGGATAAATATAAACATGCCAAAAACAAAGTTTTCCACATGGTGATGATTAAAATTAATCGTGACAACGTACTTTTATACTTACTAGCTAATGACTCGCGAGAAATATACAATATTTTATACACTAATATATAATAAAAAGTAAACCCGTATATTTATACCGTTTATTTCGTACGGTACATACGTCTTTACAATTATAACCACTCGTGTGTCATTGTCACTGTCAGTACTAGTCAGTAGCCAGAGTATAATGCCGGCTCTACATTATTGCCGTGAATTCACGTACCACGTCAACTCAAACTGGAAAAGCTGTAGTGACACCAGAAATTACTATGCCGTCCACGTCTAATTGAGTTAAAGCTAAGCTAAGTGATTTAAGCTATTATGATGAAAAGCGCTCGTATGAACATTACATTCGAACGGGTTAAAATACAAAAGACAACAAATGAAAGAAACTAAGTAAGCCACTAGCAAAAAGCTAGTGTAGTAAGGCAAGCAAAACATGAAATAGAGGTTAAATGGAAACACAAATAAGCTAAAAACAATAGATGAAACATGTAAAGAACAAAATACCCTATTGGAAGGGAAATGCAGAGTGCCCTAGATGCATAAAATGCTAGATAAACCAAAATTGTAAAACTGTAAAAGTGAATAAATATTGTTAAAAAGTGTAAAACTATATAAATATTTAAAATGTAAAATTGTATAAATATTGTTAGAAATATAAAACTGTACAATGCTGTGAAAACTGTACAATTTATTGTTAAAAGTGTAAAATCCAATTGTCAAAAGTGTAAAATTGTATAGTATAAATTATGATATAAATTAGCAATAGTAAAAAATGTAAAGTAGGCACCACAAAATATATTAAACTTATATGTTGCATTATTTACCCCAGAAATGATAAAATAAATAAAGAAATAAAAATTAGTTAGAGAGAGTAGGGAACGAAAGTGGGCCATAAAAAAGAATGAAAGAGATGAATGAAAGAATGAAATAGTATGCAGCATAAAAGTGCGAGAGGAATACGAGAAGAAATGGCACGATAACGAGAATTAGTTTAATATAGACTCCACTTAAGGGGGAGGTAGATCGATACAAAAAAAAAATATCACTGCAGCCGACTTTTTACGCGACGTATTTTTCACTTCCGTGCGAATGGAATATCGGCCTATCAGCTAGTTAAAGTTGGTATTAAATCCAATATAAATCATATTGTCCCCAAGCCCGTTTTTTTAAAGGTGAACGCGGATTGAAAGTACATTTTGGAAAAATTCATAAAGTACAAAATGTATCTTCAAACGCGTCTACGATATCCCATTTTTTTCTAAATCAACAAGAAAATTCTGATAATATCGAAATTCCCTTTTGGCAAAGGTTAAGTACCATGAAAAATTCTATTCCGGTTTTAAAAAGAATCCCCCGAGGTGCGAGACCCTCTGTGGCTCAATGTTTAGCCTCCTGCATTGGTCAAGTAGTCCGGGAAAATACCTTTAGCGCTTGTGAACAAATGTTAACCTTCCCTTATAGAATCCTACACGTAAAGAAAAGGCCGTTGACATCTTTGACGGTCCAAATCAAAGAAAATTGTACAAACAATTTTAACATTTTAAATTCAAATTCAATCCACATTTCGGCCCCTGATTATTCTCAGGCCAAGAAATTAAAACTTGTAGAGAATAAAGTAAGGGAAGGCGACATCAGTGGGGCGGCAAGGCTACTTTTTAGTAGCGACGTGCTGGCTCCTTATTCTGTAGAAATTTTGACGGGCTTGCAGAGTAAGCACCCACCATCCGCAGCTGACCTCTCTTTCCCTGATCCTCCGAACAACGATACAGAAAATCTTGAGACTACTGCCAAGGATGTGCGCACAGCTGTTGACTCCTTTCGTTTTGGATCAGCTGGTGGACTTGACGGTCTGACACCACAGCACCTTAAGGATCTGTTGTGTCCGAGCGCTGGGGAAGCTGGTGATGAACTTCTGAGGGAGCTAACAGCTCTAGTCAACCTCATGCTCTCAGGCAATGTGGACAGTGGCATCACAAATATTTTGTATGGGGCCAATTTATGTGCCCTTAACAAGAAGGATGGTGGCATTCGTCCCATTGCCGTAGGTAGCACTTTGCGGCGTTTGGCAGCCAAAATTTGTTGTCGTTTTTATAGTACGGAGCTTACTACCAAATTTCAGCCCTTTCAATTAGGTTTTGGTTCAAAAGGAGGTTGTGAGGCCGAAATCCATGCGCTTGCAACATACCTTGACAGTAGCGAAGATGGAGAGGTCATCTTGAAAGTTGACCTGAAAAACGCCTTCAACTCTGTAAACAGTGACACCTTGCTGACACAGGCCAAATTAGAAACCCCCAAAATATTTGATTTTCTTTGGCAATGCTATAGTCAGCCAACAAAATTAATTTATAAAGACCACCTTTTGAATTCAGCCGTTGGATGTCAGCAAGGTGATCCGTTGGGACCAGTCATCTTCAGTTTGGCCATTAACCCAATAATTCAAAAAATAAAATCCAAATTTAATATTTGGTATCTAGACGACGGGACTTTAGGGGGAAAAGTAGAGACAGTTTTACAAGATTTAGCCCTAATAAAGAACGAGTTTCAGTCAATTGGCTTAGAACTGAACCCGAATAAATATGAGATTTTTATATCTGAAAACACAGATAAATTAACAACAATCTCCAAATTCAACTGTCTGGCCCCCAACATAAAAGTTTTGGACAAAACTTCTTTACGCCTCCTAGGGTCCCCGATTTTAGAAGATGGCTTTTCCACTTTTATCGAGGAAAAAATTCAATATTTTGATCAGGTTATTGATAGTCCATGTAATATCAGTATTCATTCAGCTTTCACTATTCTTCGTTTTTGTCTTTTCGTACCCAAATTTACACATGCCCTCCGTTCAGGACAATTTTGGAAAAATTTAGAAATTTTGGGCAGACTAGACAACTTAATACAAAATTCTTTGTGTAAAATTTTAAATGTAAATATTAATGACCGGGCCTGGGTCCAAGCGTCTTTTCCAGTTCGCTTGGGCGGGCTAGGTATTCGTAGAGTCACAGATGTCAGTCTGCCAGCATTTCTGTCGTCGGTCCATAGCACTGAAGAATTAGTCAGGAAAATTTTGTCAAATACACTGATTGATTCCGAGGTGCGATGCAAGACCGATGCCATAAATGCTTGGAGGATGTCTTGCCCCGACACTGACCTGCCCTCACGCCTAGGCTCACAGCGACTGTAGGATTCACCGCTCTGTAAATTGAGAATTAATACACTAATTGACAGTTCTGTCAATATTTCAGAGCGTGCACGCCTACTAGCTGTTGGAGAATGGGAGTCAGGGTTATGGATCCAGGCGCTCCCATCGCCCAACATCGGTACAATGTTGGACGACACTACCTTCCGCATTGCCACTTTCCTTCGGCTGGGTACACCTTGTGTATCCCCGCATCATTGCTCCTGTGGAGTAGCCGTCGATAATCTGGGACACCATGGCCTTTCTTGTAGCAGAAGCGCAGGTCGTATACCTCGGCACGCTATTCCAAACGACATAATTCGTAGGGCTCTTTCCACCGCAGGTCTTCCGGCCGTACGCGAACCAAATGGTTTAGCACGAAGCGATGGAAAGAGACCGGACGGTATGTCGTTGCTACCGTGGAAGATGGGAAGGCCTTTGGTGTGGGACGCTACATGCGTTGACACCTTAGCACCTTCACACCTTCCAAGCACATCCGGATGTGCCGGCGCTGCTGCTGCATCGGCTGAAGGCTTTAAACGGCGTAAATATGCTAACCTAGCAGGTGATTACATATTTGAGCCGTTTGGGGTTAAGACACTGGGGTCATGGGGTCCGAGTGCTCGCCGCCTTTATAGAGACATTGCTAAACGTCTAATCGATGCTTCTCAGGACCAGAAGGCTGGCTATTTTCTGGCCCAAAGAATAAATATCGCCATCCAACGTGGCAACACAGCCAGCATTCTGGGAACCTTCCCAGTCGGCAATGACGCGGAGGATTTTTTAAACGATATTTTGTAATGTAAATATTTTTAGTCTATAATTATGTTTATTTCGTATATTGTAATTCTTATTGTAAATAAATGATTACAGATATACATATAAATCATACCAATATCCGAGGGCGACCTGGGAGCAGACTTACCTTACGGTTTTGCTTAGCCATGACTATAATATTATTAAAAAATATATACAAAAAAAATCGTGTTCGTGTTATGTCAGTTCCGTCAGTCATTTGTCATTCGCGACGTAGCTAACTTTCAGTCAGAGTCCGCAGTCAGTCAATCAGTCACTCAGCGTCACGGCGGTCGCGGCGTCGTAGTCTGATAGATGCTCGTCGGTGTAAAAAATATGATTTGGTTGCTAAATTAAAGCATTACAACAGTATCTTACACTAAATTAGTACAATATTTTATCTTGTTCTGAACAAGTAAAAATTAAACCATTTTATTACGTGAAAGTTTTGTACTTACCATTATTTTGGAGGCACGTACGTGGGTTAAAATAATTTGTGAAATCAAAATTTCTTCAGTAATAAGTAGGTAATTGTTACCTACCTTGCCAACAGTTTACGTCTGTGTTGTTTCCAACATGGACCAAAGTGGTATCACCCCGAACACTTCAAATCAGCAGTTAGTTATTAGTAGTGATAGTAATTCTGCAACCGCCCTCCTTCACGATAAGCAGGCGAGAAGAAGAAGAGAACATTTAAGTGATATCCCATTTCTTGAAATCATGACGGTCGGCATATTATGTTTCATTAACCTCATCAACTACATGGACAGGTTCACCATTGCTGGTAAGTTTTGTATGAAACCTTAATATCAATTACCTATCTGTTTAAAACCTGAAAAGTCTGAAAACTTATGTATGAAATTCATAGATACTTTAGGTCCTCGGTCATACTTACTATGAATGTGATTCGAGCAGTAGAAAAATAAAACTACTCCTTGATTCTGATAAGAAAAGAAGGTTAGTTAATAAGGTTGATTAAAAAGGAAATTGTTAAACAAAATTCATAAAATAAGTTAACATGATTTCACTAATTTACATACAATACTAGATAACCACTCGAATTGAGTAAAACCAGTGGGTATTAGGTAGCTTATTTCAGCTAAACCTATAAAGTGGTTAGGCAGTGATGTAGTAACTTACATCCATACTTGCACATTACTCATTAGTAAGTTAGAATTGATTGATAGGACTTAAAAAAAGCAAGACTCCACATAATTAACACAACTGGCAAATGCTTTAAAAATATTTTGTATGACTAATGTAGATTTTGCTTGCTATAGTATGAATATCAGATTAGATTATTACACGCTGAAAGGACCTGCCTAATTTCAACTGTTGTCACTTTATTCTAAGAATAAGTATCGCCATCCAACGTGGCAACACAGTCAGCATTCTGGGAACCTTCCCAGTCGGCACTGACGCGGTGGATTTTTTAAACGATATTTTGTAATGTAAATATTTTTAGTCTATAATTATGTTTATTTTGTATACTTTATTCTGAACTCTGAAAGAATGATGAAGTTTAAAAATAAAAAAAAACATGCAGTTGTTAAAATCAATCTGGAAACAGTCAAAGTAGAAGTAGTAGTAGTAGGAGGGTGATTTGATGGGGCTTGTTTTACTGGATTAGGTTACAAGTTTTTCTAATATCAGTACTTAATCTTTGTACAAGTCTACTTGTTCGAGGACGAAGTCTACTCATTTGAGAATGAAGTTGTATAATGAGTAGACTCACTACTGCCACTGGAGCCGTGTCGCACCTGTCGCGTGCCGCATGCTGCAAACATCCGACGCCCACCTTAACTAAACTAAACCAGCGAAGCTTTATATAAATTGTCCCCTCAACCAGTACATTGCCGGGCATCCCAGGTACGCACTCGGAAGTATTCCCTGTGGCACCGGCGGACTTTGTCTACCTATGTGGCCTCTGTCTGGGGTTGGGTCGGGTTTTATCCCGCATTGTTGGGGTCGGGTTTTATCCCGCGTCGGTGAGTGAATGCGTGCTGCGGGGCCTTAGCCCGCTGTTCTTAGGGCCCCGATCATGGAGTTCAATGGTCATGAGCGTAGATCGAGTCTGTGCGAATCTGCGGCGCACTGACCGCCGACTTCGTGGAACTTAGCGAGAGGGTACGCTCCCTTTGCCTCTAGGCTGCCTCCAGTGAGAGAGTATACACAAGAGAGTATACAAAACTACCTCCAGCGAAGACACCGCACTCCACACGTTGGTGCGGTGGGCGAGTCAGCGCCTGGACCTCGTCGTGGGTCTGGCGCTGAACGTGTGGAGGGCGGTGTCTTCGCCGGAGGTAGTTTTGGTACTGAGGTGTGACCTCACGATGGATGCGATATTTACCGAAGCATCCGTGCCCGCTAATGACCTACGACGCGCGATACGTGAGGTTACCGGCCGCCTCTGCAGATACTTGTCCATGATTGGTCTCTCCGCTGCCATGGTGGCGGTTTCCTGAAGTCGCACCTTCTATGCTCTTATGAGATCCTGGCCAACCGGAACTTGCAACCGCTGAGCCTCGATTTCTCGAGACGCAAGCCTGTGGTCCCGCTCCAGCGCCTCCTTGAGCCATTGAAACAATGACTCAAGAGCTCTCGCTTTCAGGTCTCCTTCAACGTTCCGCTGATCGTAGAAACCTAAAACTTGGAGGGGATGTTTATTATATGGTGTATTCCTTTCCTTTTAATTCTTCTCCTAAAGGGGTGAAAGTTTGTACGGGACAACGTGTCTCCTCGGAAATATTGATATTTGATTTATAATGGTGTACTTAAGACCTGCACCAATTTGCAGCGCTATACGAATTAATTACAATTTTAATCCGAATATTTTAACTGAATTACTCTGTTAGCCACCATCCAGATTTCTTTTAGGAATAGGTTCGGCGACTCGGTAAAATAAAGCTTTATTACGAAAAATGAGCTTGCTGTTAATCAATAAGTTTCTCAGTTCTAGGGCCCACATACTACTGTTTGCTATTATTTATGAATACAGTTTCAGAACCTACAACAAGGTGCTGATAATTAATTGACTCAAGAAAAGTAGTTTGATAACATTCTAATCATATCATTTAACAAGTTCAATGATTGCATTTTGATTGACTCACAAGCAAGTATTCTGGTTGAATGCTGACTTATCATCAATCTATTAGTAACCTTGTGTCATATTTAGATCTATTTAGACATTGAAGTCAGTAGATATTGACTTGTTTTAAATAATAACGTCATGACTTCCAAATTTAGGACTATGATGTAGGAATATCTTGTTCTTACCAAACCCAATTTGTTGTAATGCTAATGCGATCTTCGTTTCAAATCCCACAATCTCAACTGTATTTTATGCTTTCTGCCAATGAAAACTCGTCACCCAGATCAAAGTAACCAGGCGAAAGCTCGTTTAGGTTGAAAATGTTTTGTATGGCTTAGAAATTCGTAAATTTTCATAACTGCAGTTTCTAGTATAACTAAACTTATGAAGGCAAATCAATGAAGTCAAACTGGCGGACAAGGCTAACTGCGAAAGATTCGCTCCGAAATAATTTAACAATCACAACATTGAAACATCTCGTCCCTTTCTTTTTCATTCGTCTCTCACTCGTCATTATACGAAAGCAACAATGCTTCTGCCGACAAAAATAAGAGAATTGCGTAGTTGGAGTAATTACTTTATGCAATTATACCATTAATATGCACGGTTATCGGATACGATGTTTCCCTAACGTGTGCTTCATGTTAACTAACAATACCCCAACGTAGATATTAGTATCAGTAACAACGAATAGTATATCAACTAGATAGCCAGTAGTAAGTTTTATGAGGCATACCATCATCGGTTGTACGGACAGACCACACGCAATAATAGGGTAACGTCATATCCGACTTTTAACCATAGATAATCCTATCTATGTCTATTATCTAAATATTTTACTCTTCTTCTGACTCCGAGAGTATAAAATTGATAAGCCAATAATCCTTTTATCTTGGATGCACTTGACTATCCCTTACTTAAAATTCCTAGACGAATACTGTTACGCAATGTCTATGTTTACATTTTGAGTTAAGCTACAAACAATGTCATTGACTTGTCAAGTTCCAAAAGTTCCCAGGACCATAAGAGTGTGCCCAGAGAATGGAATGTGTAGTGGACATTTAGACGCTTTTAGTAACACGTGACTAAGCATGTAGAAAAGTGGATTTTATTTTCGAATGACACATTGGGTGGGGATTGCTATATTCAGACAAAATGTTAAATGTGTTTAGTGCACTCACTTCCTAAGCTAAGCTGTTGGCGCTCTTTGATTTGATTCAAAACATGGTTTACGTTTTTGAGTATAATAAAAAGGTATAATAACACGTTGATAAATTGATATAAATGAATGTTGAACACCAGGGTGGGCCTACAACACGTAATCTTCAATGTCTCGTCTCGTCACGTGCGTAGGCGTACATTCATTCTTCTCCAACATAATATCATCGCCCCTGTTGAACTATACAACTAGTATCAGCGTGATTTTATTTAATAGGATTAGGCAGGGAACACACACGTACAATAATTTGGTATTCAAATACATAAACTTCTTTCTGTTCGGTCTGAGGCGACATAGTTTTAAAATGTAACAATTCATTTAACAACTAAATGTGTCTGGTCGTGTCCCTTTAATTATATTTTGACTTGGTTTTTTGTGTCCTTAGATAGATAATATGAACACAAAACTTGAGTCGAGTAACTCACTCTAGCGTAAAACAGATCTGCGGTTTGATTTCCCTAAAGGGCAGTCCACAAGTTTCCAATACTATGAACAAGGAGCAAATATTCTTATCTAGATTAAAATCTCAATGTAATTTCGCAGTTAAATTTACCCAAACCCAAATGCGTTTTGACAAGGTATCAGTGGCGGATTTACAAATTTTCAAGGTATAGGCTGTAAAGTTTTTGCCGCCCTTGCCTCCACAATTATTGAGCGAAGCGAGCGTAGTGAGCCGAGCTCCTTATCAGGTGATTCCAGTGCAACTCCATGTAAGTACAATTGTTTCTCGACAACTACCCAACCGATTTTCATGACTTTTTCACTTAAAAATCAAGCATTCTCAGGAGCAGGTTTTGTTCGAGACCGAATTTTGATTTAGGACCCTCAAAAAAAGTTATTGACCAAAAAAAGTTATTGACCAAAAATATGACAATAGTCGCTTCGCTCAATTGCATGCTGCATTTTTACAATTCAACAATTTCGATAAAATTGCACTTAAATTAATTTTTAGGTACATTTTTCGGCTAATCGAAGCTTAATCATGTACGATTTATAAGGCGGGGTAATGCATGTTACTTACACAATTGGTAAACGTGAATAAACAGAATAAATAATCTTTATTGCGTCTACAAACAGTTACAAATAATTAATTCAGTCAATTTATAAAAGTTCGTTACAATACCTTTTTGCGGGATATTTTTGGAAGCTATGTAATGCGATAAATTAGTGCAAACAAAGGTGAATACTATTCCGTTGAAGCAAGGTTTAAATTTTAATATGAAATTTGTTTATATCTATGTATAAACCTATGTATAATGTATAGGTCGACTCGGGACATTTTTTGTATTATTGATCTTTTCCCGGTACTTTCTTGACAGAATATATACAAACCATGCAGTTCCCACACACACATGCCAGTCCTACTATTGGGAAGAGAGAAATACATTTTCTATAATTTCCCTCTTTCCGCTCATTCAAAGTGCGGGCAGAGGGCGCAGAGGCGCAGATTACTGGTTGGGGGCGGCGAAGTTGCTCTAAACGGATTCACGGAACGTACCATGACAACTGACAAGTGAGAGGAGAAAGTCATCGGCAAAATTTGTTGCAGACTTCTATCTGTAAAACATCAGAAAACAGAAAACCGTCATGCAGAAATCTTTTTGATTTAGGTAGCAAAAAAAAGAATCGGTCCCCAAATTTGCCGCCCCAAAAATCTGCCGCCCTAGGCTCAAGCCTACTCAGCCTGCTGGTAAATCCGCCACTGCAAGGTATGACGAAACACATCAACTTATTACTTAACCAATCACTTTTTCAGTGTTTATTTGAGATTGTTAGTTAAAAAAACCTTGAGCGGAGTAATTAATTAGTACTGGACGTAGCGTTGCAAATGAAAAGCCATAGAAAGCCGGCTGATATTGACATGGATAGTAGATCTTATAAGACTAATAAGTGAACCGATCGTCAGCTACTCAAGTACTAAATATAAGAAGTGACACACATCACGCCTATATCCCTGAAGGGGTAGGCAGAGGTGCATTACACACCCACAATTTGCCAGTATTTTTAGTCCCACTTAATAGCGGGCAAGTCATATGCCGACACCGGGAACATTTATAAGGGGTTATGTCCAAAATAGCCAAATGAATTTAATAAAAAGTAGCAGCTATATTGTAATTTTGAAAAAAAAATTAAACCCGTTGCCTTGCGATGAAATATTGATGAAAGGCAACAAAATATTACGTGCCAGCCGCTGTGGCACAGCCAATTAAAGTCCTGGGCGTCACGGACTATGTAAGAAGTGTCGTTTTGATGTTCATATCGTAAAAGATAGGGATAAGAACTTTCAGCCAGCAGATGTTGATTTAAAAGGTAAATAATATTGTTTAATAAAAACCAATACATTGTTGATTACATTAATGCCTCGACCTATGACCGCGTGTTCATTTTGTCCACTTGAATGTAGACATATCAATGATACCAAGTTGACGTTGTAATTCAATTATTAGCACATTTTTCGCTTCATTATCTCGTCTATTAGTCATTATTATCATACAGTCAATGACGTTATCAACCTTTAGATGTTTACCTATGACACGAGTTCATTACCATAGTTAATTATCACGATTCTACTGATTTTCTGTTTACGGCACATGTGGGTGTGGTACATATCTCTTTGAATTTTATTTCTCTTATAAATAGTACAAACATTTCAAACACATATCAAGTCAATGAATACGTAAATGGTGAAGAGAAAATTTTGTAACACTTAATGAAATTAAAACAGCGCACTGGTGATGAGGTTTTGTAAAGACAATAAAATTACTGGCAACGTATAAACCGCTAACATTTCTACTGTCTTCCGATTCCAAACAAACTCCTACTTTAACTTTCTCACTCAGCAGGTGTTCTGAGGCGAGTTTGGCATGGGCTGTACGGGTTAGTGGGAACACTATATTGGTCACTTGTAAACCACTTCAAACGTTAATATGCGTGTATTTAGTTTTACAATGTCCTAGAAGACTAGCAGGCTATAAAAATGAAATATACTACGAAGTGAATAATGTAAAAGAACACCTTTGATGATCTTCATACAAACAGTTTTCTAAGGCAGGCACCTGTTGGTATTATCATCTAAATACCATCGTTCTATACAATTTTGTATCGTTTTATGACCTATTAAAATAGTCAAATCGTTAGTAATCATCTATTTTAATGACTACTGCATTAAACCAATCATAGGAACTTAACATCTTACTGTGAAATCAATAATTACCATTCCCAACAATATTTTCTAACAGGCTTTAAAATAAAAACATTTTCAACCCGTAACAATGTGTTGTCCTGCAACGTTAATATTAAAAAAGGGTTGTTGCGATCCCCATTTCGTTATGAGTTATTATGGGATGGGGCCCTTGGGCCCTTGTGTGTGCACAACGTTTAATGAATAAAATATGTGATAGTTTAGAATGGTGTTAGCCTTTACCACACCCCATGACAAACAGCGAAGGGAGAATATAATGTGTCATATTAAAATCATTCTTTCACTGTAAGTATTAAATCGATAAATGTGAGTGAATGACAGAATTTCGTGAAATCTTGTCATCCACGGTGAAAACCGTATAGTTTCTGTAGTTTCGAGTTTAATAGACACATACCTTGACAAAAATGTTATTACTACGTACGTGGCAGTAGTTGGATTGTAGTTACAAAAGAAGAAATACACTATCAACCTGTTAATGGACACTAACATGAAGTCGTAAAATCGTTAAGAGCAATGCAATTTCTAACTCACATTCACAAAACTAAAGCCGAGTTTCACTAGAAATCGTAAAAGCATGCATTATCTTATGATGAAACTAGTGAAGGTATTTAAAAAGCTATTCTATTTATTGAATGCACATTATGTCTTTGGGATTGCTTATAAATAAAAGAAATTTTTCATGTCCTCTTTATCTCAACCCTGCATTTTCATTGCTTTTAATCTGAGATCAAAGGAGGATAGTTACGTGGGTTTAAAGGTCTTCCTAGAACCATTTGGTCAGTAACGTTTTATGAGGGTATTAGATTCAATTTAAAGAAATTAGTAGAAAGCTAGTTGTATAGATTCTTACAAAGTATCAAATAATATAATTTATGTAACAGGAGCCGAGGACGGTGCTATGACTACGGTTCAATTAATTTTATGTGGTCTGGGACGTAGCGGTTAACACACGATAGTAATGTAGGAAGGTGTACCTACCGTCTTCATTTTTCATGGATATTACGGCGGCTCTACATTCGTCACAGAGCTTCATACTGAGTATTTGATATTATCTTGATTTCTCTGGTTCTCTAATATTTAATATTACATATAATTTGACGGTAAGTAATTAGCTACAATTTTAAATTGTGTTAAAAGCAGCCGAGATTTCACCATGCAGTGGGTGGTGGGATCGAAAAGAAGATGGGTGTGAGTGGGATGTTATTGCATGCGCGTCTGATATGTACCCCCCTGCGCATTGCATTGCCAGCAAAATAAATGTTCACCTTGAACTTTATTTTCGTTCAGAAATTATTTATTTTACAAAATGCCACGCAATAACTATTGTTTTCTGTTTGTGAAGTCAATAAATTTGCGAGTGCTGAGACTTTAAAGTTATTAAAATTATTTTTGGAATGAATCGCGGAACCGAAAAATAAATGTTTTTTATTCCGTGGGTAATAGCGTCAACAGCGTCTTGATGAGCCCAATTGAAACTGGTACATTACATACCTATCTATACCACTGAACTTTCTGTGAATGAATGAAGAACGAAATGTTCCTTACTGATTGGGTTTTTTACTTCTTACTTTTCAGTCTGTGTCTTTGTCGACTGCAATTACGAATCGTTGGTTAAAATCCATTTAAATAAACAATATACATCCCGGCAAGAGAGTCATTGCCTCTTGTAAAGGAGATATTTATATCAAAGTTGTATTATTTACGACCATTAAAGTAACACGCACTGCGTAAAAGGTACCTACGAACTGAGGTACAGAAGATAAAACCTCGATATGAAGCAATTGCTCTCTCAGGCGGTCAGTCTGCAGTTTTAAGTTCAACAGTGGACGCTTTGATTTGATGGCTTGCAGCTGCGTTTAATGAACGCAGATATCGTAAGTGCCTGTTTTCTTTACTGCAGGCCGCGTATCGAGTGGCCATAGAGTCCACTTGAAATCAATTATACTTTCAACTTTTGAGATTGAATATGACCAAGTGAAATACCACTTACAATTTTTACTAACTAATAGGTTCTTATCGACGACGCCGACCTCGATTAGTGAGAAAAAATCGTAATTTGTGCGGTGTATATTACATGTATTACGATATGTAGTTGGTCATTGGTCATACATTGGCCATTCTTCAAATCATGGGACACCAACACCTTGTCTATCGCTAACATTGTAAATAAAATGCCGCTGTGTCGAAATACCGCTGTAATCTAGTTTATTCAAAGACTATTCTATTGCAAATTTTACTTAAATAACTGTCGCTAGGGAAATAGCCGTATGATATGAGTCTGGGTAAGAAAAGAACGTCCCCATATTTGTGTGGAATGTGGCACCTTTACTAGTATAGTATTATTTTATCTGTACTTACGTAAAGTCTGTGGTTTCTATCTATGGTTTGTAAATGACACTAATTGTGACCTCCGTTTACATAAATTGTTTGAGTGTTATTATGAATCACTCCAGTAACACTCCAGATTAGGCATCGCCAAATTGAAGTGGTCACTTAAACGCTATGCTTTGTATACCAACGGATGTTTTTAAACTCTTATATAAAAATATACTGCAGTAGAGATTGATAATACGCACGAACCGTAGATAACTTGTTGGTTACAGTCTATAGTATACACAGATACGACGTTCAGCAAACAAAGTTACATAAAAAATTGCACTTGAGCGTTTGTCGTAGTCTGCAAAATCAGTCGTAATCGTAGATAAGAAACGATAACTCATCGATTACCAAATGCCTCTTGCTACGATATCATTGTCGAGTGGTTGGATGTTTGCAACAGGTAGAGTCCGTCCCATATCGGTAATGCCTTAATGACCACAATATTTGTAAGGTCGAAAATAATTTAAAGAACTTTATAAATAAACTTTATAACTTTATAATGTGTTTTCATGTTTTTGTATAGTTGGTAGACATTAGTCTTTTCGTGAGCTTCGTAATGTCACAATTACTATGGTATGTTGATAATCGGATCGTTGCCATAGATGCGACAGTTCATCATAAGGTGCAACAATAATATTTTTTTTCGTACATTTTCTAATACTGCTTAATCACAGGGTATTTTAAAAGGCAAAACCTAGTGACCGTGTTACAGACCTGAGATTTAAAACCATATTATTGATGCAACGAAAGTTTGCTGTGGGAGTAACTTCTTCACCAGAGCACAGTTTAACTATTATGTAACCATGTGACTAGTCCAGGAGTACCGAGAGACATGCCCGTTTCAAATTTCCACCCCCTTACCATAGTGTTTGTCGATAACCAATGATATCGTAGGAAATTTCTAAAAAAAGTTAATTTGGTCACATGATCGATTTTTTTGCGATATCTTTAGTTACAGACAAACTCTTCCAATGCTATGTTCTGGTATCTGTTATGCGTCTGGTAGCAATAGTAATGAATAACTTCGTGGTGACGTGCATCACGAAGTTATAGGTATATATAGTTTACTGTCTAGCTGCAGTCACATAATAGGGAATAGTACTTACATACCGTCTAGAGTACTACTAGTGAATAGTTAAGTCACTTTGTTGTAATAACTTGATGACTTATCGGCCATTATTTATAATATCGATATTATATTTATTTAGTTACGTTTGTTGCGTAGTCATTCCATCAGCTGTTTACTTCTGACGTACGAGAATCACACCACTGATTTATCATTTACCCAATGTTAATTTTGGTTTTTGTTATTCGATAATGATACAACCTTGTTCTGTATTTACGTCATTTTACAGACGTTATTGTGGTGTATAAAAAATTACGAGTAGGTAAGTAATAAATAAGTAAACGCAACTCCAAGTTCACCAGTCACATTTTCTTGTCGAATTTCGCCATAGATTTTGTGGGCCCCAACTCCCATGTAATGGAGGATAAAGCCTATTTTTTTTTGTTTAATTCCGCGGCCTAAGGCCGCGGCCGCTATAACGTCCGTTGCCGGGCGTCCCTGGTTACTAGCAGAGGGTATGTCCAGTGGCGCCCGGCGGACTTTGACCACCCCTGTGGTCTCTGCGGGTGTTTGGTCGGGACGAGAATCCCGCGTCATTGGGGTCGGGTTTTATCCCGCGTCAGTGAGTGAATCTGGTTGCGTGCTATGGGGCAAAGGCCCCGCAGCACGCAACCCTTCTAGCCTGCTTCTGTAAGGACGGTGGGTGGCGATCCCGCCGTCCTCAGGCCCCGATCATGGAGGACGATAGTCTTGGGCGTAGTCGCGTAGTCTGGGGCGGCCTGGCCGCCGACTACGGAACTCGGCGGGGAGGGTACGCTCCCTCTCCCTCCCGGCCGCCTCCTTCGCGAGCATGACTTGCTCGCAGAAGGACACGGCCGCGTTCCACCTACTCCCGCTGGATACCATGGCTTGAAGCATGGTCCCCAGCGAGAGGGTATCCACGCCCAGACCCACTACGAGGTCCCGGCGCTGACTCGCCCGCGCTGAGCACTCCACCAACGTGTGGAGTGCGGTGTCGTCGTCGGAAACCTCGCAGTGTTGACACCGGGGTGTGACCTCACGATGCATGCGAAACAGATAGCTACCAAAGCATCCATGCCCGGCAACCATCTGCGTCGCACGGTACGTGAGGTCACCATGCTGCCTCTGCAGCCAATCGTCCATGATCGGTCTCACCGCCGCGATGAAGATGGCACCCCCCTTGGGTTGCTCAAGTCGCAGCCTCCATGACTCCATGAGATATTGGCGGAGTTGGGACCGCTGGTCCTCGATTTCTCGAGACGCAGGCCTGTGGTCCCGCTCCAGCGCCTCCTTGCGCCATTGGAACAATGACGCAAGGGCTCTCGCTTCCAGGTCCCATGGAGGGGTCCCGGCTAGGAGACATGCAGCCTCTCCGGAGATCGTGCGGTACCCCCGTACGGTTCTGACGGCCAAGGTTCTAAGTGGTCTGTTTAACAGAGTCACGTTCCCCTTGACCGCCAACCTATCCGCCCATACGGGAGCCCCGTATAGGGCCATACTCCGCACGATCCCCAGGTACAGTCTCCTGCAGGAGGCGTTGGGTCCCTTTAGGTTGGGCATCAGTCGCGAAAGCGCGACCGATGCCTGCGTCACCTTGGGGACCAAACTTCGGAAATGTGGTCCGAAGTTCCATCGGCTATCAAGTACGATCCCTAGGTACTTCATCGAGGGCTTGATGCCGATGCTAACGCCTCCCACATTTATGCTGGAACCTTCGGGTGGGCCGTTCCGAGGTCTGTGAAAACACAGAACCTCGGACTTGTGCAAGGCCACCTCCAGTCCCAGCTGCCGTATCCGACCCACGACTCGAGCAACACCCGTCGTGACCTTGAGTGCTGCCTCCTGGTACGTTGCACCCCGCGCCGTGACGAGGGTATCGTCGGCGTAGCACGTTACGCCGACACCCCTAGGCAACGCACCCCGCAGCACCCAGTCGTAGCCGATGTTCCACAGAAGCGGCCCCAGGACCGACCCCTGCGGAACACCGCACGACACATCTCGCCGAGCTGGCCCGAGCCAGCAGGATAAAGCCTATTAACGTATACAAGGAACGTTTGATATTATTAAATTTCATCGCAAGGCAACGGGTTTCAATTTTTTTTTATTAAATTCATACGGCCAATTTGGACATAACCCATTATAAATGTGCCCGTCGACGGCAATAGGCTTGCCCCCTATTACGTGGGACTAAAATATTGGCAAATTGTGGGTGTGTAATGCACCTGTGCCTTCCCCTTCGGGATATAGGCATAATATGTGTGTGATATTAATTAAATTATGCTTCGGCCACGTAGTCCATCGTTCTCAAAGTTCTTACTCAATAGTTGCTCTGATTTCAACAAAAATACAATAGTAGTCAAGATAATTATATTGGATAAAACACTTGTACTTTTCCACTTATCATTTATTTTATACTGACCGGTTTCCCCTCACGGCATCATCAGAGGTTTTATTAACACTTCAACACTATATTTCATAGTTCACAAAAACATTCATTTGAGACGTTTTCTTCTTTCTACGAGTATGTAGACGTCGGAGTCTCGAGAAACAGACAAATGCCCAAGAAACCTAATTGAGTTTACATACATTTCATAGAGTTCTGTTAGTTGTTCATTATTGTTCTTCTTTTATTTGACTATAATTATTACGTGTTGGTTATTTAAGTTCTCATTAGCATCACAGAATTTTGAAATGATGATGAAGGGGTCGTGGTCTAGTGGTAACCGACAATATTAATACATTGCAAAGGTTAAGCAACATCTAGTCAGGCCGGTCTTAGGATGGGTGACCATGTCTTAAGACACTGAGACCCCTCCGTGCCTCGGAGAGCACGTTAAGCCGTCGGTCCCGGTTGTCATACGAATATCTATGGCAGTCGTTAGGGGTAGTTGAAGCCCTTAAAATCCGACCGGTCTTACTACAGAACTTCGATATCGCCCATGGGTTGTGAAGGTCAGATGGCAGTCGTTTCACAGAAAATATCGAAGTTCAGCCGAATCACAGTTAGACTGGAAAGCCGACCCCAACTAAGTTGGGAAAAGGCTCGGTGAATGATGATGATGTAGATTCTTATTGTCAAAGTAAAAATGTTGTTTTAAAATCACCAATTAGAAAATAACTTATGTATTTGACGCGATTATTAAGATTCTTGCGCATTTACTTAAAAAAAAGTAACAAAAGGTAAAAATAAGCACCTAATATTTTTTATGCAATTAATATTCCAAACTATTTAGTACAAGTTTAACAGCTGTTGTAATATTTACTGTATAGTTAGGATTATACACACACACACACACATATCACGTCTATATCCCCGAAGGGTAGGCAGAGGTGCATTACACACCCACAATTTGCCAGTATTTTTAGTCCCACTTAATAGCGGGCAAGCCTATTGCCGTCACCGGGCACATTTATAACGGGCTATGTCCAAATGGCCGAGTGAATTTAATACAAAGTAGCAGCTATATTTTTAATTTTGAAAAAAAATTTAAACCCGTTGCCTTGCGATGACATGTTGATGAAAGGCAACAAAATCTTACGTGCCAGCCGCTATGGCACTGCCAATTAAAGTCATGGGCATCTCGGACTATACAGTTACAATATTTACTGTCTAGGAGTAGTTTCTATCCAGACAGTTACCATAGCGCTCGGATGAGTTCATCGATAACCAATGATATCGCAGCAATATTAAAAAAAAGGGTTAATTGCTATGGGTTGTTAACTCTTCCGATGCCATGCTCCTAGAGCAGTTATTGGACAGTTACAATATTTCCAGTACACTAGAGATACAATTCGTTCTTTTAGTTTGTCATGTGGGAAATTGTCGTTATTTTTACTGGCAAGTGGGGTTGTGACGTTGAATAGGTACTAGACTCAACCCCTGTATGTATTAATCATTCGTATGAGCACAGAAGGGTGCCAAACTGTTATTATGGCACTTTGTTGTGCGGTAAAGTTTGCTTAGTTGTATAATTGTTCAGGAAAACAGTTCGAGAGATTGTGTTTGTCAAAAGAAATTATGTTTGTAAAAATGTAAGAACGTCTTAATTGGAAGAACGTCTGTAAACTTAATTGATATTAACGAGAAAAGGAGTAAAATGGTTTAATGTCATACAGAAGGGAGTGTTATTGACATAGTCCTATTTGACTTTAGACAAGGGGGAACTCATGAAATTGTTCATTAAGCCGTCCGGAAATTAAGCCTACCACGTACCTACAGAATGAAATTACATTGGTTAGAAGTGTTCATGTAATGTGACATGATAATCCAAGATCATACTCAATCAGAAAAAAACCGTCAAGTGAGAGTCGGACTCGCGCACAAAGGGTTGCGTACCGAAACAGCAAAAAAAACACATTTCTGTATAGTAGCATCCTTAAATATTTATTATATTCTGTTTTTTTTTTTGAGCGGAGCGAAGCGAAGCTCACTGTTAGACGACAAGTGTAAATCGTTTGTATGCCAACTCCTCCGAAACGGCTCGACCGATTTTGACCAAATTTGGCATGCTGGTCGACATCATACTCGGGAGTGCGAAAACATTAAAAAAATTTGCTCCGCTCAACATTTGAAATTAGTAGCATGCATTGCATACCTAGCTTTAAGAGTTTGTTGTTATAGAAGGAACAGAAATACATCATCTGAAAATTTCAACTTTCTTTCTATAACGCCGCCCAAGACAGACGGACGGACGAACAGTACGGAACCCTGATAAAAAACACTGTTCACACAGAGATAATAATTTAATAATTATATAATTCTCCTTGGAAGTCGGATTCATTATCTCAAGTTTTGGTTATTATTAAAGTCCCACCTACTCCTAGAGGCTCGACCCAACCTTACCCGCAAATGGAACACAATCTCATCAGCAGACGAGGCTCTGGTAAACATAAAAATGGCCATTTAGGACTTAGACTCGCTCCTAAACTCCCAAGGAAGCGAGCCTTCAGTATTTGGTCGTTACCGAATACTGAAACGTCACTCAAATATGTAGTTTCAGTATTCGGCCGTAAGTAGTCTGCAAGTGCTAACTGGGGACAATATGGATGTATTACATAGGTTTATGCCTCTGCCTTCCTTTCGGAGAAGCAGGCGTGACTGGTTATAGTTATAGTTTATACATAGTTTATACATCTGATGATTATATTTGTTTTGTCATGTTCCTGGAACGCATTGCAAAGTTTCATTATACGTATAAGAGACATTTCTTAATTAAGTTCTTGGTAAAGGTGTGTGAAATAGGTATGCAGGTGCTAATTTTGACGTTTGAATACTCTTATCGTTCACCGTTGCAATGTATGTAATTTATTAGCAGCAATTTGTTAATTATCTACGAAGAATAGTGTGCATTTTTGTTTGCTATTTGGTTATTATAGTCTCGGCCACCCAGTCCCAACACGCTATCAATTTTTTAGGAAAAGGAAGTTTTTTAGGTTTTTCTGGTGCCAATTTAATAATTATTGTGGAAATCATTATCACTACATATTATAAAACCAAGTCCACCGCCGCGTATGTTCGCCATAAAGTCAAAAACTACTGCACAGATTTTCATGCTGTTTTCACCAATGGTTAGAGTGGTTCTCGAGGAAGGTTTTAGTGTATATAATTTGGCAAGCGGGCGTCCGCTAGTAACTAACAAAAGCCAGTTTTTTATCGTGAGTATGACTTTTCTGATGCTATTAGAGTTATTAAATTATCAGAGGTTTCAAGGCTCAGATTACCTATAAAAGGTATTGTTTCTTAATCTGAGTTCAGTTTCTTCTTCTTCTTTTTTTAAAAACGTGGTTCCATCTATATTCATCGATGATTTCGCTTCAAGGTAACGCTTGATTTTTCCCGCACAGAAGAACTAGTTACTCTGAACTAGTTCACGGTGAGAGACAAGAAAACGTTGTTCGGTATTGCAATTGAGCGTTTGGGCCTGGATTTTTGCCCAGCGCCAGAGGTAACCTAAAGGGCAACCTGCCACGCGCTCCGCAAAACCCACGGGACTTGGGTGATTGTTTCTTAATCTGAGTTCAGTTTGAGTTTGGTTCAGTCAGAAGTTAGATGACAGGAATATTTTTTGCAACATTGTCGATTATCATTTGTTATGATTTTGTGAATCATACTTGAGACATCTTTGGCCTTTTGCCCCCGAAACTGCTACTGATTGCACATGAGTAATGTTGCTGTGTATTTTAAGTAATAAGGTTTCACAATGTGTAGTACTTACAATGTTTTCACTACAAACCCTGAAAACAATCGTAGGTACCCTCATTGTTGACTTCACCTTGACCTAAGTATTTATTTTATTTGTCTTTCTTGTGTGAGGTTTTTTTAACAAATTCTATTTGTATGGTCTGTTTCTCAATACAGTGTTTGTATAATCAATAATAATCATGTAAATATTATGTTGTTGTACGTATAACAATTTATATTTTCATTGGTCGTTGGTACCTTCTCATATTTATTTAGTCAAACTATTATTTACACTACAGTGACTTGCACTTTTTATTAATATTGTCTGTAAAATAACTATTTGTCTGTTAGGTGAGGTAGGTACAGGTAAATTATTTGAGAGTTCACCTTGAACAATTTGTTATCATTTCAATTTTTTTTGTTGAGGAGATATCTTTACTGGCGAGTAATACGGACGTGCAATATTAGCATACTATCATTAAAATCGATTAGATTTTGAGACCCAAGATGATGGTCATGGGGTCCGAGCGCTTCTTGCCTTTTTAGTAGAGTACTAAATTAGTTACTATCACTACCATTTAAGGCTTAGGCAAACCAAAAGCAGTTGCAGATGACACACTGAACAAACGCGGGCCCGCGTTTAACTACATTATTTACTAACATAGACGCACTGCTACCGCACTGCAACTGCTTTTGGTTTGCCCAAGCCTTTAAGGTGGCAACGCTACCAGCATTCTGGATGATTTTCGACTAATGATCCTATGTTTTTAGTGATATTAGTTCGACATGAAGTGTAAAATCAATCTGAATGTTGGATGACTTTACAATTTGTATTTATACTTATTATACATATAGCATACCTTTATGTGCACCCAAATGTGGTACTTAATGAAGTAGGCTAATAATGATAACATAAACCTAGCAACCCTTAGCGCAAACTGCGCAAGTAATATTTTTTTTTTTTTTTACTTTTTGTCAAATTTCTAATCTTATCGCACCACTTGAGACCACGACCTTTCCAACGGTGTGCCACACTTGACTGTGCGACTCTTAGTTTAGGAGGAGAAGCGGCTTCACTGGCGTATTATATATATATATATCAGGTATTAATTGAGAGAACGTTCGAGTTTAATATAGGCGTAATTATTGCACAAAAGTTCATTTTACGTGAGGTTCAGTTTTGAAGGAACACCTTAATATTTTCGGGTTTCCACATTGAGGAAATCATTAAAAAAAACTTATCTTAGGAGTTGACTTTACAATATAACAGAATAACACGAGGGACCTATAGTATAACTCCCAACTGTAGCTACTTACTATTGGGCTGGGTATAATTATGCATTGTATGAAAGTAAATAATAGTATTAAACCATTTCGTGTTACATAACAAAATTGTATTTACACACTTGCGGCCAGACATGCCAGTTACACACTTGGCAATCGCATTGGCACAGAAAAAACCGTAACCGAGTGTTATTTATATATCTTAAAAATGTAAGTAACATTAGCTGATGATTATCCTATCATTTAAATATCTTTTTATTTCAAAGCAATCCCAGGAAAACTATACTACTGTAATTAAGTAAGTAAACACACAGAGACCAAAGGTGAACGGCAAAAATATACATCCGTATTTTTTCAACTTGCATTTAGCAAAATAGTTATACTTACGTAATAGGTCTCTTAGGTTGTAATAGAAGGCATAATGTAACGCAGTGTTATGATGATTCGATTTCGTCCCGAAATTCACCAATCCGAATGATTGACCCTCGATTGATCTGTCATCTACAAATTCCAATTTCTATTCCAAGTTTCCAACTGTGCGGAAATGAACTGCATACATTCGATTTCCTTTTCTAAATAGGGAAGGGAAACTGCACACATTATAACATCGAGGAAAAATAATGAATTAATTGGCAGCATTTAGCTGCATCTTTTCGTACTAAGTATATTATATTGTGTTAGAAATTTATTAAAATAAAATAATGAATAAAACTACCTATATTATCTTAACATCATAATCATAACATAGTATAAAACAAAGCCTGTCTGTCCGTATGTATGCTTAGATCTTTATAAATACGCAACGGATTATGATGCGGTTTTCACCAATGGATAGTGTGGTTCTCGAGGAAGGTTTTAAGTATATAATGGGTTAAACTACAGACTAATCGATAGTCTGTAGTTAATCCATTAAACCCATTCTTAGTGCACGTTTACCTGAAAAATATTTTCAATGGATGTAAGATATAAATAGACTTTGATATCGTCATAATGTCATGAACTCATGATCGAGAACGGCCGCGTGCGTGCTGCCATCGTCACGAGCCGCTGTGCAATGTTTCGCGCCACGGCTTTCTGTGCGCTGATTGGCTGTTAGGGTGGCGTGAGGTGCTCACGAAACCGGTCGTGTCGATGATAGCAGAAGCTCGTACGATAGTGCTGCCCCCACACCACTCACTGCACCGCGGCATCGGTCACGATGACGTAGCTTATCGGCACGTTGGAACAGCTCACGCCACGTTATTTCCCCGCCCACAAATCCTGAAGGTCATATCACTATCTTGATTTAAGTATTAAAAACTCTGTAAACAAAAACACCGAAACGAGACATCACGTAGATTTTAAATTACCAAAAACTGATTGATTATCTAGCAACGATATAACAGAAATAGCGATACTTACCTACCATTGTGACCTTAGTTATGCAAGAAAACCCAATTTTAGACGTCCTACTGTTACCACTTATTAAATGTATTTATGAACCTATGATTATCTCAGTCCAACTATATTGGGTTATGTAGATACTACCAGATACTAAAGACTTTACTCAAGTCTCAGCACTAAATATAAACCCTTAAAGCCGGCCTTTAAAATCTGGTTTACCGTAGGTAACTAGTTTCTTTTTTATGAAAAGTACCTACTTGGCTCAACTTGTCTCAACAATCTTCACATTTCACTATGAAATGGAGAGTTTTTGTGTTTAGTTTCTCTTTCACTACCGATTCCCCGTTGAGTTAAATTTAGACCTTCTTAAATTTCAAAGGCAGAGGACAGTTTTAAATTTATGTAAATCTTTGAAGTGTTTTATTTGTTGTTTTCCGTTTTTTGGATTCATTTTATTATTGTAGCGGTTTTTGGTATCACAGAACAACCATACACAGGGTACTGAGATAATGATAGTAAGTCATTGTACATACTACGAGTACTTTTCCAATAGTTTACTACGCGCTACGCCTGTATCAATGAATTTATGACGCAACCTATTGTTCAGGACACTTTACCCTTTCATAATAAGCATTAGAGTAAGTAGTGAAATCCAATACTATCGTGTCGCAAAACTCGTCTTTATTGCACTCTATTTGTGTGTTGAATTTATTATTACATCGAATCGATAAAATTATAATGAAACCTTTATTCATACTGGCAGTCTCTTGGTTTTATTTCAGTTCATTATTATAATGCTTAGGTTTCAAGTTATTTTCCCTGTACTATATTGGTAATGGTTTACCCCCTGCTGATGAACATTAATAATTTAACGAAAACAAGATTGCAATGTTCGTTGTTGCCAAAACTATAAACGAAATTTGTCTTACATTGATATAAATTCCAACAATTTACTCTGGTACTTTGTAATTTATTTTACTGATTATGAACCTCGCACGCCTCATTTATAACCCAACGTAACCTACATAATTTGTCATATTCACTGGTATGTACGTAGAAGACACGTACAAAACTATACAAAGCTGTGTTAAAAAAACTCTACAGGCACTTAATAGTAGCTGGGTTCTTGAGTAAATAAATGATGGAACAACAATAGGGGCTTTGTGATGAATAGATGATTTATCGCAGTGTTAAAAATGATACAGTATTTTTTCTTCGTTTCATTAATATCTATCATAAGGATTATAAGGTGGTGGTCCCTGTTTTTACCCACGAGGAACGGAGACGGTATGGGCGTTTGGGGCGAGAGAATGTTTGTTTTGGAAACCCATGTTGCCATTTTTCTTCGTCCGATTTTGCTTCGGGTTGAATTATTGCATGTTTAATACTGTATCCTTGCATCTGTAACTGGATTTACCTTTGAATACGCATTTATAATTAGTTCCTTTTTTATTTTTTATTATATGGTTTTAATTTACAATGCATAATCTACAAAATACTACAATAAAACCACAGAGATTTGCACTTATGCTAAAATCTTTGGTTACTGTGTCATTGTCAATATTTTGCCCGGTTTATAACGAGTCCGCAGGAACCTAATTTCGGGTTCAAAAAGTATCTGTGTCTGCTAGCATTGGTATGAAAGGTATAAGATCGGTATTCGAAATTTCAGCCAAATTTATGTCCAGACTTTCACATTTATCATTAGTAGGGAGTATAAAGAGACAATAATAATAATTTAACTTAATAGGTAGGTATATCTCATACGATACGACATCCTTCTGTTTCGTTCCTACTGTCTTGTAGTGACTTGTATTTTTTTATGGTACTCATAATATACTCGTACATATAGTTAGTTCGGGTCTGGATGTTGAGTAACTATAAACTATTATTCAATGATAATTATTTTATTTTATCATTACAATTTAGGTCAATAAACTAAAAACTTGCGTGTTACTACGGCTTTGCCATTTACTGTCTATTTGTTTACTTTTATCAGATAATGCCTGTATCTTGGTCTAACCACACCCTTGCTTATGCCAGTTTATCCATATTTAGGTGCTTTATCGCGTCTGGAATGGTAACGTTTACATACCTACTGATCATCTTTAAAATATAACCGACGTGTGCAGTCAGACACGTAATGTCTTCGTTGCCGTATACAAGGTCATTCACCTTCACAAGCCTGTTAAAAATATAATGGCTGTTCAAAATGTTGACATTTCGTTTTTTTGCTTTTAGATTATTAGAATTTAGCAACAGATTTTTTCCCACATCTATATATTTAATACGACAATTTGTCTGTCTGTCCGTCTGTCGCGTTTTTCAATTATAATTAATAATACATACATTTGCATGAAATATTAAAATATTCTTTTTTTTTTTTTATATTTGAGGCGATACAAAGTTCGCTGGGATAACTAGTTACTATTTATATTAACCTAGAAAAATTGTTCTATCTTTTTTTAATATCGCCAGATGATCTGATAAATGCAGGGGAATTCAAAGAGCTTTTTAAACTGATCTCTTATCCGATCCAGAATAGCACGTGATGGATAGACGTATGACTGACCCAAACGTACGTGGGTCGTACGATACCGTCCACCTTGAAAATGTATGCAGCACGAAATCGATTCACTTTTACCGGTGGCTGCAATTGCTGGACAGACTTATATTTATGACTGAGAAACGACCCATAGCGAGATCTTCGTTTTCTTCACTTTTCACACATAGAAGGACTCGTCTGCCCTTGGCTCGAGGAAACAGCTCAGACAGAAACAGAATATTACCCAACCATAATCTTTTTCATTCTCACTACAATATTACCTATCATTAATGTCCTTTTCATCTCTTGCAGGTGTCCTGGGCGATGTACAAAAAGAGTTCAATATTGGCGATGACCTAGCCGGACTCTTGCAAACAGTGTTCATCGTTGCTTACATGATATTTGCGCCACTGTTCGGGTACCTCGGAGACAGGTATTCAAGAAGAGCTATCATGGCGGGGGGTGTAGCTTTATGGTCATTCACCACTTTAGCTGGCTCTTTTATTACGGTACGTTTCACTTTGATGTATTAATTTATATGTTTATTCGTACTCTAATATTTAAGACCAGTGAGAAGTTACTACAATTACTGTAAATGGCACCGCTATGTTTATGAAATGAATATACAAATGGAATACTAATGCAATTATCATTACTGTGAAGTAGAATGCAATAATAAGTGTCAAATTCAGTTTAATATCCCTTACAACATATACCCGAATAAACATATCCTATGTGTTAATTCAGGAAATTATCTGTCCTATCTTTAAGCTACTTTCATCCAAATCTATTTAACGGTTTGCCTGTGGTTGCACTTCTGCTCTGAAAGTAGATACCTACTGAACTATTTTATCGAAGCTTATATTAAATGAATGTTTTTCTTCTGTTACTAGAACTATACGTGGTTCGCAGTATTCCGTGGCATGGTAGGTATAGGTGAGGCGTCGTATTCTACAATCGCACCCACAATTATCAGCGATTTGTTCGTCGGTAACCTGCGGTCCAAGATGTTAGCAGTATTCTACTTCGCCATACCTGTTGGCAGGTAATTTTGGTACCCTTTGCTTTTAGTGTTACATAATAATGAAGTTTATACAAAAAAAAAAAGTTTACACAGATACAATAGCGCAGTCAGACGAAACAAAATCATTAAACTCGTCCCGCATCATTCCTGGCGCAAAAGTGCCCATGATGCTAGCAGCGTTGCCGCGCTGAATGTTGCCGCGATTGTTGGCACTTGGTGGAACCTATAGTAATACATGATGAACAATCACACTCGTACACTATTCAACATAATTATTTGACTTATTTTTACTGACCGGTTTCGCTTTTCAGCATTATCAAAGATCTTTTATTTCAATGTCTAACATATCTTCAAGCCATTTAAAAATAAAATAAAAAGAATTTAAATGGCATCGTATCCAGGTATCCACCTTCAATGTCATCTTGTTTGACCTTGTTAGTCTATAATGTCATAAAAACAAACATATCAAAATTTCATGCATCTGTATGCATCCGAAATACTACGAAATGAATTCAATCAACTTATGATTTCATGTAACAGATAAGGATATTAGATGATGGTAGAGATTCACGCACGCAAGTAATAGTCCTTTATTTTTTGGTGCGCGGTGTTGCATCAAATAAGTACTTATTTATTGCCTTAATAATCAAGCAGTCCAGGGCAAATTCATCATACAGGGTAAGCATGGCGGTAGGAAGAGTTTGTCGAAAACCAAAAAATGTGTTGATTAGGTCACATCATCGAAATTGTCTGCGGTATCATCATTGGTTATCGACAAAGTCTTCCGATACCATGTTAGCTGCCGTTCAACTATGAGAGATATTGCTGGATTCTTTTAATTAAAAAAAGTTCAGTATGTAAATATTAGTTGACTTATTTGGTTTTTTATTTCTGTTTTAGTGGACTTGGTTACATCGTTGGGTCCGTGGCCGGTGCAGTATCAGGTGACTGGCGATACGGTCTCCGTATAACTCCAGCTTTGGGAGGTGTTGCCGTGTTTCTCATCATATGGGTATTGCAAGACCCCCCCAGAGGTATGGCTGAAGACAGCCACATGCAAGCCACATCATACAGAGATGACATTCGATCGCTAGTTAAAAAGTAAGTTTTATTATAGCTTATCTGAGTAAATACCAAAGTATTAAACCAAAAATATCTAGACTAGGTCCCAAATAAAAGAATAGGAATACCCACTAATATTATAGATACAGACAGACAGTACCAGAGACGCCATGCAATGGCCGACAGGTTGTAGCCGATGGGTTAAAAAAACCGTATATATACCTGACGCTTAGAAATAAAATTGTGAGGTGTTAAATTAAAAGATTTGTGTTGTTTATCGAAATATCGTTTTTGGGCACTTATAAAACAAATATGACGTCTGTGAACTGTCACAATTTCTTTGAGTTTTATTTTTGACACATTGTCATAAAGATTTTTTTTTTAATTTCCAGTCCCTCATTCATACTGTCGACGATCGCGTTCACTTGCGTCGCGTTCGTAACTGGCGCGCTAGCGTGGTGGGGACCACAGTTCATACATTTGGGACTGTCTATGCAACCAGACATGGACATACCATTTGAAAGGTATATTTTAAACTATTTTTAAATAACTTCTAAAAGAATGAGGTTATTTTTAAAACCAATGATGAATTGGCTGTCGGTGGCGGAGTTAATAAGGTTTAAGATCGAATGTGTATTTAAAAAAAATTCATAAGTATGCTGGCTTCACTTCGCTACAGTAAACTAATTACTAGAACTGGTAGGACTATTAAGTCAAAAAGTAAGATAGTACATGTTTATTGTTATAGCAAACAATATCAGAGTAGTAAGGCAATAACTTATTGCTGTCATTATCCATTTCACTCCCATTTTTCTACTACACTTAAAAACATTCGTCATGATCCAACCAACACAGGGAGCGTATTTGTGAAAACTGTTTAAAAATCTGTTCAATATTTCTGATTGATTGTTGATGTGATTATCTTGTTTAGTAAGATGTAACTACTGAGCTACCAATTAGTACGAAAGATTCCTAAAAATAACAGTAATTTATTACGACATAATATCGGAATATGACTCAAGAGTGTCACAACTAAAAAAAAAACAAAATCACTTGTATTACACCATTCGAATCGGAACATTTCACATTGTCATAAAGTGTCATAAATCCATTGACCCTAGGTTGCACAAAATTTTGAGAACATTTTGAACATTTTTGTCAATGTTTTTTTGAGCTGTGAAACTATATGAGTGAAGCTGCCGATATGTATTATGTACAGTACCCGGCGATAAATATTGCACATCGACCTTTGGAAAGAGACAATCGGCTAATTTCGGCTTCGTAGAGCGTTATCTCTGTCGCACGAAATACAAACAGTCCGGTAGCTGTTAAAACAATTATGATTTGCTTTTTTTAATAATTCTTTTTATTCTTTGTATAAAATACACCAATTTTTCTTAAGTGTTGGCTTTAGGTTCGGGTAAAATAAAAAAACATGTAACGAAACGACTGACAAAACGTCACATGGGTAGTGTGCGACAGAGAAAATGCTCTACGACGCCCGAAATTAGCCGATTGTCTCTTTCCAAAAGTCGATGTGCAATATTTATCGCCGGGTACTGTAACCTTGTGGTCGGTACGGGTACAGCGTGTCATACAAGTTCGGGCTATTGGGTATGTTCGCGGGCTCGCTCGGCGTGCCCCTCGGCTCGGCGCTCGCCCAGCGCCTGCGCGTGACTGACCCCGACTGCGACCCGCTCATTTGCGGCTTCGCTCTCCTCGGGTCCGCACTTCTCGTATACTTCGCTCTAGTCTCCGTCACATCATACGTCGGATTCACATACTTCCTAATGTTCGTCGGCATGACCACACTCAACCTAACCTGGTCCATTGTTGCCGATATTGTACTGGTAAGCGTTTTCTGCCTTAAATATACCCTCAGAAAAAAAATTGGTTACATAGGTAACCTTGTGGGTTTTTATTAGATTTAAAGCAGAAATCGTTCACCGTTTCGAATTTTTACATATATTCTAATGAGATGACGCGAATTCGCACTTCATTGTTTTAAGGAATTTCATTATTAGATACCATTAGGTGGCTGTTTACGTAAAATAATACTATCATGCAATAGGTACTTCATGCTCTGATAACCAACATGATAATTATAAATAGTTAAGCATGACATGCAAACCATTATGGCTGATTTTTATATATTTAATGATTTATTTTTATATTTACTTATTTATAAATGTTTCTTTCTTATTTACTATATCAGCATGATTTATTATTTTATATTTGAAATACTTTAGTAAAAAAATGCAAAAGGTTACCTATTCAAATAACGACACGCGATCGCGCATCCCCTTAAAACTTACTCGAAGTACCTACTTTAATGTCTATAAGATTACTTACTTTGAGTAAAATAGGATTTGGTCATTTCTATTCTTTGTACTTAACAATGATTCGATTAAATAAATTGATCAATATTTTTTTGTCGTATAATATAAATCATCCATTTTTTTACTACAAGTATATCATACGTATAATCAATGCTAAACCTCGGAGTCGTAACACAGCATCCGTGGCTTGTTCGCCCGGCGAGTCGAGGAGTGTTGCATGTGCTCACCGTACCGATACTTTGCACGAAGGGTCTCGCTAACGTTCGGCGGGATCACGATGGTGTCGGGCCTGCTGGGCGTGCCGCTGGGCTCCATCCTCGGCACCATGCTGGTCAAGAACTACCCGCGGGCACATCCCGTCATCTGCGGCGTGGGACTACTCATATCTGCCCCCGCACTCACGCTCGCCATCGTGTTAGTCCGGGGATATTTCAAGCTCACCTTCGTCCTTATATTTTTTGCGGAACTCGCTTTGAATCTCAACTGGGCAATTGTGGCCGATATGTCTATGGTAAGACACGTCCTCCGCTGGATCGCGCTGCTACAATGTCGGTTGTATGGGTTTTATAGGACCGACATTGTGCATATGCGATCCGTCGAGTGATTTTTTATTTTTTTTTATTATTTTTTTTTATTTGTTGAGTAGCGTTTTTAGTTCTTTTGTGTTTATTTTTTTTATGTAGTATCCTGGTCATGTCAAATTTGCATGTAGCATGTCACATATGTGAAGATATTTTTTGTTTTTATTATTTTATATTGCTTTGTATATGACGCTTGATTCAGTCATCCATTAGCACACATTGACGGTTCACCATTGCCTAGTTGTGATATTATGATAATAAACTATTTTCGGAATTAGCGAATATCTCATTGGAATATTTTAAAACATTCGAATACGGTGGACCGATTTCAATTTGTGTAACAGCGCCATCTATTGTTTATATGTTAAATTGCAGTGGCCCTATATAAGGTACAGCCGTAGCACTTGTAAGTGGTTGTATAAATTAGCGATAGATGGCGTTGAAATGAGTTTTACTGTAGTTCTATTTATAATCCGGTCATATTATCAAACACTATGCAAATGAATAACGTGCCATAATCTTGACCGGTTTGTACACAGCATTTACGTAGTTTAAAATTTGTAGGTACCGGAAGTGTGTTAGACTGACTATAATGCAAGATACATTATTTTAGCCGACCTCGATCATTAAAAATTAGTTTTTTATTCGCTTTTAAAAATAGTGTTTAAATTGCGTGTTGAATATCAATATATCAAATTTGATAAACTCTGTTTGAAATAAAACTGAGATAATGATTTATTTATAGTGAAGTCGTTGAAAGTACATTGGAACAACAATTATCTTTACTTATAATCTATCTTGTCTATGTTGTAGTATTTTCTTTAGTTTTTCTCATGTAGTCATGACTTTACTTTTCCACACGACTGTTTGTGAATTCAATGGTGTGGTGATTTCTCGTTGCCTTCCAAAAACTAGCTATCGAAGTAAAAAAAGAAATTAAGTACTTATCCATTTTTATATTTAAATAAAACTTAAATCCAAATCCATATATTACAAATAGTGACTGTATTATCGATTTTAATATTGCACTGTACAGATTCTTTGCAAATTATTATTAATTAGTACAAACAAGTTCTAATAGTTAAGGTGTCGGGCTGTACTGTAAAATAATAGTCATTTTTATTTAGTTGTTTGCAAAGCTTGTGATTTTTCTTTTTGATTCTATGAGACTTCTAAATTTTAAATAGTCGATGTCTGTAAATTCACATAAGTGTTTCATAGGGAGTAAGTAAAAGCTAATAGGGGATCTGCAGATATCAACTTTTAGAAAGTTTAATTTTAATATTTGTTATGCCAAGCACTATTTACGGGAGAAGTTGACTTGAGTCTTTATATGCTTTGGTTCCAACTAGAATTATCCCAAAAACCACACTACTGTTAATATTGATTCTACTGTACTGTTAATCGAGTTATTAAGGATTTTTTTTTTCAATTTTACAGTACGTGGTTATACCACCGCGGCGGTCTACGGCCGAAGCTTTTCAAATATTAATATCTCATATGTTTGGGGACGCTGGCAGTCCTTACTTAGTTGGAGTTGTAAGTATACAATTGTGATATTTTGCTATAGAATTACATTTTTAAATTATTATTTGGGCAACCAAGAGGCCATAAGTCAATCTTATTTGTAAACTGGTGCACTTGCTGAATAACCTTACCACTTAACATATTATGTAGATATCCCACAAATATTATAGGGTCCCATTCCGACAATTATTTGGTCCCATTCCTACAATTATTTGGTCCCATTCCGGTAATTTGAAAGTCGGTTTTTGTGTAATTTTTTGACGTGTTTTTTTTATTTTTCAGATATCGGAAAGTCTAAAGAGAACATTATCAACATCGCCTACGGAGGAGCCCAGTAAAGCTGTGCAGTTCAGTTCGCTACAGTACGCTCTCTTCATGACATGTTTCGTTGAAGTCATCGGCGGTATATTCTTCTTGATCACAGCATTCTATATTGTGAAGGATAAATTAAAAGTCGATAGAGCTATCTCTGGTGAGTTTTTTGTACATCTTATTGCAAAAATATGGATTAGTATTTTTTTTTGATAAGCTTTTATTGTAAATAACAAACATTCTTCTGCTTATATGTTAATAACTTCAAATATGAACAGAAGAGCCCTAAATAGCACGGCAGCGTCGACTTTTCTAAATACGAGTGTATTTTTTTTTAAATATTTGTTACCTCATAAAATATATCGGGTGAACCGATTTTGATTTATTTTTTAAATGAGAGTTACTACTTCCCAAGTGGTTCCAATTCAATTTGGTCCCATTCCGACAATTCTTTGGTCCCATTTCGGTAATTTGAAGTCGGTTGTTGTGTCAATTTATAATGTGTATTTTTTGATAAAGTTATTTTTATCTTAGATGCTCTGTGGAGCGGCCGTGATGGTTACTCCATGAAATAAAAAAATGAAGTGGACTGTATTAATTAATTTACTTGTCGTAATAAAAACGATTGCGAAGCCACATTAGTGCCCGTACGTTGTTGTATGACGGTGCGCCGCCACTCTGCAGCTCTGGTTCAAATCCAGTTTGTCGTTAAATTGAAAGTTTCTGCTTCCTAAGTTATTTCGGTAATTTGAAGTCGGACTTTTTTTGTCAATGTTTAAACGTGTTTTATTCGTTAAAACTAATTGGTGGTGGGACTAATTATCTGCAACATATTGGTTAAGTAGATCAAATGAAGTCGACGTTGGCCGGCCTACACAATGTTAGATTTGCTCGTTGTTGTTTAATGTTGCATTTTAGTGCATATTTATTTGTGTTGCTGTCAAAACTTACTACTTAAAAAGGGCTAAGGCCGGATTCGACCAAACTTAAAGATACACTGGTGTAAAACTATCACGGTAATACTTTTTTTTTTTAAAACGTGGCTCCATCAATGTTCGTCGATGATTTCGCCGATGTCAAGGTAATGCTTGATTAGTTGATAGTCCCGCACAGAAGAACTAGTTATTCCTAACTAGCTCCAGGTGCAGGACAAAAAACGTTGTTCAGTATGTGAGTCTGGGAACCCGATTTTTGCGGAGCGCCAGAGGTAACCTAAAAAACCACCAGGCACGCGCTCAGCAAAAATCGAACTCCTATCACGGTAATAACTTTACTCCGACTAAAATTAGTGCGATTTATTACTCCTACCTATACTTGAAATGTCATAATTTTCATTTTGTTGGATAATACAGTGAACAGTATAAAATGTTGATATTGATACTGTATTATCCAACAAAATTAAAATATTATGACATTTGAAGTAGAGTACGGAATTGGGTATTTGCGGAGCGCGTGGCTCCTCGACGTGGTAGCCTTTTAGGTTACCTCTGGCGCTGGGCAAAAATCCAGGCCCAAACGCTCAAATTACAATACCGAACGTTTCCTTGTCTCGCACCGCGAACTAGTTCTTCTGTGCGAGAAATTCAAGCATTACCTTGACATTGGCGAAATCTCAAGTCAATCAATTATCACTGTGATAGTTTAACATTCGAGTTTGGTCAAATCCAGCCTTAGTAGCACAATCAGTAAAACCTAAGATAGAATGTTACTTTCACTGAAAAATAGTCAGTCTGGGTCTATATTTAGTTTTGTTAATGTTAAGTACTTTTGACTGTAGAAAGGTTTTGACTAAAACATACACACTTATCCCATATTACTACTACTATTACAAATTCACATTGTTTCAGTTGCATCAAAAATAGTGTAGTATTTAGGTGAGTAGCTTATAGCGCACGCAATATAACATAGGCTTTTGATCACTTATAGCTTGTGAAACTTACTTTTTTAATATTTTAATAATTTTTTTTTTCTATAGAGGCAGACGCACAAAGCAGTGAACCGTCTCACAGTACCGCCAATGAAGATTTAGAAGCAGAATAGTGAAAATATAACCTCAATTCTAGATTACAATATTAGTGGCGACACAAAAGTGAGAATAATACATTGTTACAGCTATTTAACTTATCATCTGAAGTTGTAAACAGCTGTACCTACTGCTATTTACCCTATAAACAGTTGATTTGGCTCAATATAGTTAATATAAAATATTTGAGTACACAGTCAAATATAGCAGTGGTTGTATTTTTGTATTAGTAAGAAAATATTTGAATATTTTGTGAAAAATACACTATTTATAAAGAATAATGAACAAAAGTTGTTGGTTGTGGACTCACGGGACATGAGTAAAGACTATGTAGTGGACTCATAGAATTCATGTCATAAGATGATTCATGGGGCCATAATTTAAATATTATTTCATTCAATTGAATAGCGATATTTCAAATAGGAATTTTGAGGCATATGAACCTGTCTTAGAATTTGGTGTTTTTACATGTTAGAAAATGTTGTCATGTCAATATTGTTTAACTTGACATGTAACATGTACTAAACAGCCTATATTTAACTGACATTAAAACATAATTATTTATATTATGATTAGTTCAATGTTATTTCCTATTGTACTATGATATTTTCCAAGCTTTTTTGAATTTCATTCCGTACTCGAAAGTTATAGTAAATATTGTTCTATATTTGAGTCAAATTAACAACTATTGTAATGTTTCTTCGTTGCAGCGAGTAGTTATCTTGACTAGATACTTAGTGACTAGTTCAAAACTAGAATATATTCAATCTAATCTAACACCTCAAGATTCGATATTTGAAACTTAACTAATCTAACATTTCAAAATGTTAGATTGGGAATATCTGCTGTTGCAATGCAATTATTTTAGAAGACTGAATCTTAAATGCATATTGCTGTAATGTGAAGGGTGGGTTATGTTGTAATTGAAAATTATTGTAAGTATTTAGAGTTTAGGCATCACAATAACGTTACCTAGTGTACTAAGAAAACCTTAGTGCCTGATAGAACTACATAACATAAACATAGCATCACGCCTTTTTCCCCGGAGGGGTAGGCAGAGGTGTGTGTGATAGAACTAGCTTTATAATAAAGCTATTATTTAATAAAAATAAATCGGTATATTATTGCTTGGACAGAATCAATTCTATAATAAAGTACAGTTCAGTTTTTTTATAAAGAAATGTCTGTTAATTTGTGTTAATTTTATACAACAAAATATTTTTGTTTCAGTGATTATTTATTTTCTTGTTATTATTTATTAGTCCTAAACAGTTCTCTGATGTTTGTAATATTCTTACAGTTTATAAATGCTCTGTTTCTCGAATTTCGATATTAAGTGTGTAATGATTGTTGCCGACGAATAATAATATATTTATTGTGATTGTTTTGGGATTTTCAAGAATATTTTTTAGAAACAGACGCTTAAACTGTAAAGAATATCTTAGAAGACTGAATTATTAGCATTTGTCGATCATTTATTGTACTGTCATGTTTCCTATGAACAATTAAGGAATTGAAATAAAAAATATACTAATATTTTTGATAATATTAGTTTTATTGAAAATAAAACCAATTATCATTATAAAATTATTAAGATCTTTTCTCAAATTAACATGATATAGTGGTAATCAAAGCGGCCTGGAAATTATTAACATTAATTTGAATTATAAATTCTAAATAAAACTAGGAAAGGTTTCACTTAAAACTAGTATAATACCCGTATAATGCCACAGACCTATCAATTATTATATGGCACAGATAAAATCAACGCGTATTCACTAGCAAATTGAACACCAAATCGTTAACAAGTTTTTTTTTGCTCTAATTACAATATTGTAAAATATTTTAGCATAAATATTTCAGTACTAGCTGTCCCGACGAACTTCGTACCGCCTCTAATTAAAAAAATATATTTTACGAACAAAATATGCAAATCGGTCCAGCCATTCTCGAGTTTTAGCAAGACCATTGAACAGTGATCATTTATATATATAGACTTATGGGGACCGAAATATCACTGAATCGCTGAGTTTTGTGTGATCTAATAATATGTGAATTGTGTAATAGGTGATGAATGTGAACTGTGCCTTACGCAACGCACACCTTTCAATGTAGCTTCGTAATACTGTAGTTTAATGTAACCTCATACGCTCAAAACATTTAACAGTGGCTTTGGTAATAGTAAATAACGAGTTAAAAAATTTTTCAAAACAAAAAATCACAGCAATGAACATAAAAATTCAACCAGTGAAGGAAATCACAGATATAATCATAACTCACATTGGTTTTGTAACAAGTAAGTAATAATTGTAATAATTAAACATTCACACACATCTCTTCTTTCTTTGTCTTTTGCTTTGATAAAGCTTCAAATGTTAAGTTGCTTCCTTTGCAAATAGTACTAATTAAAAATTAACAAACATTCAATATTATAAAATATCACATATATCTTTGTTGACATTAAAAAAAAACACTTAAAATAAAAATTGGTATTTAAAACTTAACAGATACCCGTCATCAATTAGATACAAATTTGTACTTCCATAAACTTCACTGGAAAATGTCACACATACATTCATAATTGTAAGTAAACGACAATAATATCAGAACCAGTCATTATGCCGCCTCTATACAACCGGCAATCATGGGGCAATCACAGCATGGGCCATGATTGCCTTCATGATTGTGACTCCACATAATCGGGCATTCATCTATAAGCTATGGACGTAGTAACCGTAGGAGCTACAACCTATTCATTTATTTAGTGAACCATCCTACTTCCTACTAATATTATGAAGGTGAAAGTTTACGTATGTTTGTTTGGATCTTTGTGACTGTTTCACGCCAAAAATATGGAACGGATATTAATGAAACTTTACAATAATATAGTTCATACATCAGAACAAACAACACATAAGGCTACTTTGTATTCGTCCCGGTAATGGGTTCCCGCAGGAATTGGCAACGCTAAAAACTACATCACGCGGGCGGAATCGCGGGCAACAACTAGGAAAATATAACCATTACCTATTTAAATGAGGTTTGTTCGAAAAAAAATATACAACGGCGATTACGTTCCATAGTCGCCGACCATAGGCCATTCTACACGTTCGAACGCGATGGCCCACCTTTGCCGATTGTATAGAGGCCGCGTTAGAATTGTCAACACTCTAATAATAAAAAATAAAATAATAAACTAATCATCAGAATAATAACTGTTGGTAGAGGTAGTGTCATCTTGTTTCTCGTCTGTATTTATACGTAGTTTCTTAGGTACAGGTTCGCACGAACTGAAACTATTACTCAAAGGCCTTTTTGCCGTTGCCACTAAACTTATAACAGTGACCGTGTCAGGATTGCCATTTTCATCGTCAGTACTTCTAGATGATACAGTGAATTGAGACATATTTTTCATTATAATTTTGTGTGAAAGTAGATTCTCCACTCTTAATATAACATCATGATCCTGTTGAATAAGTAATAAGTTTAAAATATGTTGATTGTTACCTAGATATGGATAACCCATGGATAAATGCTCGGACAGCAGTGGTATGTAACATCTGGGCTGTTAGAATTTTGGTTTTAATTACGGAGTGATTATGGATTTTCTAGTGTCCGATAACGGCAATAGGCTTGCCCCCTATGACATGGGACCAACATAATTACTGGCAAAGTGTGGGCGTGATGTATGTCTGTCTTATTTATACTAGACTAGCAGACCACCACGGCTTTGCCCGTGACAAATTATATACCTAATACTTACTCGAGTACCACTCTATATATTAGCGAAAACAGCATGAAAATCAGTGCAGTAGTTTTTAAGTTTATCGCGATACAGACAGACATACTGCCGAGGACTTAGTTTTATAATATGTAGAGACTAAAACCTTCCTCGAATACCACTCAATGTATTAGTGAAAGTAGCATGAAAATTAGTGCAGTAGTTTTTATGCGGGGGGTGTTCCTTTTTTAATGGGTAAATTCCTATAGGGGGGGGGGGGGGGGGGGGGGTAATATAATGTAGTGATGATCTAATTCTAATTTTTTTAAATAAGTTCTACCTGCATCCAACTATGGTTTAGTATTTGATTGAGTGTGATCCTTCGTTCCACTTGTACCGTGAGCATTCTCTTCATTAAAAGCTTGGCCTGCAAACTGACGCCTTTCCAGTGGGTGTGAGAGAACCTGTATTTACCATTTATTATCTGTTCTTTGAGGGATAAATCTTTATAGTCTGAAGAAAAGGGTAGGTATCCCACAAGGCTGTAAGGAAAGCAATCAATTTCTTATGACAATGTATTAAGTACACTATCTATAGAAAAGATTTCCCATGAAAAATATTTTCTCTATGGTATCGTTCGCATGGAATACTTGTATATTGATTTCCGCGGGAACTGATTACCGCTATAATAAGTAACATCAGCATGCCAGTGAAAATCCCATTAAAATTAGTTCAGCCGTTCCAGAAATTAGCCAAAACAAACAGACAGAGACACTTCAATTTATAGATTAATTAGTCAAATAATTACTTGCGTCACTCATATCATTTAGGACTCTCAAAAACAGGAAACCTTTGCTCAGGCGTTCAAAATGGCTGACGTAACCGCAACCAAGAAACCCGCGGGAATTTCAAAAAAACGACAAGAGACCTCTGTGCCAAAACTGAGGCACTCGAAAAAGGATGCGTGCGGCGAGGATGGCTTTATAAAGGTGGAGAAGAAGAAAAGGAAGCCTCCTTGTCGAAACCAGTGCGGTACAGGACCAGCAGGATCTAATATGCTGTTACGTCCTGCTATACCATGTACGCTACTGTACGTGTCCCGGCTACAGCACTCCACGAAGGATAATGAGATCTTGGAGTACATTCGGACGAAGACCAACTGGACTTTGAGAGTCGAGAGGTTGGAGTCGCGCCATAACACGAACTTCAAGTCGTTCGTGATTAGGGTACCGACTCAACATCTCGACAAATTCCTTAAAGAAGAGTTTTGGCCGAAAGGTGTCGTGTATAGACGTTTCCGCGGCACGTTACCTAACGCGAAGTGTCACACGACACCCGTCTAGTAAATACAGTGTTGGTGTTTATATTATAAGATAATTATATTATTATGTATTCTTAGTTTTAAGGTATGTATCTATGGGCCATAGAATAAGTTAATTACAATCTGTAACTTTTCTTGTGTAGCCTGAAAATAAATTATAAAATAAAAAATAAAATAAATAAAATCAGCAAACTATATACTAAAACCTTCCTCAAGAACAATTCTATCCATTGGTGAAAACCGCATCAAAATCCGTTGTGTAGTTCTGTTGCATAGTAAAGACAGTAGGAAGCGACATTGTTTATTCTATGGTAAGATTATAGTTAAAGTTCGCCATAGTAAGTTGTTGAGAGTGATATTCACCATACAAAGAATATAACGCCAAGACTCCACACATCCACTTCAGGTCCATAACTCCTCAGTCCATTAGCTGCAAGTACTTCTGGCGCCAAGTACAACGGTGTTCCACACATTGTCTTCATAAAGCTATCTTCTCCAACAAATTTACTCAAACCAAAGTCTGTGATCTTTACCAGGGAGTTGTCCTCCTTACTTTCTAACAATACATTTTCAGGCTGAAAGTAATTATAAACAGATATACATTTACTAACTATCTATTCACTCATTATTCTCAGTATAAATATTTTTTTTCTATTTTTTTCCATTCTGAGTGCCTCTAGTAAGCACTAAAAGGCGCCCGGCGGGTGAATAGATAGATGGAAATTACACACCCACATATCTGAGTGGTTTAATTCACATGTAAAGAGCGAGGTTTATTGCCGACACCTGAGAACATTTGTTTCTTGAGGCCTTATCTGTTAGTTGACTGGTGCACCACTTGCATATCAATCAATAAATAAAATATTTGTGTGTGAAGAAATCCACCCATTCGATTACCACACATCCGAGAAGGGCAAGAAACTCGGTGGGGTCAACATTATGAGGGTAGCTTGAGCTTCTAGGTGGAAATCCTATACACCAATCCACCCTTCACTAAAGAGCTCGGAAGAGTTTGTTCATAACCATTGATGCGGACTTTTCTGCACTATCAATGGTTATCCCTTACCTTGAGGTCTCTATGAGTGATACCTCTTGAGTGAAGGTATCTAACAGCCAATACCATCTGTCTGAACAGAAACCTTGTATGTTCCTCTGTCAAGTGACCCTGTTTTGTAATCCTGTCAAATAGTTCCCCACCTTGCATGAGTTCTAGAACTATGTAAACAACGTCGCGTGAGTCAAACACTTCTTCTGTGGCAACAATACATGGCTGGAGAATGAAAAAATAAAATTATATTACCATACCATTCTAATATTATAAAGAGGAAAGATTTGATGGTTTGTCTTCATTGACAGGCTATGAAATTATTGAACTGATTTTGAAAATTCTACATTATTTAAATAAATAAATATTTCTGACATTTTCACACAACGTCATCTAGCCCAAACTAAGCTATAAGCTTGTGCTATGGGATCTAGACAACTGATAAACATACTTATATATTTCAAAATACATACATAATATACATAGAAAACACACAAACTCCGAAACAAACATTTGTGGATCACACAAATATTTGATTTGACCCGGTAATCGAACCCGAGACTCCGGAGTCGAAAACTGATGCACTACTGACCACACCACCAAAGCAGTTAAATTTGTGAGTGAGTGAGTAAATGGATGTTAATTATCTGAAATAAATAAAAAATTTAAATTGAATTGAAATATTACTGCTCCAATCAAGTCTTCAAGTTACTTACGTGTCTAAGGGACTTCATAATGTTGATTTCGTTCCTAATTTTCTCTGGATCAGTCAAATTATTAATTTGACCATTTGTCAATCTGCTCTTTTTAATTATTTTCATTGCAAATTTTGTGCATTTCATCTGAAATAAAGTTATAATCATATTCACCTTTTAAAGTAATATAAAAGGTTATAAAAACCGAATTAAATCATTCAATTGAATTTGTTTTTATTGGCTTATTGGACTGTGGCACCCTCTGCAGTGTAAGATACCATTAAAATGTTCAAAAGTACATAACTAACCTTATTATAAACCAGTTTCACAAGGCCACAAGCCCCCTGTCCCAAAGTTCTTGAGATATAATACTTTTTTGAAATTTCAGTGGGAAAAGTTTCTTTTTCATTTTTGAAAAGATCTTTGAATATAAAAACTAAAAAAATATAGAAAATAAAAAATAATGTACAGTAAGACCCCAACTAAGCAACGTAACAATAAAGAAATGTACAAAAAATACAAAAGTTATAAAATAAAACACAATTGGTGGCTACAAACTTTTAACAATTTCATGTGTGATAGATATCACATCATTATCGTCTAACACCTGGGAGCTCCCTTTGCCTAATTTCTTTCCATTTATAAATGTACCATTGTATGAGAGATCAGTTATAATTGCAGGAGATAGTGGTTCCCTGGAAATGAAAGAATTGACATGAAATTTTATTTGTACATAGGTACTAACTTGGGTAACTTTAAAGCAAAGAAACTTACGACATATCCCTTCTAATCAAAAACTGTTGCTTACTGACGCTAGAAATGATATTCTCTTTTATCATATCTTTTTTCAAAACAAGGCTGCAGTTTAGAGCCCGTCCAAGACTGAACTCTGGTTGAATAAGATCTGCGGCGGATGACAAAAAATGAAGGTAGGTTACAGGTAACATGTAAGTTTGCTAGAACAAAAAGACTAAATAAATAAGAGTTTTAATTTTCTCACCATAGTATTCTGGATAATTTGACGACTTCCAACAATGTTTCGATTTTTTTGTGGAATATAATCTCCCCCATATCGTAGGAATGCAGGATGGAGTGTTCTGCTGACTCCAATCTATTTGAGACTGGGTCTGGGTTTGTGTATCACATTCAGGCAACGATTCGTCTGTCATGGTTCACCGATTTCACTTAAATCATGAAAATAATAGTTGAAAGAATTTCGTAAAAGTTTTCAATTTCTGCGCCAGGTAACGCATTTATTTATTGACATCGACATCGACATCGACATGACACCTTTCAATTTACAAGACATTCCGGATAATAGTAATACGAGTAGGTATGTACTAGGTACTCGATTCTTTTGATTCTATTCCAAGTACTAATAGTATCGAAATTCGAAATAATCTTGCCATGCTTACTCGGAAACAAAAATAAAGGAATTGGTATGTATCTATCAGATTAAACTTATCAGTATAGAGAGCCGGGACTACGGTGCGCCCAGTGTATCACTTTTTAATATGTCACACGCATTGATTCTAAGCAAGCGTTTATTTTTCAAAACCGGAGCAACAATTTCGCAAACAAGGAACAGATTGTCTCCAAAATTTTTGGGCAATCTTGATGTTAATGAGTTTTTTGTTTTAAACTAAATAAATAATTTAAAAAAAATCTAAAACTTGGTTCATTTTTAATTTTGACTCTAACAAAATCCTTATACATATGCTACGTTAGTCGCATTTAACAAAAATCTGAAAGTGTCGCTATCAGTAATTGAGCGGAGTTTACGAAGCTCTTTCTTAGTCGACTCGTGTATTTAGTTCGTGATCGAACTACTCCTAAACGACTGGACCGATCTTTTTGAAATTTGGCACGGTCATAGTGACCATCACCGTGAGTGCATTGCATACCTAGTTATCGCTTCATTAGGAGTAGTAGTACGAGTAGTACCGAAAAATTATAATCAGAGTACCCTGTGGTATCGGACATCACTATCCCTTTGTCCACAATGCCAAATAAACATTTTCTTTTGGGATTTTATGGCTTGGTTTCTAGACCTTTAAGCCACCAAACAAACAAATCAAAGTCAACCACAGGTAATCTGTTTGATAATTGATAAGACGGGTGAACTTATAGGTAAAATTATTATGTTTTAAACTCAGGGCAACTTTCACCGCCGGCAACGGACGTAAGAGCGGCCGTGGAATAGAAAAAAAGCTCAGAATACCTATATAGGAAATTTATGTATATCCGTCCGTAGAGCTACGATTAAAACAAAGCAAAGAAGCCCGTAAATGTCGTGATGTCCTTTTGTTATGTTGCTTTTCTCTAACTCAATCGCTGACTCACCATCATCAACTCAGCCCATTTGCCCACTGCTGGGCCTCCCCCAAAGAGGGGGCATTCGGTCTACATAGGTACACATGGTGGTAAGTCGGGTTTGGTATAGACTGGAGTAGACAGATAGAATCGCTAAGCTCATCCCATATGAGGGCCAAAAGTAAAATTTCGTAAAGATCGCGGATGTTGACTGTTGTGCGTCCTTCGAAGTTCAGTAATTTTATTCACGTTGATTCCTATTTTTTATAACTACCTGACTTTTGACCTAGATCAGTTGGATGAGCATATATCATATAAGATAAGAAATCCTAATTAAAATTTAATCAGAAATATTTTTTTTTAATTCTCACAGAATAAGGAATGGTACTAGGTACGTAGGTACATCATCAAAATATTTTTTTTAACTTCCGTTAATGAAACACGTGTTTCCTTATCCCAGATTAATTAAAAGTTCTCGTCAGAAAGAAATATTTTTTAATCCCAATATAAGGGGGGACGTGTTAATTGCCACCAACAGTTACAACTGAAAATGATAATTTTGATCTCTGCAAATCCATATTTTCAAAGTCAACTGATGTAATATTATTGTGTTACATTTTAGCCTTTCGGGGCGTTATGACCGAGGTGCTGAAATGACCATGGTGCTGAAATTACCATAGGTATATACCTACTTACATAATTATAATCTCAACTTTTTATGTACGTAACGGAAAACAATAGGTACCAGATGGATGGTACTTACTGGAAGTACTGTCCATCGTGTTGTTTTCTGTTTTCGTTTAGTACAAGAAACCTATATATGAGATGATGATGTATGCGTGTGCTCACACAGACATGTATGTTTCCAAATATAATCTCTACATAGGTAGGAGGTAGTTAGTACCTACTTTGTCTACATTATTTTTAAAACTCGCTGTTTTCAAGAAAAATCTAAAAAACCAAAAATTTTGGCGTTTGACCTTAGGCTTGGGCAAACCAAAAGCAGTTGCAGTGCGGTAGCAGTGCGTCTATGTTAGTAAATAGTGTAGTTATATGAGGGATGACACACTGAACAAACGCGGGCCCGCTTTGTTCAGTGTGGCATCCCTCATATAACTACATTATTTACTAACATAGACGCAATGCTGCCGCACTGCTACCGCACTGCAACTGCTTTTGGTTTGCCCAAGCCTTAAAGTACAATGATATTTTCTGTAAATATAAAACCGTAATTGCTTAAATAACTTTTCAAGCAGACGTGGGAGCTATGGGGACTTTTTCTTTTCATTATATTAAGCTTAAGGTATCTACCAAAATTTTGTTCGTGGGAATTTTGTTCATCACTATTTTAATAGCTATCTTGGCTGGGCTTAGATAATTAAACGGTAATGTTAAAAAGTTCTTTGTAAACCTTCTCTAGCTGAAGAGGTAATAAATAAATCATGATTGAGTTAATGAGTGTAACAGCGACGATAAGTACCATATACAGTACAACACATCAACCAGTAATATTGGTCGTCCATGTTGCGAAGTCGCGCTGATTTCTGACCCCTGCGGCTAAATTGCTTATTACATACTTGATTTTCCGATTCATAGTAATAACATGCTCATATTTCTATAGCTTTTTATAGATTAACTGATAGATTTATACAGGCACGTGTAAGCAATTTGGAAATAAAATAACTTGGAACCGTAAATACGAGTTGCTAGTGTAGGTATATGTCAACCCTTTATCTTTTATAGGTCCCTTTCCCTTTATATAAGTTATCCTTTCCAGACCGTATCGGTTTTTTTTTTTAGTTCCGCGAGACCGCGGCCACTCCCATGTCCATTGCTGCGGGTGTCTCTGGTGACACTGAAGGCATTTCCAGTGGCACCCGGCGGACTTTGGCCACCCGTGTCTTCGGGGGTTTGGTCGGGATGAAAATCCCGCGTCGTTGGGGTTGGGTTTTATCCCGCGTCGGTGAGTGGATCTAGTAGCGGGCTGTGGGGAAGAGGCCCCGCAGCACGCAACCCTTCTAGCCTGCTTCTGTAAGGACGGCGGGTAGCTACCCCGCCGTCCTCAGGCCCCGATCATGGAGGTCGATGGTTCTGGGCGTATACTCAGCGGGGAGGGTAGGCTTCCTCTCCCTCTCGGCCGCCTCCTTCGCGAGCATGACTTGTTCGCAGAAGGACACGGCCGCGTTCCACCTACTCGCGCTGGAGACCATGGCTTGGAGCATGGTTTCCAGCGTGAGGATATCCACACCCAGACCCACTACGAGGTCCCGGCGCTGACTCGCCCACGCTGAGCACTCCACCAAAGTGTGGAGTGCGGTGTCGTCGTCCGAAACCTCGCAGTGTTGACATCGAGGTGTGACCTCACGATGGATGCGAAACACATAGCTACCGAAGCATCCATGCCCGGTAACGATCTGCGTCGCACTATACATGAGGTCACCATGCCGCCTCTGCAGCCACCCGTCCATGATTAGTCTCACCGCCGCGATGAGATCGTACCGGTGGCACCGGCAATTGAAAAAAAAAGAGTCGAATTACTAAACTTCATACAAGATGCCTCGTATGAGTCGAAATTTCAAAACAACTTAATCTCAAGTATTATACTCTTATACTATACTCAAGCATTATACACATGAATCGTGCCGGCCTCACCTCTAGATACTACCGCCTCAACTGTACTTCCCATAAATCCGATTTATTTTCCTACTCTTTTTCTGTTCACGCTGTTAGGTTGTGGGACGCTCTTCCGGACGATATAAGCCTGGAATTTATAAAAGTAGAAGGAAATTATATGAATTATACGAGACAAAGGCATCTACTAATGAGCCACAAGTAATTGAACAGATTAAAAAGTACTCCAAACTATTCAAAAAAGTATGTTCAACAGCTAAATCTAATTATATACGGGCTAAAATTTGATAATAAAAAAAATTAAAAAATCTAATAATAAAACGAAGGCAATATGGAATGTTATTAACAAAGAAACTTGTAAAGCAAAGTCACGTGATCGATCCTTCGAGTTAAAAATAGATGATAAACATATTAAAACTGATTCTGAAGTGGCCAATGCATTTGAATCTTTTTTCACAAATGTTCCAATCACCACTACAAATAAGTTAAATTCGTCAAAAAACGTAGCCAATTCTCTTCTTAAATCTAGTGTTGATAAATGTAGAATTAACTTTGATTTTCAGTATATTGACTCTGTCACTATACTTAAAACTTTTAAACAACTAAATATAAAAAATACCGAGGATCTTTGGGGCATTTCAACTAATATAATAAAATCAATAGTGCCCGCTATAGCGCCTCACCTTGCATTCATATTCAATAAATGTATAGATGAAAATCAGTTTTCTAATCTTATGAAGTACAGTAAAATCATTCCTTTATTTAGAGACAAAAGTGATCCTTCAAATTTTCGACCTATTTCCATACTCCCAACCGTCAGTAAAATTTTTGAAAAAATTATATTTAATCAATTGCTTTCACATTTTACAGACAATAAGTTACTTCATAACAAACAGTTTGGTTTCACTAAAGGCAGGAACACAACGGATGCAGGAGTTGCACTTGTGAAACATATATTTGATGCTTGGGAGGAAAAGCAGGATGCCATTGGTATATTTTGTGATCTATCAAAAGCTTTTGATTGTGTTGATCATGAGACTTTGCTACTAAAATTAGGTTATTATGGTGTTTCGAACAGCTCACTTGGCTTACTCGAGTCTTACCTCACTGGTAGAGTACAAAAAGTAAACATTAATGGCACCGACTCTTCTGGCGCCTCATTAGTCATGGGAGTACCCCAGAGCTCGATATTAGGACCCCTTTTATTCTTAATATACGTAAACGATCTTCCTTATTTCAATAAAAATCTTTGTGAAATAGTATTATTTGCTGATGACACATCATTAATTTTTAAGAGTTATAGACAAAAAGTTGCACTTGACGATGTAAATAATACCCTTTCGGAAATATTGCATTGGTTCACAAGTAACAACTTGCTGCTCAATGCGAAGAAAACAAAATGTGTAAAATTTACTATGCCCAATGTTAGACAGGTGGATACTCATATTACTATGAATTTCGGCTTCGGGTTGATTACGTAACACCCGGTATATACGAAGGACAAGCGTCACTTCGCCCTCTTTGCGCGTGCTACAATATATCCAGGCAAGTTGCTGTTCGTCTTACAGCACTGCCTTGGGCCTGAAGGCTGTAACCTATACTAAACTACGTGCTTAATATTGTGTAGAATCATTTATTATCCACGACCCAAGGCTGTGGCAGTATAACTTGTAATCTGTTACCTAGAACATTATACCTACTCGTATAAAATCATCCCAAGTGTTCTTATTTATTACTATTCTGGTAGGGAAGAAGCTTTCTTCGTTACAGAGGATACTGAAAAATGCCTAACGTATTTTTTGTTAATGTAAACCCATTGTGCATACTTATAGTATACAAACTCTTTCTTATATTATAATAATGTTTATTATTTTTATAGTGTTTATTTAAGGTTACTTACTCGCATTCATACCCATACATTCTAATTAATACATTTCATACATTAATACATTTCATACATTCTAATTGAATAATATTTACAAGCGCGATGAACTATATTTCTAAATGGGGAGCCTGGAGTTCAATATCACAGGCCTTGGCTTAGTTTAGACTTCAGATCTCCTTAATATATGTTTGCCTGTAACTGAAAAATTGTAATTTATGGAGATAAATAAATACTTACTTACTTACTTAATTACTGGCAATATGATCCAAAGCGTCAATGTTAAAGGATTATCGGTATTGTGATATTCTACGAATTTTGTGAAGTGCTACGGAACGTCGTAGAAGAACTACGTGCGTAGAACTGAAATATCTTTAACTGAACTGAACTGAACTGAAATCAGCTTTGGATATTTACATTTCGTTTCTATTGGCTGCGACTTTGTGCGTGTCAATTTCACATCTTGGTACCTACTTAAAATAACTGGCAATATCTTTATATGATAACATGTTTCCTATTTTTCAATTTTGATGAAATAAAGCCTAAATATTCTCCACAAAGAGCTTAAAAATGAAACCTTTTTTATGTTGAACGGTCGGCATAACGTGCTCTCCGAGGCACGGAGAATTTTGCTCTCCGAGGTCTTGTCTTAAGAAGTCACCCATCATATGACCAACCTGGATAGTTTTGCTTAACCTTTGCTATGTATAACCTAATCGATTACCACTTCCCGCGGCGCCATTGGGGTAACTCTCCCGAGTGCGTACCCGGGGCTCCCAGCAATGGACGATGCCGTGAAGAAAAAAATTTCTTGTAAACCATAAGCCTTTTCTCTTATTACTGACACAAAGATACAATGTAAATAGTACTTTGTTTCTTAAAACGTAGTTTATTTTAAGATCCCACCAACTTTAAGACTGGTTTACATTTTGTTAAGTGTTAAGTGCGAGTGCAACTGATTGCAACAGATCAACTACGAGTCGTCGTCTCTCCTCCTCAATTTCAGATCGCCCCGCCGTCGGACGAACCGAGTAACTCCCGTGCAGTGTACTGTCATCTGCATAGCAATGAATGTTCCCGAGGGATAGCATATCATTCATATGCAGAAGAAAGAGAGTTGGTGATAGTATGGACCCCTGCGGTACCCCGGCATTCACTTGCAAGAAGCGAGAAGCCCGGCCATCGCAGAGGACCTGCACTCGGCGCTCGTTTAAAAAGCTGGCAATCCAGCTGCACAGTTGAGGAGGTAGACCGTATGCCGGAAGCTTGGAAAGGAGCGAAGCATGCCAGACCCTATCGAAAGCATTGGCGATGTCCAGGCTAATAGCCAAGAACTCGCCGTACCTTTCCATAGCCTCACCCCATACATGCGTGACGAATGCCAGGAGGTCACCCGTTGATCATTTTGGCCTGAAGCCATATTGCTGATCATTGATTAGCGATCCCTAGGGAAGTGATCGCTAATCAATATGTAAATGTATGTATGTTTATGATAAGTTAATATGTATTATTTATGTAGTTATAGTGTATGTAAGTTTATTAACCTTAACAACCGTACCAACCTGCACACACACCAGCTCCTGATTGAACGCACGTCTCCTCTCTCAGGCCCATTGGAAGAGATCTCTTTAGAGATAAGTGGCACCTTTGTATACACACACACATACACACACACACACACATACACACACACACACACACACACACACACGCACACACACACACACACACACACACACACACACACACACATATCACGCCTATATCCCCGAAAGCATTTATTTTATAACCGTTTTCAAAAATAGGAGAAGGTTCTCTTAGACTACGTTTTTTTATATTTGTTCCTCATATCTTTGGACTGGGTAAAGTGATTCTGAAAAATGTAATTGAAAGCGACTGCTTCCCCAGTGGTACCATTTCAATTTGGTCCCATTCCGGTAATCCGGTTTTTGTGTCTATGTTTGACGTGTTCATGTCTTCGACAATTTATTGGTCATGTTTCATTTTTAATAATATAATAATTGCATTCTAGGTACTCAATTTATTAGGTACCTAGAATGCCTAGAATGGGGGCTTAAATTAAATTAGGGGAACTCAAATTAAACTGCAGTTATAGAAATTGTAACGTATATAGCTGCTTACCTATCAAAGTAGTGATAAATAAGAACACTTGGGATAATTTAATACTTATAATTTCCGAGATAGCTCGTTATAAATATACTACCACGGCTTTAGGGTTCGTGGGCAACTAGAAGCGATACAATATTAAGTCTTTATATCGATACAGGTTACAGGTCCCAGAATCACGGGACGTGTGCTCAGTAGGAGGACAGAGAACGTCGCCTGAGCAAGTCGTAGGCCGCACAATAGGCCGAGAGACTTATATATAATCGTTGAAACGCCGAGTAGCTTCGTCGCCGTCTTGCTTCACAAAATGGACATATGGTGTTAAAAGTAAAAAGTACGAAAAGTAAAATTAAAAGTACGGCTAGTTAAGATGATGATGATGTCCAATTCCAAGCCCTTAGCGGTGGAGACCTTGGGGAGTTAGGGCTCCGAAACCAAGAGCTTTGTCGCGGAGGTAGCGCACATGATTAGGGAAAGGACCAGTGACTCTCGCTGCGGGTCGTTCTGGTCCAAAGGCTGTCCATTGCCATTCAGGAGGGGCAACGCGGCTATCATCTTGGCACTTTTGCGCCAGTGACGAGTATAATGATTTTGTTTCGTTTGATAGTGCTATCGTGTCTGTTTAAACATATTTGTAATGTGAATTGACTAATGTATTGATAAATAAATAAAGGATAACCATCCCAAATAGTATAATTATGTGGATCAAGTGATCAAAACAAGCCTATGAGTCAAGTAAACCAACCAACCAACTCTCGCAACTTTAATATTATTTTCAATTACATAAGTGATGTTATTATTAACTGTGTGTGTGTGTGTGTGTGTGTGTGTGTATGTGTGTGTGTATACAAAGGTGCCACTTATCTCTAAAGAGATCTCTTCCAATGGGCCTGAGAGAGGAGACGTGCGTTCAATCAGGAGCTGGTGTGTGTGCAGGTTGGTACGGTTGTTAAGGTTAATAAACTTACATACACTATAACTACATAAATAATACATATTAACTTATCATAAACATACATACATTTACATATTGATTAGCGATCACTTCCCTAGGGATCGCTAATCAATGATCAGCAATATGGCTTCAGGCCAAAATGATCAACGGGTGACCTCCTGGCATTCGTCACGCATGTATGGGGTGAGGCTATGGAAAGGTACGGCGAGTTCTTGGCTATTAGCCTGGACATCGCCAATGCTTTCGATAGGGTCTGGCATGCTTCGCTCCTTTCCAAGCTTCCGGCATACGGTCTACCTCCTCAACTGTGCAGCTGGATTGCCAGCTTTTTAAACGAGCGCCGAGTGCAGGTCCTCTGCGATGGCCGGGCTTCTCGCTTCTTGCAAGTGAATGCCGGGGTACCGCAGGGGTCCATACTATCACCAACTCTCTTTCTTCTGCATATGAATGATATGCTATCCCTCGGGAACATTCATTGCTATGCAGATGACAGTACACTGCACGGGAGTTACTCGGTTCGTCCGACGGCGGGGCGATCTGAAATTGAGGAGGAGAGACGACGACTCGTAGTTGATCTGTTGCAATCAGTTGCACTCGCACTTAACACTTAACAAAATGTAAACCAGTCTTAAAGTTGGTGGGATCTTAAAATAAACTACGTTTTAAGAAACAAAGTACTATTTACATTGTATCTTTGTGTCAGTAATAAGAGAAAAGGCTTATGGTTTACAAGAAATTTTTTTCTTCACGGCATCGTCCATTGCTGGGAGCCCCGGGTACGCACTCGGGAGAGTTACCCCAATGGCGCCGCGGGAAGTGCTAAGTTAAATTAACTGTCCAATGATATCCATTGTATTTCGTTTTCCTTACTAATCCTTACTTAGCAATTCTTATACTATCTACGCATTTTTACTGCTTATTGCTTAAAATAAGGAGTGATAGTTTGTTTGTATTCTAGGCAACAAACTATTACACATTAGTTATTCAAATCACAAAACTGAATGAAAATAAGCGGCTGCTTAAATCGTATCTTGATTTTTAAACAATAACAATAGAATTACGACTGTTTTTTGTTATGTTTAAAGTAATTTCATCAAATCATCTCAAACGGACAGTGATTCTAACTTGTCAAAAAGTGTTAACGCTTTAAAGTGGATAAAAAACTTCTAATAATTAAAATTATTCCTAAGATTATTTAAAATAATTATTGTGATTAAATTAGCAATTGTAAAACTGCTGTGTATTAAATTAAAGTAATTACATCAAATCGTTTCAAACGGAAATAGTGATTGTAACTTGTCAAAAAGTGTTAACGTTTTAAAGTGAATGGAAATGTTCTGAAACTTAAAATAAGTACTGGATATGGAATAAGTGTTAGCCTAGCTGACGTCACTGTTTCCAAAAATCCTGCTGGCACTGGTCATGATGCCCCGTTATCAGAAGTGGGAAACCTACCCACTCCTGCTTGTTCATTCTAACAATGAAAGTAACCATTCTGTTAGCGGTGTACCAGCGGAATTTTCCAACCAAATGTTCAAATGATGAAGTATGTGTCGGATCGAAGGGCGGCACAACCGGATACCAAATCAAGATACTTAAGTGATGTGTTTTTGCCGACATACGACCCTGATTCGAACATAGGTGTTAGGGAGTAGTATCTGATTGTTACCACTGCCATGGGAACTTACAACCTTCGTGATTCTGAGGTTCGAATCAAAGCCGGTAGTTTACTTAAAGACCGCGCAAGGTTGTTTGTCGATAATTGGTTAGTATCTACTGCCCCGTGGTCGGAATTGCGCGATGTTTTAATTACAACATTTGAACCAGAGAATAGGTATTCTCGCGATATTTTTCGCTTTAGAGAACATTCATACGATAATACGAAAGACATAGCGCAGTTTTTATCCCAAGCGTGGGTACTATGGCGATAAATTGTCAAATAATGTCACTGTTGAGGCTGTGATCGGCTGCGTAGGAGATGAGCGATTGAAAATCGAATTACTGAACTCGAGGGCTACCTCAGTACCGGAGCTGATCTCCGTTACATCGTCCATACGAAGTGTTAAGCGCGTTCACACCGGTACGACAGGTGGGCAATCGAGCTCCATCAATCGACCTCGACTAGATAGGCCGTCACTATTTTGTCAGTAAAAAACCGAGTCATGATACGCGTGATTGTCGTTAGTGTGATAAAACAGAACAAACCCAACCGCGTCAACATAACGATAAAACGGTGATGCAGAATGCCAGTATACCTACTAAAACTAGCACATTTTGCACACATAACTACAATCAGCTTTATATATAAATGAATTCCTACTTAATTCGGAATGTATTTAATAAAACATATAGCACTGTAATATGTGTCGAACAATTCAATAGGACAAGTGGGATACAGTTGTCCGATGTGATACCTATATTTTAGTCTAGTCCCAAGTCTTCTGGGACAACTAAGGCAAAAACAATTAGTCGGTGCCATTTGACCCGTCAAAAATTTACAAAGTCAATGGAACAAGTGGGATATAACCAAATTTAATATATATTGTTATGAGTTACGTATGTCTGGATGCCAAGGTAGAGAGGTATTATATTCACAGCGGGATTATACTACAAATCCATCACAATTAAACTCCTTATGTGACAGAGTTGATTGTTACGACGTACGCTAAAATTTGGTGGCTGCGCTAATAGGTTTATGCTAAATTGATGTCAATGTTCTAATAAAAACTGAAATGTATAGGTATTGAAATTTATTCATTTTTTTGCTGTGAAAAATATGATTTTCATCTAAATACCTTTATTACTCGATTTTAAAAACTAACATACAGAACTATAAAACATAAATAACAAAACGAATATAATTTTTGGTTCTTTCATGAAAATTAAGTATCATAAGATCAGGCTATAAAACTAGGTCATAGGAGCGATACGTCGTGGGAAGAAGTCGTTCACTTTCTGAAGCAAGAGATTGGGTTGAAGTAGCACTGACGGAACCGCACCTGACGTTTATCCGTTCTCCACTCGCGAGCAATTCGCCCGTCTATGTTACGTAGTCCCCAACCACGGGGCTCTGCTTGAGGCCATGAGCGACTCACTCTGCCCATTCTGTAATAAATAATACTAGCTTAGCAATATGCTCGGACTACACAGATTCTATATAGTGGTTACATACCATTTATTCTGACTGTTGGCATTTTTTATGGTTTGAGTTACAGAGTGGTTATGGAATGGCTTGCCCAATATTATTTAAGACCAATAAAATTACTGGCAGTGTGGGTGTGTAAAGCTTCTCATATCTCTTTAACCAATGCTTTTATCGTATCAATGAGGATGGCTAGCGCAGCAGAGTTCTCAGAAGAGTCCCTTAAACTCGAATCAAATCAAAACAATAACTATAAATACAGATAGTCACGCCTGTTTCCCTAAAGGGTAGGCATATCATTATATCAACTTTGCTGGTACCACTCAATAGATGGCGAAACGTTACGATTTCCAGAGCCATTGATCGACAGGTGTACCACTTACAGCTAAGGTACGTTACGGTTTCTACTTACTGTTCTTCGGCGTCAAGCTGCAACAACAGTTTGCGTAGTGCGGCAGAGTTAATTGCGTCCCATGTGCCTGGAAGTCCCATATCACGGTCTGGATGTGCCATTACAGAGTTCTCTGATGGCTCGTCTTCCACCTCCTGGGAACAGAATGCTATGTTAACTTGGCATGCCAATTCACTTTAAATTAGCAGAATAAATATTTCCAGTATACAATTGCTTAGTAATTGTCTAATACATTGGTCATGAGCACCCGCATACGGGGTGCGGGCTGTCGACCAAGTTAATTTCAGGTGTCGTTACCTTACATGCATGGCATGTGGGCCGAGTTATGGCACCATGTAAGCACCAATATTCTCAGATCAGATCTCAACAGAGACTGAGATCAATCGAGTGATCCCAGAGAGAGATGACAAAATGCATTTGACCAATGGCGATTCTGACGACATGCTACGAATCCTTATGTTACTACAAACTAATGCAGTTTTGAAAACCAAACTGGCCTAGTTAAAGTATTTTTGATAGATTTCTAAATACCAGTAATATACGAGGTAGTTAATACAAAAACTAACACTAGAACTAGATAGTAATCCCACAAATCAAATCCTTCTCAATATTCAAATCTCAGGAAGTCTGAGGTAGCCAGTTAACCAACTACGCCACTATTTGTAGTTTCCTAGAGAAAACGATTAGTCTCCACCCCTCTGTGTTGTGTAAAGGGAATATTTTGTAAACATGGACCATTAGTTTCACATTAGACGTCATACAAGTGTGTAGTCGTCAGCCCACACAACCATTCACTGCCTCGGACACTCCATGGACCTCATAATAAAGACATAATTCAATTTTTGACACACAATCAAGCTAGGAAGAAATATTATGGAACGAAATATAAGTGAATGAACTCAAAAATAGTCTTCTTAGTTCTAATACCATAGTCTCCGCCTACCCCAGTGGGATTCCTTGCTTACATAACATAAAACCACGCCTGTTTTCTGAAAGTATATTATTATTCAAGAATCAAGAATCATCAATCAAGAATCAATTTCGTTTATTCAGTTTAGGCACATAAAGAGCACATATGAATGTAAAATTTTACAATTTTATGTCAAGCACTATTATAAAAATACTAAATTAATTACATAAATAACCATTTGAAAATGATTCTTTCGCTTTATTTCGATTATTATAGTCCCACATTTCGCCAGTAACGTTGTAGGTCCCAGGTAATAGAAGGCAAGCTAGTCAGGAACTTTGACATTTGCCACAGTAGTGTCTTTTGATCGGCAGACATAGGTGAGGTTTCCTTGGACCTTCAAGAACTTGCTTTGGCCCTTTGAAGTTATTGGGTGCACTGGTACCAGTTAATATGTAAATTCTAAGTAAATTTAATTAAACTTACCACAGGCGCTGCCGATCCTGTGACGACGAGTAAAGCCAGCATACCGACGAGAACTGCCAGGCACGTGTTGTATCCGGTCATCTTCATTGCGATACTTGTTTCTGTAAATATATTGTTCTATTACAAAACTTATACAAAAAATAGTAATATAGTTGAGGACACCCAAGTTTGAGCTACGAGAATATCTAAACTGTACGATATCGATATGTAATTTTTATTTGCTTTATTGCTCGAAATCCCAGTTACTCGATCTTCCGCCAGTTCAGGGATGACAGTTTTGAATTTGGAGAGATTCCCTTGAAGTAGGACGTAACCGCTAGCAGAAAGCTACGCTTGGCTAACAACCCCCACCCCGTCCTCTGGTGAAAATATGTCTTAAGTTCACCCTGAGAACACAGATCTAAGAAGAAGTAGAATAGTCCCAAATAGTCAACCTATACCTACCTCACGTAAACTATTGCCCTATTAAATAGATGTCGACCCTGTTGATTTAAATCTGCCACCTTTTACATATAAATACATTATTCATCGAACAAATAGTGGTAATATAAAATGGTAATATACCGATATCACTTAGAGCTCACTGGACTGAGGCCGTTAAATGTTTCAGTAGTGTCGTTTATTTTGGAGGCTTTCAGGCTACGACATGATATTCTGGTTAGGCATACCTACTTACTGTTTTTATAAGATTCGTTTATCGTTTAAAACGTATTTAAAACGTACAACAACATTTAAAACGTATCGCCGCCGCCGTAACATTTCATAAAGTATTAAATCCCCGGCCGCCCCTGCGTCCATTGCCGGGCGCCACAGGTCTTAAGTAAGTCTAAGGTTTTGAATACGACTTTAGCTTTCTATATACCTCCTTATATCTACTAAGTACCTAATAAAATAAATGATATTGTACCATAAGCGAACCCTTCATGATTAGTTATATCAATAAATTGTATGTAATATAATAGTAAAAATAAATACTACGAAATATCATACATTTTGTACGTTGCGAATTCTAAAGGTAATGTAAAGTGATCGGATTTTTACTTGAGCGCGAGTCGCGTCGCGTCGCGTCGTAGCAAACAGCTAGAAAATTATGATTTCAAATCGTGTGATTTTTAATGGTTTATGTTGGGTTTGAGATACTGTGATACTTTTACACTTTTTTAAATGTTTTTCTATAATAATACAAATTAAATGTCAAGGTATTTTTACACTACAATCATATTGTATACCTACATTAAATAAACTTCAAAATTAGATAAACTAAAAATTAGGTAAGTATCTATTAAGTATTATAATTTATTCTTCTTAATAATAACTACGTATAAGTAGATCTAATAAAATAAAATATTTAAAAACGATAATATTCTGTTTCGTGATGCCTTTGTCGAGTACCTAGTTGTCTCGTACTTCACTCTCACTAATATCTGACCGCGGTTTCAATCTACCGCCCTATCTTACACCAGGATCCGCCCAGATATTTCGAGACTGAACCATTTTGCTTTCGTTCGTCTGTCTGTCTGTATGTGTGTTCCGGAAAAGAGGCCACATTTCTTATCCGATCTTCTAGAAAATTGGTACAAGTGTTCCTTGATTTACTACAATTAATTATTTCATAGTTAACTTCTTTGGATTTGAGGGGTTAGGAGGGAATATACACAAATAATGTTTAAAATAATGTTTTTAAGGTTCGTGAGGTCTACTGTTCGACCATATGGGCAACTACTAGTTTTAAAATGTTTCAGAAAACTTTAATAAGTATGTAAGTACTCAAGTATTTTTATTTCTTGTTAATCAAACACGTCCATTCGGAAAAAAACCCCTTTTATTTCTTTAATGGCTGTGAATGAAACGTACATAATATCTCATATGTCGAAATAACACATTTATTTATATTTAAGGCCTCGTCTGGGGCAGACATGTGGAACTGTTCCATATTGTTTTATTTCAATCTATATGTTCAACGACTTTAATCCGTCATAATAATCTTTGTCTGCCTATATATAAACTAATTTGTATTTTTGTAATTTTGTAACGAACGAACGATTGTGCCTACCGCGTCAAATTAAAAAAAAAGTGTGTGTGTCAGCTCCGACGCACGACTGGAGTTTATTCCTTAAGTACGAGTATCTAACCATACACAAAAAGAGTTTATTCAACTGAAAAAAGATTAATATCATATGAAAGGGTAAATTCACAAATTAATGAAGAAATAATATTCATATGTAAATATACATTTATTCAATTTTATATACATTAATTATAATTAATCGGCGAAATATTTTACATTAAACTTTTCACAATAGTCAATTTTAGATGTGCACAAATATTTCATTAGAAATTTGTATAAATTAGGTAATTATTGTTCTAACAATTATCATTTTTTTTAAATATTAATTAGATCAACATTGCCTTCATTATTAATTACAATAATAATAATAATAATAAGCCCCCTATAATCCAACCGTACGTCCGAGTCGAACACCTGACTCACGTGGGGGGCGGACACGCGATATTCATGTTACTGGCGCGGCTAACATGGCTCTGGGAACCCATTTATGGAGATGAATCTAAGAAGTAAACGTATAGGACCGCTTCCCGGGGGTGATCGCCGGGGCACACCTGGAGCTGACGCTGGGTGTCACAGCATGCGAACCGTCAGAGGACAGGAGTTGAATAGGCGGGCTCCCTCCGACAAAAATACTACAGCCAACCAACACAACACAAATCACACAGACAATTTAGATAACATAAGTTTAACTTCATCACTTTCAATAGTAGAACCTTTCAGTCCATCTACTATTTCATATAACCCAACACCTGTGTCTTCTGTGGATGAAAATTCTCGAGAAGCACTAACCCCAGCTTTAAATGTTGCGCAGGAGGTAAATACCTTCTTACCTGCGTCCACTAAAGCTGGAAAACCCCGAGTACGCATGAGATGGAGTAAAGATGTTAACATATTTATCATGCGTACTTACTACTACATCACAAAATTAGAAACAGACCTGACCACATACAGAAAACAACTACATGATCATTTCTCAAGACAATACCCAGATATTAAAGTTACTGAACAACGCATTTCCGACCAAAGAAGAACTATAATTAGAAATAAACTACTATCCGAAGAAATACTGAACCGATTAAAAGAAGAAACTAGAATACAGATCCAAGAAAATTTAGAAAATTTAGAACCTCTCACACGTCATGACAACCAAGCAGATCGGCATACTCCACCACAAGCACAATCACACACCTCTTTCTCACAACAACTCACACAGCCCTCGCACATAGTAACACAAACTTCGCACACATCTACACAAACTGAATACACCACACTAATACTAGAGAACGAAATAGGGACTCTTAATGATAACAACCCTATAGCTGAAATACAATCTCAAAATATGTTAGACACACTTAAATCTGCCTTAACACAGTACTCTGGAATGGACCCAAGTGCTAGACCAAGACTGCCTAAATTAAAATATAGCCTAAAATTGTCTCAATTAACCATTTTTTTCAATCGAACCATAATACCACAATTAGTCTCAGAAGACATGCAACTACTAGACCTACACACTCTCGTTTATTGCACAGCTTTAGTCATATCTGAGGAATTAGGATACAAAATATTAGAATCATCAAGTAGAAGATCAAAACATGATAATAAACCATCGTGGCAGATACGACTTGAAAAAGATATAGAAAAACTTAGGGCAGACTGTGGTAGGCTTACACAATACATTAACAACAATAGATCTAATAAAATCGTTAAAAAGGTAGAACAAATATTTAAAAACAGAATAACTCACACTAGACATGAAAGTAACAATAGTAAACCTGAAGAATTTTTAGATACACTTAAACAAAAACTAGCTCTTAAAGTACACAGACTAAGGAGATACAAAAAAGCGCAACAGAGGAAAAATGATAACACATTATTTAGCACTAGCGAAAAGTCTTTTTATAGAAACTTAAAATCACAGAACAACATACATACACAGAATTCAGATATACCCACGAAAACACAACTAGAAACATTTTGGTCTGATATCTGGGAAGAACAAGTACAACACAATGAAAAAGCAAGTTGGATAACACTAGAAGAAAATAAATTTTGTGCAATAGAAGAAATGGAGTTTGAAGAAATTTCCGAAATAGATATAATAAATATAACATCAAAATTACACAATTGGAAAGCACCTGGCATAGATGAAATACACAACTATTGGTATAAAAAATTAACTTCATTACATAAACTCATAGCTCAAAATCTAACAGACATTGTTTTAGGAAAACAAAATATCCCACAGTTTATTGCTACAGGACTAACTTACATGCTACCAAAATCCACACACTCTACACAACCTGCTCACTATAGACCAATAACATGCCTACCTACAATCTACAAAATACTCACATCAGCAATAACAAGAAAAATCTCTACACACATTGAACAGCACAATATAATAGCCGAAGAACAGAAGGGATGCAGACGGGCCCACATGGGATGCAAGGAGCAGTTAGTCATAGATTCCACAATACATAAACATGCTAGCACAAAAAATAGGAACCTCCATTGTACTTATATAGATTACAAGAAAGCTTTCGACAGTATACCGCATTCCTGGTTATTAAAAATTCTACAAATTTATAAAATTAGCCCTAAGATAACGAAGTTTTTAAGTAACATTATGCCCTATTGGAAAACTACTTTACAACTTAACAACCAGTTGAACACTGTTACAACGCGACAGGTATTAATTAGGAAGGGTATCTTTCAGGGCGACTCCTTAAGCCCGCTGTGGTTCTGCCTTGCAATGAACCCTCTATCACATTTGCTTCATAGCTGCCGGGCCGGATACAATTTTAAAAGCGGGACAGACGAAACAGTTATCTCACACTTAATATACATGGATGATATAAAACTCTACTCTAAAACAGATAAAGAAATGAAAAAATTAATAGAAGCTACCACTCAATTTAGTAAAGACATAAACATGGAGTTCGGGTTAGATAAATGCAAAACGATACATATTTTAAAAGGTAAAATTCGGCCGGGCGACTATGAAGTAGATGACAATATTACTATATCAGCAATGGAGCCAAACGAAGTCTACAAATATCTTGGCTACAAACAATTAAGAGGACTAGACCACACTACAACTAAAGAAACACTAAACAAAGAATACCAAAGGAGAGTAAATGCCATTTGTAAAACACAACTTACTGGCAAATACCTCATAAAAGCATTAAACACATATGCCATACCAATTCTAACGTACTCTTTCGGCATCATCAAATGGTCCAAAACTGATATAGAACAAATAGAACGAACTACACGCACTACATTAACAAAACATAATAACCTACATCCTAAATCGGCAATAGAGAGACTCACTATCAAAAGGCACAATGGAGGCAGGGGTTTAATAGACATACATCATCTTTGGCAAAAACAAATACACAACCTTAAAACATTCTTTCATACAAAATCTAACACAAGTAATTTACACAAAGCTATCACTCAAAACGATCATAACTATACACCACTAAATTTAACGTCTCATTCTACCACACAGAACTCTGACAGTTATAACCCTCAAACACAGAAAATTGACAACTGGAAAAGGAAAACACTTCATGGAAGGCATCCTCATGATTTGGAACAAACCCACATAGATCCAGTAGCATCAAATAAATGGTTACAAATAGGTAGTTTATTCCCCGAAACGGAAGGTTTTATAATAGCTATACAGGATCAAATAATAAACACGAAAAATTACAGAAAATACATAATTAAAGACCCATCTATGACTAATGATAAATGTCGCAAATGTCACAATCAGCCAGAAACCATACAGCACATAACCGGCGCATGTACCACACTCACGCAGACAGATTACACACATAGACACAACCAAATCGCTAACATAATACACCAAAAACTAGCTCTCAAACACAAACTCTTACAAGACTCAGGCACTCCTTACTACAAATACACACCACAAACAATATTAGAAAACGCAACCCATAAATTATATTACGATCGTGCTATACTCACCGACAGAACTATACACTACAATAGACCGGATATAACACTACAAGATAAAATAAATAAAACCACATACCTGATAGATATTGCAGTCCCCAATACACATAACATACAAAAAACTATTACTGAAAAAATAACTAAATATGCAGAACTCAAAGAAGAAGTAACTAGAATATGGAGGCAAGACAAAGTGTATGTCGTGCCTATAGTCCTTTCTACAACAGGTATAATTCCCAAGCATCTCCACCATAGTATTAAATTAATAGACCTAAAAGAAACAATATACATTACTCTCCAAAAAGCAGCCATCTTAAATACATGTAGAATAGTTAGAAAGTTTATGCAACTAGATGAAACAGAAACCTCAACACCATACACAACACCTACATCTTAAAACACACTACACGCTGCATTTACTTGGTTGATGCCCGTAAATGCAGTTATCACCAGCATAAAAGCTGAGAATAAAAATGTATCCGAATAATAATAATAATACACTAATAATAATATAAAATAAGAATAGAAATGAATAAACGATATAATAATAATAATAACAATAATAATAATCTTAATACACTCACAGCCAAATTAGAAAGTTGCGCACCAAAAACGTGACACGATTTTCGTTACTTGTTAGTAGGTTTTACCCCTCGGATTTTTCTCATACCGGGCGCCTTATATATGAAAATCGATTCTTAAGGAGTAAACTCCAAAAAATACTTATGAAACGTTCCCTGAGCTTTTACAAATATCAAGAAAGTTAGCGAAATCAGTCATCGTTGTCTAGTTTAAGCGAAACAAACGAACAGCAATTCATTCAGAGAAGAAGAAGAAGAATAAAACGCGTAATTGACACCTCTCAAACTACTCTAATAGTTCAGTCAATGAAGGTTTTGTTCGAATACCACATCTTCATTCTTCATTTTAAAATAATCATTTTCATCTGCAATTACTAGAAATAATTATGCCTGAGTGGAATAAAACCGCAATAGTGAACATCAACATCAAAGGTCACCACAACCGATAACAACGTTTGGGTATTGTTTTGTTAATTAATGGAGGTTGGTCAAGCCATTTACTTATCACTGTTTACCAAAATGAAAGATGACTTGTTCTTCCTATAGGTATGAAGGAACATAACCCCATGAAACTATATGCGTTTTATTCAAAATAATGTTGGTATTGTAGAAATATTGACATTCTTGGTTGTTTTTTAAGGCCGTAACGGTACATAATCCTAATAATTAATTATGGCTCCCATTCGAAGTGAAAGTAGAGCCTATGACATACACCTCTGCCGCTCTTAAAACGTTGCTAGTAAGTTAGTTTTGTAAAATTTAAAAGTTCTGCCTTTTCTTTACCTATTAGCTAAGCAACGTATAAAAACCAATGACGGTTTTATAATTACATAAAATATCATCGATAAAAACATAGGTTATTATTCACTTCATATATATTTAATGTTCCGAAACTATGTAGTAGTAAACCTCTTTCGAATGCGTATTGGAATTAAAAATAAAATATGAATTCGAATTGGGAACCACCTCATTTTTGAATTTGGAAATTAATATCAAGAAAAACTTGTGCCTACACTGAAAAAGTTTATTACATCTAAACGTAAATGGTATCCTTTTTCATTCGTCTTCGTAATATACCCATGGGGATGCGTATCACAATACGCGCAAATGACGTCCACGGGTTGGGAATCACCTTGACAAGTAATTGGATATATGAGACACTACTTTATCTATACACCACACATTTTTCAGAAGATGGACAATTTTTCATGTCGTGGGTCTTATATTCACAATAAATCAGAGCTCGTAGTTCAAAGACATGAATAAATAGTATGAATGAAATAAAATATTAAAACGATAGTTCACCCTACAAAACAAACATACAATATTTCTACTTCAAAAGCTTTCAACTCCTACAATGATGGCAAAATACTTCATTTGAAATATGAATTGTATTGTTCTCTCTGGCCAGTTATATTTTATTCATTTATTTAAAATACAGTCTTCGTTTTCAGGGTTCCCGTAGTAAAAGTTTCGGAACCCTAAGGCGCTGTCTCCACGAGCGAGAGAATCGCGGCGATATTGTCGTCGTGCCACGTATTTCTATACAATCTCTATGAACGCGTCTCCACACGGCGATGTTATCGCGGCGATAGAAGTACAGACTCGTCGCGATTCTCTCGCTCGTGAAGACAGCGCCTTATAGTTTCGTGATGTCCGTCCGTCCTTTACTTCCAAACGATTAGTGCTGGAAACATGAAACTTTGCATGGATATGTATATTTACTACACTGACAAAGTTCTACAATAAAATGTTGAAAAATACTTTTTTTAGGCGTACCTCCCCTACACGTAAAGTGGGAATGATTTTATTTCTCGCGTCTACTCCATCGTGGGGGGTATCATTAGATAGGTCTTTTAAAAACATTGCAAGTTAGCTTAAGTGATTTTTTGATTTAAGTATCCGTTTGCGAGATATTTAGCTTTGAAGAGTATATTTTTGCGAAAACAGATCGTTTCTCTCCTCTAAAATCTAAACGGTAGTCCATGTAACGAACTTTGAAAGAAAACTAGGAGTTATAGAGGATTTTAACTACGGAACCCTCCCTTTTTTCCTTTTTCTTAGATCCTTTGGCAATGAACCTTTAAGTGTTAATATAATTCACGTGATTAGTTGTTTTAGGTATACTTATATGAAACTTGGATAGATCAAATAAAGAACGAATAAAGACTTTAAAGTCAATAAAAAGTTCGATTTCCACTTTAACGCAGTTATAGAATTACCGGGAATTAATTGCTATGTAAATACTTACATACTATTCCCTATTATGTGCTATAGCCACGTAACGGTATAAATGTAAATAAATTAAAAAAAAAACTAACTAAAAAGTATTCTACCAAAGTTAAGGCTTCACTATTCTTCAACTGAACGATGGAAAGGTATTTCGAATAAACAAAAGAAATAATCCTTTAACAAGTTCTTAAGCTAACTTGTAATTTTGGAAAAAATTGGTGAACCTATGTCAATATTGCCTTCTATTAGTGTGGGGGTGGGTCTTGTTATATCTATTATACTGCCTCTATAATTCTCTATGGAATCTTTGAAAATCAGTTCAATGTATTTTGAATAACGAAGTTAGTAACGTGTAGAGAGAAATTCAACAATAACTACAAAATCAACACAACCTTGCCTTGTATCCTACAAGGCAAGGTTGTGTTGATTTTGTAGTTATTGTTGAATTTCTATAATAGTTATAGCAACTAAAAATTATAGCATATAATAGTTTGATTCCTCATTTTTATTAGCGTATAGTCATCGGAAAATTTAAAAATGGAAACGCCAGTGCTCTCCACAAGATTCGCGGATCAATGCTTCACTGTGCGAGCAGTCCGCTTGTAGAACGCGCTCCCCCTACAGATACTCGTAATACGCGCACAGACACTCGCATCATTTAAAAATATGGTAAAACATATTATTTCTCCTGCGATAAAAAACTTGTCATGACTGTCTGTAATTTGCATATACTTGTATCGTATGCATTTTAAAAAGCACTTGTTTGCCGCTTAATATTTGAATAACTCGTTCTATTTCTATCAGTTTAGCTATCCACCCTCTTCTTATGTTTTTATTTCTTGCTATTATATTATCATGTAATACGTAGGTCACACTATAAGTTTTGCGTAACTTAAAAAAACAACATGTTAAAACCAAAATATTATGTTTATTGCTTTTCAAAATACTCTCCTTTACATTTTAAACCTTTTTTCATGCGATCGAACCATTTTCTAAAACTGAAGGACCACAGGAATGAAGGCATGTTTTCTACGTGCTGATTGAACGCTATCACTGCCTCTTCGGAATTGGTAAAAGTGAAACCTCTCATCAAATCTTTGATTTTGGGGAAAATACATAAATCACAGGGTGCTAGGTCGGGGCTATGCGCGGATGGGTGACGAGTTGTACTTTTTCGGAACCTAAAAATGACTTTGTTTTGTTGGCCGTGTGTGAAGAAGTGTTGTCATGATGTAGGAGAACGCGGCTTTTGGGTCGTCTTTCGCGAACTTTTTCTAACACCCTGGATAACAAATGGTAGAATACCACTCAGCATTAACACTCTTTTGATCTTTAAGTGGAATTGTACAGATGGGACCCGTAGCTGAGATAAAAAACGCGATCATTTTTTTACCACCGTTTCTCGCCTGCCTCACTTTTGTTGGCTTGTTCTCATTTTCAAACACCCATTCACAAGATTGCTGTTTTTTTTCCGGTTCAAAACCATAAATCCCCGTTTCGTCTCCTGTGACAATGTCATAAACAGCATTAGAATGTCCGTGGTCGTACTTCAGTAGCATCTGTGAGCACCATTCCACGCGAGCCCGCTTCTGCTCCGCTGTCAGTTCATGAGGGATCCAACGACAACAAAGTTTCCAAACTTTCAATTCTTCGTGTAAAATTTTCTGGATTTGACTCATACCAATCCCCAATAGTCCTCGAATTGTCTCATAGGTAATCCGCGGGTTTTCTTCAATTAACCGCTTAACAGTAGCCACATTATTTTCGTTGACGGCAGTTGAAGGCCGCCCTTCACGAAATTCGTCATGTAAAGAAACTCGATCTCTCTCAAATTCAGCAAACCGTCGCCTCACGGTGCTCAAACAAGGTGCTTTTCTCCCAAAAGCATTTTGAAGACGAGTGGCACAGTCTTACGGAGAGAGAGAACTTTTAAAATCATAAAAAATCATCGCTCTAAAATCTTTTCGACTTAATTCCATTTTCATTGCATACGTAGAACTTTGATGTGTGATAAAAAACAATTGACAAATGATTTCCCGCCAATTGTTTTTTTTTTACTAAGAAGGTGGCAACGTTTAAAAAATATCATCATCTGCCTGCCCTTATCCCATTTATTTGGGGTCGGCGCAACATGTTTTCATCTTCCATACATCCCTGTCACACGTCATCTCCTCAGTCACTCCTTTCCTGGTCATATCCTCTTTCACGCATTCTATCCATCTTTTCTTGGGCCTACCTCGAGTTCTCAGGCCATCTACATTCATACTTTGTACCTTTCTTACCACATTACTTTCCTCTCTTCTCGTAACATGTCCATACCATGATAGCCGTTCGCTTCTCACTTTTTCATTTACTGGGGCAACTTTTTCAACGTTCCTTACTTTATACATCCTTGTTACACCACACATCCATCTTAACATTCGCATTTCCGCTACATGCAGTTTTCTTTCATCCGTCGCTTTTACGGCCACACATGAAAGTCCATACAGGACGGCAGGTCTGACGACAGTCTTGTAAATTTTCCCCTTAAGTTTCGGAGGAAATTGGGGGTCGCATATAGTGGCTTTGACCTGCCGCCATTTCATCCAACCTGCGTCAATTCTGTGCTTCACTGTACGATCGATTTCCCCATCGTCCTGGATAAGAGAGCCGAGGTATCGGAAGCTGGAGCAGACTGGCAATGGTACGCCGTCTAGCGTTATGGGTGTAAAGCTGGAGAGACCGCCGAAATCAGAGAACATGTACTCCGTTTTGGTTCTGCTGATTTTCAAGCCTACACTCTCCAGTTTACACTGCCACTTCTCCAGTCTGCTCTGTACCTCAGGCCCGTCTTCACCGACAAGAACAATGTCATCGGCAAATAGCATACACCAGGGGGTCTCTTCCTGTATCTCCGATGTCAAGGCATCCATTATTAAGAGGAAGAGGTACGGGCTTAGCGCTGAGCCCTGATGCAGGCCTACCTCCACACTGAACTCGTCGGTGTTGCCAGCAGCACATCGTACGTAGGTTCTTAATCGACAATACATTGCACAGATCAACTCTACATACTTCCCAGGCACACCTTTCTCTTTCAAAGCCCACCACAAAACCGTTCTGGGTATATACACGCTGATCACATTTAGCACCAGACTCTCACATACTACTTTCACAACTATTATCCTGTCGTTCACTCTTTTCACGTCGGTCACTCCTTCTTTCAGATTAACGTCCAGTACTACACCAACTCCATTTCTTTTTCCATCACTCCCACTGTAATATAACTTATATCCTTCACCAATCTCTCTTGCACTTGCGCCCTTCCACTTAGTCTCTTGCAAACAAGCTACATTTATTCTTCTTCTTTTAAACACATTGGCTAATTCTCTTCCTTTCCCAGTCATAGACCCAACATTCCAACTTGCATATCTCAGTCTTACTTCTCTTTCGCTATGGGCTTGCGTCTTACGTCGCATCCACCCCCGATGCGACAACCCTTGTCCTCTTCCCACAGGTACCGGGTGCTGTCCCTGCGCGTCGCCTGTGGGGTACGCCCTAACTCTAAGTCGCTTTCTTTTTTTACCTGTCATGTTGCTAAAGGTTTTGGCTATGAGTTTTTATGACCGGCCGCCTGCCTGACGTCAACCCTCCTTGGGAATGTTATTGTAGGCGGTTTTCCCTCCGCCTGTTGGGTGCCTACTGCGTACCAGTGCCGGTTGTTATGCACCAGGCAGTCTCCCACGGTCGCCTTCTACGACACCCCTGGGTTGAGTTAGGGCTGGCACATTCTATGTTTTTCTTTCGCTCCCAGGCCAGCATGGAAGATTTAACATTCGAAATTCAAAAAGTTCCGATTAGCTAGAAGTGCAAAACTTTTAGTGTGCCCCATGTACATTTATTGTATTACATTATAAACAACCCTATCATTTCTCACGATATTCTTTCCGCCCTAAGGTTGCCTGGAAGAGATTACTCTTTGGTGATAAGACCGCCTATTGTACTTATTTTTTGAAGACATGTTTTTTTTCATAATCTCTGTTTTTGTGTACAATAAAGAGTATCTATCTTATCTTATCTTATATATTGTGAGTAGAAAATAACAAACATATAGATTTGTATGATTTTTATAATCAATTTGATTTAATCTCTGATTATTTAACCTATATTTTTATCGATAGGTAAGTATTTACCGGCTTATCATCTTCACACGGTTGGGAAAACTCTTAGTGGATGATGGTGATTTGCGAATATCTTATTGGCAAAATATACCTTTTTACGAACCACAGTTTATGAAATATTAGACAGTACAAATATAAATAATACCTAAAGTCATACACTTACTACACTAAACGTCGTAAAAGATTTGAAATAATACTTCTAGTTCACGGCAAAAAAGATGGGTAATAAGTCTTTTATTAACTCCAATAGGTATCCTATGGTATGCAGTAAGTAGTAGGTATCCATATAAGATAGGTCCAAACATCTAACAGTAATCTTCGTGAGTGACGTACTAATTAATATGCAAAAGCGATTAAGCTGAACGAATAGGTTGCATAAACGCTTCTATCTTGCATGTAATTTAAATTACTTAAGAATAGATGTTTACCAATTATTAAGTCATTTTTTCATCACGCCTGTGTCTCTAAACGGTAATCAGAGGCTTACCCATTCAGAGACAGGCATGTAAAATTGCATTCAAAAATCCCTTTTTTTTTTATTCCGCACATTCCGCACATTGCAGTGCCTCTCTGATAGGCATCAGGAGGTATTTCCCGTGGCGCCCGGCGGACTTTGGCCACCTGCGTGGCCTCTTCGCAGGTTTGGTCGGGATGAACATCCCGCGTCGTTGCGGTATGGTTTTATCCCGCGTCGGTTAGTGAATCGGCATCTGTCAGGACGGGGCGGGTGGCTATCCCGCTGTCCTTAAGCCCGATCATGGAGGTCGATGGTCCTGCGTGTAGATAAGTCTGCGGTGCCCTGGCCGCTGACTGCGGAACTCAGTGGGAAGGGTACGCTCCTTCACTATCTCGTCCGCCTCCTTCGCGAGCACGACTTGCTCGCAGAAGGACACGGCTGCGTTCCACCTACTCGCGCTGCTGGAGACCATGACTTGAAACATGGTTTACAGCGAGAGGGTATCCACGCCCAGACCCACTACGAGGTCCCGGCGCTGACTCGCCCACATGTTAACACCGCTGAGTTTGTTGCCCTTCTTCTCTGATGTGTGGTAATCGTGTGGGCGGAAATCTTGACCATAAGAAACTGCTACTATTTTGAAAAAAAATATTTGATTGATTGATTGCTCACACATTTTACCTATTATTTCTTAGATTCACGTATTATGGGGCGAGTCTATTACCTAGCGGTAAACCGGGGAGTAATAGTCTCGTTTGGATATAAGTTAAAATGTTAATAAGATCATCAATGAATGTTTGGATATAATTTGTTATTCATTCATAGTTGTGAACCTTTCTACAATGGTATATACCTTACCACACCATGCATACAAAATCACAATTAAATAACAAAGGAAAGTTAACCACGCAGAAAAAATACTTCAGTCGAAGTTGTTTTAGGCCTAAAAAAACGTTAGAAAATATCTACAGTCGACTTCATATCGTCTGAGCTTAAAAAATTAATTATCCGTATCATTTCAGTTTTTATTCGCCATAGAGCTTGGCGATTTTTCGTCATAAAATGCAGTTAAGTACATTCGATTCGATCGGTTTGTTTTCTATACTTGGGACGTATCACCAGTTTAATGTAAACAGATGTAAATTTAAAAAACACTTACTTATTGTATACTGAGGTATACTATATTATGAGTCAATGATATCATCCCAGCTCTTGTCAATTTGGTATCATCCTACTTCAATCGCATACAAAAATATTTTATCGAACACATCCTACATTTTATATGACTATAACAGAGTTTCCTGTCTTTTAATGCCATAAGGTAAAGCCGGTCAGATTGGGTTGGAATAAAAGGGAATGTCGATTTTTTTTGTAAGAAAGAAGAAAGAAAGAAAATGCTTTTAATTTCCACACAGATACAGACACACAGAAATACAGGGTAAGTACCTACACAAAAACAAAACATTAAAAATAAAAAAAATAAAAACAAGTATAAAACAAAATAAAATATAGTGAGTGAGAAGTGCCTTTGTGAAGGTAGGTGACCCGTGAACCGCGCCAGTGCAACCACCTTGTGCCTTATCTGTGTAAAAAACTAGGCCCACTCTCAGCTTGATGCTGTTGGACAGCGCTGTTTTTCAGAGAGGGCCTGATGACGAGATGGCGCCCCCCTCCCACAAATTAAAACTAAAATAAACAATAAAAAAAAATGATAGTATGATAATAAATAGAGAATATACATTAAATAAATAAATAGATCATATTGCAAATAAACTGAACAAATAAAAATAAAAATGTGCACAACATGTATAATAATATTAATAAAGAAATAACAGTATACAACTGACCCCGTGCAACCATAGACAATACAATGCAACATAACAATTGACGAACCGGCTAAATAAGATGCTGCCTATGTTAAGGAATTTTGTTGTTGTATGATTTTTTTTATTGAATTGCAAAAATTTAATTTGATAAGCACCTCGGTTTGAGATTCTCAAACGATGTCAGAATATAAGTATAAGATATGAGTAGAAATAGATATAAGATATAAGAGATAAAATTACTTTTCCTTACAGTTTGTCCGAATTGTGTTAATAATTGTACTCAATCGAAATTACGCCTTATTATAGGGTCATATATATAATGGATCCCACAGGTACGTTTCAGTTAGCGAGAGTGTGAAGACGTGCAATTTATTAAATGCTGATTCACAACTGAGTCACAAGGAGAAGTTACTATTTACTTTAACTTATACTCGTACTCTAGAAGTAGAAGTATTATAATCGAGTAAAAAATCAATTTTGACATTTTGAGTTTCGCATGATCCTTGAGCTCCTGAGTCGAAAACAGTGATTTCTGGAAAATGTAGGTATGTATGTATGTACGGAGAGTTACATCATAAACCATTTGAACAAATTCTTTAATAGTTGGACAGCTGTCAGGGAAGCTCATTGATATACCTTTTCCAGGGCCGAATTCAGGAATGAAAATCCACCAAAAAAAAGTTTTTAATTTTCTCTCTCTCTTTTTCGATAACGGCGATAAGTTCAATAATATTTTCTAGTTAATATTTAATATTATTTTTAATTAAAATATACATACCGCGGTGTGTCGCCAGTTCCTTGCGCTTTGAATACTAACTGGATACACTGGCAAGTGCCACTTGTCTTGATCACAATACTCCTTCTAATATTGTAATTAACAGAGCTATTAGGCGTATCTCTATAGGCAGCAAAACTTAAGTAGTATTATAATATTTGAACATGCTCCGCAAACGAAATATAAAGAACATGAGGTACGCTCTATAATACAGATCAAATTACCTTTTCTCCTTTTTTTTGATACTACTAAATTTAAAATTTATAGAAGTTACCATATGGTGAAACTGTGAAAACTTACACTGGGTAAAAGTTATGAATTGTAATCTCATGATATTACGATCTATTGCATAACAGTCCAACAACCAGAAGCGATGTTCCACATCTACATTGGGAACCCAAGTGATTGTTTAGGACACAGAAACATGGAATTAAGCTATTTACTTTTAAAGTAATTGGGATCATAACATAATTATTTAATTGCTATAGTTGTGAAATCTATTTTTTATTTTTTATATACTTAGGTAGGTACGTTGTATTTGTAATTCGTTGAAAAAGAATGGTCGTGAGATTTTTTGCCAGATTCTTACTCACAGACACTACCTGTTGTTTTGCGAATCTGGCAGTATATCATATACAGTATACATGTAGAGTCATACATACATACATACATATTGTCACGCCTCTTGCCCATGGGGGTAGGCAGAGACTATAGAATTCCATTTGCTACGATCCTGTCATACTTCTTTCGCTTCTTCCCCTTTCATAACTATCTTCATGCACGCTCTCCGGTTATGGGTACTCTTGACCTGGCCTTTGGTCACAACGTCTCCGATTTGGTCGAAGTACGTTCGCCTAGGTCGACCCTTACCTGCCTGTCCATTCACGCCCGCCTTATGTAGTGTCGTCAATCTTCAATCATTCATCCTTTCTACGTGTCCGAACCATCTAAGCATGCCTTTTTCTACCTTACTCACTACATCTTCTGACACACCACAACGTTCTCATGTAGAATCTATTTTAAAATTACCTGCATAAGTGTCTTTAATGACGGTAGGAATAAAAAAATTGATTGATACATTCTTTGCAGTCCAGGCCTTGGCCCGCTCACTGGTAGGTGATAGGTACTAGTACTAGGAAACTAACAATAGGGATTATAAATTCTGTTACAATACTGTTGTAACAATACTCCTTCCTATTCAACAGCTTAATATTATTATTACGAATATTAATATCTACGAATACCTAGCCCGCCCAAGCGAACTGGAAGAGACGCTTGGACCCAGGCCCCGTCATTAATATTTACATTTAAAATTTTACACAAAGAATTTTGTATTAAGTTGTCTAGTCTGGCCAAAATTTCTAAATTTTTCCAAAATTGTCCTGAACGGAGGACATGTGTAAATTTGGGTACCAAAAGACAAAAACGAAGAATAGTGAAAGCTGAATGAATACTGATATTACATAGACTATCAATAACCTGATCAAAATTTTGAATATTTTCCTCGATAAAAGTAGAAAAGCCATCTTCTAAAATCGGGGACCCTAGGAGGCGTAAAGAAGTTTTGTCCAAAACTTTTATGTTGGGGGCCAAACAGCTGAATTTGGAGATTGTTGTTAATTTATCTGTGTTTTCAGATATAAAAATCTCACATTTATTCGGGTTCAGTTCTAAGCCAATTGACTGAAACTCTTTCTTTATTAGGGCTAAATCTTGTAAAACTGTCTCTACTTTTCCCCCTAAAGTCCCGTCGTCGTCTAAGTACCAAATGTTGAATTTGGATTTTATTTTTTGAATGATTGGGTTAATGGCCAAACTGAAGATGACTGGTCCCAACGGATCACCTTGCTGACATCCAACGGCTGAATTCAAAAGGTGGTCAGAGAAAATTAAATATTTTGGGGGTTTCTAATTTGGCCTGTGTCAGCAAGGTGTCCCTGTTTACAGAGTTGAAGGCGTTTTTCAGGTCAACTTTCAAGATGACCTCTCCATCTTCGCTACTGTCAAGGTATGTTGCAAGCGCATGGATTGCGGCCTCACAACCTCATTTTGAACCAAAACCCACTTGAAAGGGCTGAAATTTGGTAGTAAGCTCCGTACTATAAAAACGACAACAAATTTTGGCTGCCAAACGCCGCAAAGTGCTACCTACTACAATGGGACGAATGCCACCATCCTTCTTGTTAAGGGCACATAAATTGGCCCCATACAAAATATCTGTGATACCACTGTCCACATTGCCTGAGAGCATGAGGTTGACTAGAGCTGTTAGCTCCCTCAGAAGTGCATCACCAGCTTCCCCAGCGCTCGGACACAACAGATCCTTAAGGTGCTGTGGTGTCAGACCGTTAAGTCCACCAGCTGATCCAAAACGAAAGGAGTCAACAGCTGTGCGCACATCCTTGGCAGTAGTCTCAAGATTTTCTGTATCGTTATTCGGAGGATCAGGGAAAGAGAGGTCAGCTGCGGATGGTGGGTGCTTACTCTGCAAGCCCGTCAAAGTTTCTACAGAATAAGGACCTAGTACGTCGCTACTAAAAAGTAGTCACTACTACTTTCTACTTTAATTACCATTTGAATTTAACATGATACAGAAATCCATACAAAATATTGTAAGGTGTCCTTCCAAAGTAGAACTATTCTCTGCAATAAAATATTTGCTGCTAACGAAGGCCAGCAAAAGTTCAATCATTGAGATTTTAATTAATATGCATGTGAAACTGGAAATAAACAATTTCTGCAAATCATTTCACATTTTAATTGGTTCTGTAAGTATAACTTTTTGTTTTATTTAGTACTTCACTGTACTTCCCATGTATTTTCAGTGTGTTTGGTAGGTAAACTTTGTATTCAATATTCAATCAATTTATATTATCTAAATCAATCGAACTGTATTGTTTATTTTGTAAAAAAACCCGTTAAATATTTATTTTCTTGTATTTTTTAGCATTTATTGTTATAGTGGCAACAGAAATACTTACATCGGTCACAGAAATACTTACATCACCTGTGAAAATTTCAACTGTTCAACTATCACGGTTCATGAGATACAGCCTGGTGACAGACGGACGGACTGTCGGACGGACATCGGAGTCTGAAGTAATAGAGTCCCGTTTTACCTTTTATATAGCTTTTACTTCATTTTACGTATGAAAAGTTAATTAAAAGATTCGAGTGCATGGCGGGCCATGCATAGAATAAGGTTCCGTAGTCACCTTTAGTAGCCTAATCATTGCTGAACTAACAAAGTTATCTGATCCGTTATAGTTTTTTTAATTCATTAAATAGACTATCTTCACGATTTTTTTCATATTTTTCGAGTCAGCCGTTAAGTTTTTAAAGGGGGGAAGGGGAACGCCCTGTTTTTAATAAGAATGTGCACTATAAAATTGATTATATCGCAAACGGATACTTTAATCAAAAAATTGACCTCACAACATCTCAATATTTTTAAATAACCTATCTATGATACACAGAGAGAAAAAAAAACATGATTTTACGTGTACGTGTGTGTAGGAAGGTAAATACCTCTAAAAATAATGTCATAATTTCATTGTAGCACTTTGGCGACATAGTAAATACTCATATCCATGTGAAGTTTCATGTTTTTAGTACTAACCGTTTGGCAGGAAAGCCGAGGATGGACGAAACTATAAGGGTTCCAAAACTCTAAATACGGAAACCTAAAAAGAAATATAAATGTAGTTTACACTATCGATTGTTGGCACTTAGTGGAACGTATACTCGTAGTGATGGATAAACACACTTGTACAATATTCCACAACTTTATTTGACACAGACAGTGAAGTAAAACACCTTTGATAATGCTGAAAAGCGAAACCGGTCGGTGAAAATAAATGAAATAAAGTTATACATTATTTATTTGTTCATCATGCTCGCCGCCTTTATAGAGACATTGCTAAACGCCTAATCGATGCTTCTCAGGACCAGAAGGCTGGCTATTTTCTGGCCCAAAGAATAAGTATCGCCATCCAACGTGGCAACACAGCCAGCATTCTGGGAACCTTCCCAGTCGGCAATGACGCGGAGGATTTTTTAAACGATATTTTGTAATGTAAATATTTTTAGTCTATAATTATGTTTATTTTGTATATTGTAATTCTTATTGTAAATAAATTTATTAGTTATCTGTAGAAATATAAATACTAGAATTCCTATTGCCAAAACCAAAGACCTTAAATTGCGTTTATAAAATGTAGACGCCGTTTAAACCGGTTAACAGCTTTACATTTACCAACATCCTTTGTTTATTTCAGAACGAAGTTAAAGCACTGAATAGGGAATAATAGATAAAAAAATAATAATACATATTGTTGGACATTCTCACACAACGCCATCTAGTCCAAACTAAGCTATAAGCTTGTGCTATGGGATCTAGACAACTGATAAACATACTTATATATTTCTAAATACATACATATCATACATAGAAAACACCCAAACTCCGAAACAAATATTTGTGGATCACACAAATATTTGATTCGACCCGGGAATCGAACCCGAGACTCCGGAGTCGAAAGCCGATGCACTACCGACCACGCCACCGAAGCAGTCATAGTACTGCCGATGGTCACAAGACGCAGGTTGCTTCTTTTTAACCCTCGACAGAAACTCGAACGGGGTGTTATAGGTTTGACGTGTGTGTGTGTGTGTGTGTTCGTGTGTTTGTAAGTCTGTCTGTGGCATCGTAGCTCCCAAACGGATGAACCGATTTTGATTCTGTTTCTTTTGTTTGAAAGATGGGTTAGGGGAGAGTGTTCTTAGCTATGTTTTATAAAAATCGGTTAGGCCATTTCAAAGATATGAGGGGTGAAAGTGGTGATGAAAAATTGAATGTGTTCAAATATACCCGTGTTGGGTATCAAATGAAAGGTCCTAACTTATACATCACTTTTTTTGTGAGTCGAGGGTTTTTTAAATTTTCAGTTTGATTTTATCTTGTTCGTTAAAAGAAATAATAGTGATATCTCCTTTTTGTGTTTTCCATGTTATGTACAATAAAGTGAATTGAATTGAACTGAACATGATACTGTTTGCCCTCTCAATAGAATAAAATAATCATTAAAATTTGTCAAAACAACAAACATCGATATAAGAACTTCCTTATTTTGTAAAGTTGGTTATGTACATGGATGTATTAGAGATTATATAATAATATGGAACTATCATTATGCCTGTCTAATAGAACAGCGCAAGTTAGGAGAATTTTATGGATGTTCGAAAGTTATCGAGAAGCTAGTTTCACTCATTATTATTAAAGTTTTTAGTCTTTATCTATAAAATACTCACACGACACATTAAAATTTTCAATAAGTGGTTCATTACTCGTATATTTATCTATTAAAAGTTCAAGTTTCATAAAGCCAAAGTGTCATCACTACATTATTATAAAACAAAGTCGCTTCGGTCCGTATGTATGCTTGCTAAGATCTTTAAAACTACGCAACGGATTTTGATGCGGTTTTTACCAATGAATAGAGTGGTTCTCGAGTAAGGTTTTTTGACTAAAATTTGTCAAGCCAAGTCCGCTAGTAAGTTCATAAATAAGGGTTATTCATTTTTAATATTTTTACTCCACATGTTATTTAGTTTAAATGAAATAATAGTTTTATATTTAAATTGATCACAAATTAGTATAGTTTTAGAGTATTATTAGAATTACATTATTCGAGTGTGAATTCTAATTGGTTCAATTCCCAACAATTCAGTTACACGAGCCCATTATCTCTGACATTTTTATAATATAAAGCGCGCAAATAAATAAAAAAAATGATTTCATTATTAACTAAAGTTAGAAACGTACTCCATAAATATATACCCTAGTATAAATTTAATTAATATTTATATATATAATAATTAATATTTCTTGAGTCACCTAAAAGTACAAAAAAAATACAAACTTAAAACTGAAAAAAAAAACCAGTATTAAAGTTTCACTTACCAGAGAGACCGAAAATTCAAACTTCGAAGCACGAGTATTAGTTGGGATGAGATGACACTGTAGTACGTCTAGCGGCGGAATGTGCTGCGTCCGTGGCCAACGTCGATGGTTTTTGAAAGCAAATGAACGACGCGAAGTGTGGACGCGGCTTATATACCTAAGCGGTACTTAGCTCCGGTGTGTCCTTACTTGCGTAGGTATCTCTGTAGACCTTCTACGTGAGTATGAAACAGCTACAGTACCTACTCAAAAACACTAATGTAATTTTATTGAGTAAATTATTATTTTCTTGCGATAATTTTCTTTTTACTAAGTAAAAACATCGTTCTTCATAGGGAATATAAATTTTATAATTGTTGCAATAAAACGATTTTTTTATTGCAACAATTTCGTTGTTCTTGCAACGAATTTCTGTAGCAATTAATCAGTTGCAAAATGGGCTAAGTTTTTTTATCCTACTGATTGCAGAGTTAGTAGCCTTACAACCTACAGAGTACTTAATTTCTGATACCAGCGCGTTTAAACACACTAAAACCCTACAGCTTTTTAATATATACTAGCTGTTGCCTGCAGCTTCGCCTGCGTGTTATAGTTTTCTTGATCACCAGTTACTGATTTATTATGTATAGCTGCGTGTTACTTTAGAGCGACATAACTTTTTTTATTTATGAACCGATTGAAATAAAACAAACCTTAAATGATAAGTTGAATAAACCACAATGCATTACTGAAAACCGCAGTCAAATCGGTTAAGGATGGGACGGATGTTTGCTTACACTGTTCCTTTCAGTAGGATTCACTATTTTGGAATATCTTTAATGATTAAGGTAACGGTTAAGTCCGAAAGTATTCTTTTTGCACGTTTACGGTGTGCCTAGTAGGTTCAATTTCAATTTGTACACTAGCGAATGTTTACGCACGGACGGTGGCGCCCTCCTTTACTTACGTACAATGTTTAACTTAGCTTTATTAGAGGTATTCATTGAGTTGAAAGTCGAATTAATGTTTTTCAGACAGTCAAACATGAGAATCAAAGTCAGATTAAACTAATGGCGGATTGGATGTGTTACCTACAAATTTCTGCTATTTACATGATACTCGTAATACTCGTATTAGTAACTAAGGTGTTATATTTGATTTACTTATTTAATAAAGTCCTTAAAGTCATTTACATAAATACAAGCACATAGTTAACATAAAATGTAAGCAAATTACAATGGAATGGCTACTTACAGGTAAATACACAGTAAAAAATGACAGAAGTAGTAGTAGCAAGTGTGTTTACTTAGGAAAAATTAAATAAAATGTTTTACAACATAAAAAACAAATGCTTTAGACGCCATAATAAGCTTATATTAAGCTATATTAAGCTTATATTAAGCTTGCTTTCATCTGTCTGTCTCTCTGTAGGTATGTGTGTTGGGCTAGAGGCCCCATTTTTTATCCGATCTTCACGAAACTAGGCACAAGTGTTCCTTAATAAAAAAAAAAATATTTTGAACGCCACACTTTTTTGATTGGGGGTGGAAAGTGGGGGAAAAATGCCCAAATAATGTTTTTGTGCGGTCGCGAGGTCTCTGTTCACAGAACTTCTAGCTTATAAGTGATACATCACCAGGGATTACAAAATTCTCATCAATTGTGACACGATAGGCTTTTAATAACAATTTGATGTGAATCACGAGCACCGATTACATATACCTACTTATATGTATAAACATAATCGTGATAACAAAGACTATGACGATTACTTATAACGCTTAAAATTGTTTTTTTGGAATCATTGACTTAATTTTTTATACCCAGTCACGTCCTTGCCTATGGGTAAGTAACATTGAAATTATCACCAAAATTCAATCAACAAACACTTTGTTTTAAGACGGTGTGTCCGGTCTTTTCACCTCCCCGATTACTTGACACTTCACAGACGAATTAATTTATTATATTTATTTACATAATAATATATACCTGACCTACACTAATCCTTACACTTTCATTACTGGTTACTAAACCTAATGAAGGGCTCGTGGGCTAGAGGTAACCGACAATGTTGTACAAGCTGGTCTTAGGATGCGTGACCATTTAATAAGACATTGAGACCCCTCTGTGCCTCGGAGGACACCTTCGGAGACCACCTAATAGGTTGTCAAACATCTATGGCAGACGTTAATGGTACCTAGTTGAAGCCCTAAATCAAAAATCCGGTCTAACTACAGAACGTCGATATCGCCCATGGGTTGTGGAGGTCAGATTGCTAGTCGCTTCACGGAAAATATCGAAGTTCAACCGTATCGCAGTTAGACTGGAAAGCCGACCCCAATTGCGTTGGGTAAAGGCTCAGTGGATAATGAACTATTGAAATGATAAACTATTTAAGTAATGAAAATAATAAACCTAATGAAATAGTGAGGTTCACCCGTAATAACTATAAACAATGGCTCTAATTAGATTCTTAATAAAAAAAAACAAATGGTTTTTTGCTCTGGTTGAAACAGCCTGTGAAAAGATTTCTCTTCAATATATTATTCTATGAAGCTTGACACGTATCGACATAAGTATCCGTGCGTTATCTCAAACCATATCCATTGAGCCCCCTTTAATACGCTCATCGTACGCGCTGGCATATTGCCCCTCAATATGCAAAGCGCACTTCAAACTATTAACTCCCCCACACACTATCTCCGTTCTTTTGTCATAAATAGACCATGCATGATGATCGCACAGAGGTTTGACAGTCTCTATGTTACCCACTGATGTGCCATAGCGGGGGCAAATATGCGAGAATGGCAAACATTGTAATTTATTATTGTACTAGTGGTCCCGGCAAACTTCGTACCGCCTGAAATTTTGCTTATAAACCGCCACGAATATTTTGAGACCCAAATTATCCAAATCGGTCCAGCCGTTCACGCGTGATGTCGTGACCAAGGGAAATAGGGATTCATTTTTATATATAGAGATGTATATCTACTCTTCAGAGAAAAACGCGTTAGTAATTTCCTGATTTCTAATTTTGTGGTACCCTATTCTGTGATTGTGGGTACTTAGGGAAATCTATGAAATTTTCGACTAACCTAACCTACCTAATTAAAATATTTGAAGATAGAAACGTGGTAATCGGCGACGAGACGGAGGAGTTCTTTGACGCATGTTAGGATTTAGATGTAATTTTAGGAGGTATTAATTAGTATAGGTAATGTATATATTTAGTTAGTTTGAATTGTATTGTTTTATATGTTGAATTAATAATAAAAAAAATCTATTTATTATATGTTGAATAAATAATAAATAGATTCTCATTTACATAAGTACATTAAAATATATTTGATTATAAAAGTAAAATATTTATTTATAATAGTTATTACAATATGTGGTATGAACGAACGTTCATTGTAATACCTATTGTTAAAGAACTCCTCCGCCTCGTCGCCGATTACCACGTTTCTATCATCAAAAATATTAATTAGGTAGGTTAGGTTAGTAGCTGCTTACAATATTTATAAAAGATCATAATAATATAGTAAACTTAGATTTATTAAAAAAAATTCTACCCGGTGATGAAAAATGGGGGTGAAGTTTGTATGAAACAACACGTTTCCTCAAAAACTACATTAGGGACCGATTTTAAAATGTCTTTCACCAAAAAGCTCCATTATTAGCGAGTAACGTAAGACAACATCACGCTATGACGAATAGGAGTGCAGCATAGCGTATAGGAATTATCTCGTTGGACATTAATAGCCGCAATATCCCACAAATCGTCATTCATAAGAAAAAAATGTTGGATCATTAGGTATCTAAAATTCTGTACATTGAAAGTATCAAAAAAATAAATGGCAGGGGGTTACTAGACCGACACCGAACCCAAAAATGAGATTAAAAAAATGTCTGTCTGTACGTTCAGGCATCAGGCAATAACTACCGGTTCGATTACGATGAAACTTGGTATAATTATTCTTTAATATCCTGGGCACCTCTGGGTACTTTTTATCCCGGAAAAGTATACAGGGCTATTTGTAATTAACTAGCATCCTCCCAGGAGTAGGTAGCAGACATCATGAGTAACAACGTTTGTTCTACGACTTTTAATAAAACTGAATACATTACTTTAATAATGAGTTTTCAAGTTTTTATTGTCATAACGCGACACTATTAAGTCTATGAGTCTTGATTAGTGATAGTCCTACTTTCAGTGAATGGGCCACTGAGGGTATACACAAAAGTAGACAAAAACTTTATGAACTATACTCAGAAAGACAGCTTAATAGATCAGTTGAATTTCTAGATTATGTTAAAACTTATTCAAAAAAGTTTAAAGCAGATTGTTTAGCAGCTAAATCAAAATATATAAGTGATAAAATTCTCAATAGTGCAGACAAAGTTAAATCTACTTGGAAAATTATAAACGCGGAAAGAGGTCAACAAAAATTAAATGATAATCATTTTAAACTTAATATAAATGGTAAAATAACTACATCAGACTTCGAGGTCGCTAACGAATTTGAAAATTTTTTCTCCCGAATTCCTGTAGATTTGACAAAAACCCTAGGCTCTTCAACCCCCATTGCAGAATCTTGGTTAAAAGCAAACGTTCCTTGTTGTAACGTTATATTTAAATTCAGTAAAGTTAACATAAACACTATCTTAAAAACTTTTAAATCTTTAAATATCAAGAAAACAGCTGACCTCTGGGGCATCTCTGTGTATTTAGTAAATTCTTTTATTGAAATGGTTGCTCCTGAACTAGTATTAATATTTAATAATTGTGTTGATAGTGGTGTGTTCCCTGATTTAATGAAATCTAGTAAATTAATTCCCCTGTTTAAATCGGGTAGTACTTCAGATCCGTCCAATTTCCGTCCCATTTCTGTACTACCTACATTTAGTAAAATTTTTGAAAAAATTATGCTTAATCAAATGCAAAATCACTTTAACGTTAATAAACTATTACATACAAAACAATTCGGTTTCACTCGTGGTCGGTCCACCACTGATGCCGGAATTAAATTATTAGAGTGTATATACAGGGCCTGGGATGAGTCATATGATGCTTATGGTGTATTCTGCGACTTATCTAAGGCCTTCGATTGCGTTCAGCACCAGACTTTAATTAAGAAACTTGATCATTACGGAATCCGGGGGACGGCCTTGAATTTCGTCAATTCTTACTTAAGTGATAGGGTCCAGAAAGTAGTGATCAATGGTAAACAGTCACCTGGTTCTCCTGTAGCAATGGGGGTACCGCAGGGTTCAATTTTGGGACCTTTTCTTTTTCTAGTATATATTAATGATCTCCCTCACCTCATAAGAGACGACCACGAGGTAGTTTTGTTTGCTGATGACACTTCTTTAATATTTAAAGTTAAACGTGGACAGCGCGAACTTGACGATGTAAACATTACCCTCTCTAGGATAGTCCACTGGTTTTGTGCTAATAATTTATTATTAAATGAAAATAAAACTAAATGTGTAAGATTCACCTTACCTAATGTAAGACTTGTTAAAACCAGTGTTAAGGTTAGGGATGATATAATAGAATTGGTCGATGACACTGTCTTTCTGGGCATAACGTTAGACTCCAAATTGCAATGGGGGCCTCATATCGGGAAAATTTCGGCCAGGCTTAGTTCAGCAGCCTATGCTGTCAAAAAGATCCGACAACTTACAGACATTAAAACGGCGCGTCTTGTCTACTTCAGCTACTTCCACAGTATCATGACATATGGCATACTACTGTGGGGTAACGCTGCCGATATTGAATGCATCTTTGTGTTGCAGAAGAGGGCTGTCCGGACTATCTATGGAATGGGGTCTCGGGAGTCATTAAGAGATAAGTTTAAGCATATTAACATCCTTACAGTGTATTCACAGTATATTTATGAAATTTTATTGTATACCCACAAGAACAAAAGTAAATTTGTGAAAAATAGTGATAATCATAATCTAAACTTAAGAAATAAGGATAAACTGGCTGTTCCTAAATTTAGGCTTCATAAAGTGAGTAATTCTTTTGCGGGGAACTTTATTCGAATGTACAATACATTGCCAACCGAAATAGCAAATTTATCTGTCAATAAATTTAAAAAACTAATAAAAAGTAAATTGTGCCATAAAGCTTATTATAGTATTAATGATTTCTTAGATGACAAGGCGGCCTGGTTGTAACAACGTAACGAATTGCTCCTTTCTAAATAACTCTGTATTAGATTTAAGATGAAATATTTTGAAAAAAGCCGAGCTGAGTTTCTTGAGGGCTCTTCTCAGTCTCGTTGCATTTTGGAACCCTCGGTAGAGTCACACCAACTTCTGACGAATCTAAATAATTTTCTGAAAATTTCAAAGATAATAAACGTTATTTTATTTTATATTTTATTTTATTTTATCTATGTTTCATTCATAAACTGAAGGTCGACGCACGCTCTGCAAAAATCCACACGCGCTGGTTTGTCTGGGTCGGTGAGTTCCTTTCTTGTTCCCGTACTGAGTGCCTCGGTGGACGACCACTATCACTGAACCTGGGCTGGAACTGTCCGTAATCGCGTAATCGCTGTGCGGCAGATAATATCGTTGCCCGGCTCGGTGTAGGTAGATTTGGAAACCTTACTGCATATTGGCGGCAGGCTTTCGCCACATTATCATCACACCTAGCGAGCATCCTCACCATTTCCGTGTATTTCACATTGGAATACTGATAAGGGATGGCGATAGTCAGATCGACGCAACACGGTAACGCGAAATATCGTGGCAAACAAGGACAAGTGACACACCTGTGACGCGAACGCATCTACTGGCGGCTCGCAATAAGAAATGGGTCAAGGTCAAAGGTGCTAGCGCCGCGCCGCCCCGCGCCTCTTATCTGTGCATTGCATGAATTGATGATACGAGTTTGTTTACCTAATTTTTACGATGCGCGTAAACTGCGGCGTAGAGTTAGTAACTGTCAGACGCAAAACTAAATTAACATTTATTTTTGTATGAAACTAAAATTTAACGAATTATAAAAAGTCGTAGAACAAACGTTGTTACTTATGATGTCAGCTACCTACCCCTGCGAGGATGCTAGTTAATTACAAATAACCCTGTATACAATAAAAAACAAACTTAATTTTGCGGTTCGATCCCTAGACCCGATTACTGTATCAACCGCAAATAATAAATTTGTCGTAAGTTACGTCACCCGCAGTGGAGTTCACTAAGGGGCGCTGCACACTATAATATTTTATCTTAAGATACAATATCGCTCGCCATACAATTCAATGGACTATCACACACGACGAAGATAATAAATAATATTTCATATTTTCGTATCTTAAGATGAATGTATGGTATAATAGAGAATATAATAGAAGATATAATAGAGAAACTGTTGTACTGGCTGTGTGTGTTGGCTTTATGAACGCAATAAAACCCAAAACAATGGTTTTTAGAACTTTGTCTGTTTGTCTGAATGTTTGAACACGCTAATCTCAGAAACGGCTTAACCCATTTGAATGAGGTTTTCAGTAATGCATTGTGGTTTATTCAACTAAACATTTAAGTTTTGTTTTATTTCAATCGGTTCATAAATAAAAAAGTTATGTCGATCTAAAGTAACACGTAGGTGAAGCTGCGGGCAACAGCTATACATAATCAGTAACTGGTGATCAAGAAAACTATAACACGCAGGCGGAGCTGCGGGCAACAGCTAGTTTTAAACAATTTTATGATCTACAAATTTGTCATAAACTATTTTTGGATAACATTCACCGTTTGCCAGCAAACCCGAAAATGACAACCTTTGACCTGAAATAACTTTTCAGCACAATTCGAATCGATGGAGACTTTGAACACTTGTTTCATAATGGTGTACTAATGACCTCCAACAATTTTCAGCACTACACGAATTAATGCAACCTGAAATCTTTATTTTGTCTGGATTAATAGGATACTAAGGATGCTAAGGTATCCTACAAACATCATCACTAGCACGCGGTGCACCTGCGGCACACAAGGACGAGGCTATGACAAATATAATCCCCGAAAAGGCAATAGGCACGCCACTTATAACGTGGTGGTGAAAAAATAAGCGAAATGTGGGGGTAATAAGCGTCTCTACCCCTTCGGGGATAAAGACGTGATTTGTGTCCGTCTGTAATAAGATACTGTATGGTTATCCCGGTACCATGCTCCAATAACTGACTGCTTCGGTGGCATGGTCGGTAGTGCATCGGCACGACTCCGGAGTCTCGGGTTCGATTCCCGGGTCGAATCCAATATTAGAAAAGTTATAAAGTTATAAATATTATAAAAATCCAATATTATATACGTGTTTATCAGTTGTCTAAATCCCATAGCACAAGCTTATACTCGTAGCTTAGTTTGGGCTAGATGACGTTGTGTTAGAATGACCAACAGTTTTTATTTATGTTCAACACTTTATTTATTAATAGGCATTAGAAATTAGACAACAATTCCACGAAGTTTCATTCGAAAAATAATATAAGTTGATTTTTATTTCAACCAAAGCTTTGGTCGTACAAATTAAGCTTATTTTAATGAATGAAACATGAAGACCTTTCCACATTTGACTTTCTTAATTACGATCAATGACACACTTCACAGAATTACATAGAATACGCACAAATATGTATAATTAATTTCGACTTGATCTTTGGTCTTTACTAGTCAAATGTTGGAAGGTCACCAAGGGACCTTCAATTTACAAGATGCCTTTAATGATACTTTATAATTTCTTTCATCTCGATATATTTATATACCTACCTACTGTTAATGTAATGTTTTTAATGTTTGCGAGTCTGCTGTGCCATGCTACGGTCTTCAGCGGAAGTAGGTGGAACGCGGCCGTTTGCGAGCAGGTCGCTCGCACACGGCCGCGTTCCACCTCGCGAAGGAAGCGGCCGAGGGGAAAAGGGAGCTTACCCTCCCCGCTGAGTTCCGCAGTCAGCGGCCAGGGCGCCGCACTTATTTACACCCAGGACCATCGACCTCCATGATCGGGGCCTGAGGATGGCATACAGCCACCCGCCGTCCTTTACAGAAGTAAGATAAAACCCAACCTCAATGACGCGTGGTGAAACCCGAGTAAAACCCCGAAGAGGCCACACGGGCCATGGCCAAAGTCCGCCGGGAGTCACTGGAAATTCCCTGTGTGCTCACCAGAGGCGCTCGGCAATGGAAGTACGAGCGGCCAGAACTGACGAAAAGAAAAAAAAATAAAAAAATACCTCCTCCCCATTCCCCTTCCCCAATAAAAAAATGCTAACGACTAAATAATTATTTTAAATCAAGGAGCACTTGTGTCAAGTTTCGTGGAAATCGGATAAAAGCCTGACGGACGAAAGCAAAATTGACTAGTTTCGAAATGTAGACGCTTATTCGCTCGCTCGCTCAATAATTAGAATTACACCTTCCAAAAGACGTAGATCGCCTATCATACGATGGTAACTGTTGGTCTCACGTAAGGTCACAAGCGTATTGCCGTTAACAGGGCATTTTTATGTTTGTCAGAATCTCATCCGTGTATCGGCAGGTGTACTAAGTACTTATTGGTCAGGACCTCTAATGACTCCTATGCACAGTACAGAATGTACCGCTACGAACTGCGGAATGAATAGCTTTATTCAAACTGATTCTAAAATATGTCATGCTTATGACATATTTTAGAATCAGTTTCCAGCTAAAACGCGAACCCGACTAAAGTGCTTCAAACCATTTCGATGGCATAAATCCATTTTGGGGCAGTCCTATACTTTATACAAAATAAATGACGCTGATCTACATTTTGTCGTAAGACTCTGATATATTTCTGGAAGTATAGGCATTATTATGCGTGGTCACTGAACCATGGAGGCACTCTGCTCCAATAACAATATGCGGTTACCCATCCATAAACTGATCATCGTACCGATTATTGCGTAAATCTCGTTACAACTTAACACATCCGCCGCAGACAACTCGCGCCTTGCTATCATTGCAAGGGGCCGCGGGTGTGTTGCGGCGGAATATGACGGGTTGGCAGTCGTGGCCACCTACATCTCGCCGACACTGGACGAGACTCAGTTTGAGCTATGGCTCACTGAGCTCGACGTCGTCTTCGCTGCGTGCCGTCCTCGCCCTGTCCTGCTCCTGGGAGACTTCAACGCCTGGAGTGAGGCGTGGGGCTCCCGGGAAACCAGGGACAAGGGGAGGCTTCTTGAGGACTGGACCAGAACACGTGGTCTGGAGGTCCTCAACCGGGGGAATGTCGCCACCTTCTGGCGGCGGGGGACCAGCTCGGTCGTGGACGTATCGTTCGCGACCTCTGCCCTCGCCGCCCGTATTACTGGCTGGCACGTGGAGGAGGGTGAGGAGACGCACTCGGACCATCGGTACATCCGATTCGATGTCGTCCCCCCACCTGACCTCCCACAGCCGGTAGAAAATCCCCCGGATCCGCGTTGGGCACTTCACCATCTGGATCGGGAGGCTCTCCTGGAGGCATCCATCGTGCAGGCCTGGATTCCGGCACCGGACCGGCCTGCCGATGTGGATGCCGAGGCGGAGTGGTTCAGGAGAGCCATGTCGCAAATCTGTGATGCGGCGATGCCTAGGGTTACACCCAGACCGGCAAGGAAGCAGGTGTACTGGTGGTCGCCGGAGATTGCACAGCTGCGCGCAGCATGCATCTCCGCCCGCCGCCAGTACACCAGGTTTCGCCGGAGGCATCGCCGCCCAGACGACGCGGCAACCCGAGAGGCGGAGCTTTATCAGGCTTACAGGGAGGCTAAAGGTAATCTCCAGGAGACAATAAAGCGGGCCAAGACGGCGGCCCGCGAGGAGCTCCTGGAAACCCTGCAGCAGAACCCATGGGGGCGCCCGTACCTACAGGTCAGGGAGAAACTCCGACCTAGGGCGCCCCCACTGACCCAGAGTCTCCAGCCGCAGCAGCTGGAGCGGGTCATGGGCTCCCTGTTTCCGACGAGCGCGGAGGAGCACGTCCCTCCGCGCATGGCTCCGTCTCTGCACGACGCGGATAGCATCAGTGATGTCGACGTACCCGAAGTCAGGGTGGGGGAGCTAGGTGCGGCAGTACTCCGGCTTAAACGCCGGAAAATCACTGCCCCCGGACCCGACGGCATTCCTGGCCGTGCATGGGTCCTGGCCCTCGAAGAACTCGGGCCTCGACTGATGGGGCTCTTTAGCGCATGCCTCGAAAGGGGCCAGTTTCCCAAGGTGTGGAGGACGGGGAAACTGGTCCTGATTCGTAAGGCGGGGCGGCCGGTGGACTCACCGTCCGGATACCGGCCGATCGTGTTGCTCGACGAGGTGTGTAAGCTCTTTGAGCGAATTATCGCGGAACGCCTCGTCGAGCATCTCTCGACGGTGGGGCCAGACCTGGCGGACAACCAGTACGGTTTCCGTCGGGGACGCTCCACCGTGAGCGCGATCATGCGCGTCAAGAGCCTGACGGAGGAAGCAGTCTCACAGGGCAAGGTGGTGGTGGCGGTGTCTCTTGACATCGCCAACGCGTTCAACACCTTGCCATGGAGCTGCGTTAGGGAAGCGCTCGTGTATCACGAAACGCCTCTCTACCTCCGTCGTATTGTCGGGGCCTATCTCTCTGAGAGGGCCATAGCTTTCCCCAGCTGGCTCGGGCCAGCTCGGCGAGATGTGTCGTGCGGTGTTCCGCAGGGGTCGGTCCTGGGGCCGCTTCTGTGGAACATCGGCTACGACTGGGTGCTGCGGGGTGCGTTGCCTGAGGGCGTCGGCGTAACGTGCTACGCCGACGATACCCTCGTCACGGCGCGGGGTGCAACGTACCAGGAGGCAGCACTCAAGGTCACGACGGGTGTTGCTCAAGTCGTGGGTCGGATACGGCGGCTGGGACTGGAGGTGGCCTTGCACAAGTCCGAGGTTCTGTGTTTTCACAGACCTCGGAACGGTCCACCTGAAGGTTCCAGCATAAATGTGGGAGGCGTTAGCATCGGCATCAAGCCCTCGATGAAGTATCTAGGGATCGTACTTGATAGCCGATGGAACTTCGGACCACATTTCCGAAGTTTGGTCCCCAAGGTGACACAGGCATCGGTCGCGCTTTCGCGACTGATGCCCAACCTAAAGGGACCCAACGCTTCCTGCAGGAGACTGTACCTGGGGATCGTGCGGAGTATGGCCCTATACGGGGCTCCCGTATGGGCGGCGCGGTTGACGGCCAACAACTCAACGCTCCTTAACAGACCGTTGAGGACCTTGGCCGTCAAAACAATAAGGGGCTACCGCACGATCTCCGGAGAGGCTGCATGTCTCCTAGCCGGGACCCCTCCATGGGACCTGGAAGCGAGAGCCCTTGCGTCATTGTTCCAATGGCGCAAGGAGGCGCTGGAGCGGGACCACAGGCCTGCGTCTCGAGAAATCGATGACCGGCGGTCCCAACTCCGCCAGGATCTCATGGAGTCATGGAGGGTGCGACTTGAGCAACCCAAGTGGGGTGCCACCATCATCGCGGCGGTGAGACCGATCATGGACGATTGGCTGCAGAGGCAGCACGGTGACCTCACGTATCGTGCGACGCAGATCGTTACCGGGCATGGATGCTTCGGTAGCTATCTGTTTCGCATCCATCGTGAGGTCACACCCCGGTGTCAACACTGCGAGGTTTCCGACGACGCCACCGCACTCCACACGTTGGTGGAGTGCTCAGCGTGGGCGAGTCAGCGCCGGGACCTCGTAGTGGGTCTGGGCGTGGATACCCTCTCGCTGGAGACCATGCTTCAAGCCATGGTCTCCAGCGGGAGTAGGTGGAACGCGGCCGTGTCCTTCTGCGAGCAAGTCGTGCTCGCGAAGGAGGCGGCCGAGAGGGAGAGGGAGCGTGCCCTCCCCGCCGAGTTCCGTAGTCAGCGGCGAGGCCGCCGCAGACTCATCTACGCCCAAGACCATCGACCTCCATGATCGGGGCCTGAGGACGGCGGGATCGCCACCCGTCGTCCTTACAGAAGCAGGCTAGAAGGGTTGCGTGCTGCGGGGCCTTTGCCCCATAGCACGCAACCAGATTCACTCATTGACGCGGGATAAAACCCTACCCCAACGACGCGGGATTCTCATCCCGACCCAACCCCCCGCAGAGACCACAGAGGTGGTCAAAGTCCGCCGGGCGCCACTGGAAATACGTTCTGCTTGTAACCAGAGACGCCCGGCAACGGACGTTGAAGCGGCCGCGGCCTTGGTCGCGGAACTAAAAAAAAAAAAAAAAAAAACAACTTAACACAAATGTAATTAGTCGGAGGGTCTTTTACTGTAGACTGTACGAGAACATAATTATTGTTCAATAACTTCATTAAATCTTCAAAATTTACCTACCTTTAAAAGTAAAGATTTTATCTTTTACCGTTAATATCATAACATTTGGATATAAAGCAAGATACCAAAAGAAATTTAAATGAAAATAAAATAAATATTTTGGACAATCTCACACAACGTCACCTAGCCCAAACTAAGCTATAAGCCTGTGCTATGGGATCTAGACAACTGATAAACATACTTATATATGTCTAAATACGTACATAATATACACAGAAAACACCTTCTAAACAAACATTTGTGGACCACACAAATATTAATCGATTCAAAATTGTAACAGTTTAAAAAACTTACAGCTATCTTTTTGTTATATGTTTTTACCAAACGATGTATTTGTATGCAGAAATTATCAATAAACACATTTATAACAGTAATATTAGAAAAAAAACATAAGCATGCATGAAAATGTTTTTTTTTATGACGTCACAATCGTATAATGGTAAGATGTAGGTACTTAAACTTTGATGCAATGTGACAACATATACTCGTAGTATGTAAGGGTAAAGGGATACCTAGACTTAAGAGGTAGGCACTTGTTGTTTTGTAATTTAGCACCACTATAGTTAAGTGGTAAAAATGAGCTTCACAAAATAAGAAGAAAATCTAAGAATTTCTCAAAAAGTGTGCGTAAAATCGCGAGAAACCTTCATGCCTTCATACTCGTACAAGTGTTAAGTGAAAACATTTTCTTATATCTTTATTGTATAAATAAAAATACATAATTCGGTAACTAAACTTATTAATAACAATATGTACAAAGGCGTTAGGCACGCCATTATTGGCTTAAATTTGAACTTGTCATTAGGTACCTCTAAATCTTGATGGGACCCCCTATGCGCAGTAAAGATGATAAAATAAATCCTAAAATATATCCTATTCAGGGGCGTTAAAAATAAATAACGACTGGACTGTTTTACAAAAAAAAACTCGAAATACGAAAAATAATCTGGTTGGTAAAACGGGGATTATTGTTGTGGAGACAAATGAGAGGTTCAGAGCCGCGGATCGACAAATACCTATGTTTATTACTAATGTGGACAAGAATACTATAGAGTCTGACATAGTGAATTATATTCAGAGAAAAACAGAGGTGAAAGGTACACTTGAAAAAATATCGATTAGACGCCAGTATAACTATAATGCGTTTAAATTTGTAGTGTCACAAAGTAAAAAGTATCTGTTTATGGATAATAATCTGTGGCCGAAAGGAGTTATCTTTCGACGGTTTGTTCACTTCAAGCAAAAACAGTCCGACACTGTTGCATCGGAAAACGCCACTGTAAATAAACATTAATGGATGAAAACAATTGTAAATGTGTTTAAAGCAAGCATTGTTACTAACCCCATGAGTCTTGTTACTTGAAATAAATGAAAATTATATATATTCATATTTAGATATTCCGATTGGTGATCCAACCTAATTTTGAGTGTCACGCAATAATAATTAGCCTCGTTGATACTCCGACCATGATCACCATTGAAAGTAGGATTTAAAAAGAATATGACTGTCTAGTTTCAATAAAAACACCATGTCATACTTTACAACTACGGGACGTCAGCGTGGCCATTTTATAAGAAAAGTTTTCGCTTCACGAAAATTAGCCTCACGTAAAGCTTTGTGCTCAATTTCCATTATATACTCGTATAGTTTTCGTTACCAACATCCAATATGTTCAATCATGTACCCTAGTAAACGCTTTTTGAAAAGGACGCAGAGTGATCCATGTCATTATCCTTAGTAAGCCGACTGAGGCGACACCTACACTACGCTAAAGTATATTTTCTGCGCTTACAATAAATTTGTTGGGTACCTGATGGACGGCAAGAGCCTTTTGTTATATTACTTGTAAGATAGAAAACGACAAGTTTACAGCTGTATAAGGAAGTGGTATTCTATTAGGATAAGTAATTTTCTATTACGCATCTAAGTTACGGGGTTAATAGATATCTCACTACTTTATATTTTCTGTAAAACATTTTTACTCAACTATCAAGGATGGGTTGTTTTTCGCACGTATATTGCATGTATGTATGCATATTTGTGGCACACGTTATGTGTGTACCTCTAAGGATGTTCTTCAGGACATGAGCAAATCTGTTAAAGTTAGGATCAAATATGTCAAGGAATCCGTTCCCCCTTGCCAATTCATTATATTTGCGGGCCATCCTAGTCAAAGGGTTGTAAAATTAAATATTGTTTTTATATACCATTAGGGAAAACAGATTTGTGTCATTAGATCTTCTTGCATTAATTTAATATTGAAGGTAATTTGAGTAAGTAAGCCAGGAGTATCTATGACGTAATGTAAAATTTTGTACAAATAAACTAAATCAAAAAATGTGTGGCGATGATAGAAACCTATATCACTATACCATTTGGCTATTCGTCCATCACTCGGTTATATACTAGACCAGTCATTTAGTTTTCATATTAAAAATTGTTAACCAACTTTGAAAAAGGCGAGGGTTATATGTCATCAGCATTTTTTAGCGTTTTTTAAAATACATATTGAAATGAATAAATTGTGTGTCCTTTGTGAAAATGGAATTGCGTGGAAGATTTATGACATTTTGGTATTTTAATATTTATTTTAGCAAATGTGAGTTTGCGTAGAACTTTTACTATAGGTACTCGTAATTAAATATAAAATCCATTTTTATGAGTAGATGTAATTTTATTGTATACATATACAATAATACTAACATGAGTAATATACGCCACATGTTACTCACATACAGAAACTACTTACTTTATGATCTGCTCGGTATAGCGCAGTAATACCTACTGGTAGATTTTGGGACCTTTCCATTCAGCCGTAATAACATTTTAAGCTGTTATTAATGAATTATGTTCGAATTTCGACTAGTATTTAACCATTAAATGTCTTAAATGGGGTTACAAATTATATTTCAGTAATTCCGTAAGGTCCAATTAAGTTTCATGTGTGGACATTGTGGTGTATACCTACGTACCTATATACGGTTATCTACGACCTTACAAATCTTCACGTAATAGGAGTATTTATGGTGTCATTCAGGATCTGGCTGCCTTTGAAAACTAGTTCTGACAGACACATATCACGCCTATATCCCCGAAGGGGTGGGCAGAGGTGCATTACACACCCACAATTTGCCAGTATTTTTGAGTCTATTGGCGTCACCGAGCACTCATATAATGGGTTACATCCAAAATGGCCAAATAAATGTATTAAAAAGTAGCAACTATATTGTAATTTTGAAAAAGAATTGAAACTCGTTGCCTTGGGATGAAATGTTGACGAAAGGCAACGAAATCTTACGTGCTAACCGCAATGGCACAGCCCAATTATCCTGGGCGTCTCGGACTATCGTTCTACCAACTGACCAGACGCCACTAGCTAGCCCAAGACATCGAAACTGGCGATCAAATTATCAGTGTGCGACTTACGGTGTCGATACCTATTGTAAAGTTATTTGAGATAAGAGTATGTAGGCAAATTTCATTGCTTAATTAAAAACAAAAAACCTTATCTGAATGAAATGTTTTTTTCTTTCTACCTTTTAAATGAGGGTTCATTATCCTGTTCATCTTCCTTAGTAACAACTTTCCTTGTTGACGCTATTCGGTGAAACGAAACTTAAGTATACAATGTTACTCTTTTCTCTCTTCTTCATTCTCCCTATGCTCCCACCTACATAACACCTCACTTTCAACTACTATGCGATACCCACAGTAAAAACCTATGTTCCTCTAACAACCGCCTCCTTCTCTGTCCTAATCACAATTCGGCCCTTGTTCATTCCTCATTTTTTGTCCAAGCCATTCTCCTTTGGAATGTACTTCCTCCCGAGGTCAGGTTATGCAATACCCGTCCTACTTTCAAGAAAAAAGTCTGCCAGATTTACATCAACGCACAGGCAAACCGACTTACTTATACTTTGTAGTTTATACAAATAGAAATATATATTTTATTACTTATAGTATGTATTTATATATTAAGTATTTATTATATGTAATTTATATACCTATATGTGTATTTAGTGTTGTCTTTATTTGTACCATCTCACTCTCCTAATAAGAATGAGCACCTACCTGAGCATTATTTCTGTATCACCTCAAGGTTGACTGGTAGAAAATGCCTAAAGGCATTAAGTCCGCCATTGTACGTGTTTGTGCAAAAAGTTTAAATAAATAAATAAATAAATAAATGTTAATTGTTAGGTAATTAACTCAATGTTTACTAAAGAGAGTTCAGAACTTTACACATTTGCTAGTTATATATACACAAACATGAAATCCCTTCAGATTTCAAGGACGACTTTAAATATAAGTAGGTGTATATTACAAACACGTGCGTAAGAAAACAAACCCTCAAATTGTGGTATGGAATGTTCAATATTTTAATAGCCCTTGAAGAAAACCGGTCGCCCGGCTCTTGTTTATCTAACCATAGTTTGTTTACCGGACAACGGACACCGACACACAAGATATCTAACAATTATGTGGATATGGGCTTAATAAATATCTTAAGTTAATATAAGCGTGCTAAGGGAATATATCAACATTTTCCGCAACCCAATTCATCCTCACCTGTACGTGATGAACCTACTAAAAGACACACGAGACTGACAATTATTTTTGTTTAATTTTTTTACGTCTATTGCCTGGCGCCCCATGTACACACTCGGAAGATTCCCTGTGGCGCCGGCGGACTTTGGAAACACTAGGACGAAAAATTAACTGATTTCTAGTAATTGATACTGCTCTCATCTACTAGGGTATTCTAGGGGTATTCTCGTTCTCTATTTCTTTTGGATTTCCTTTGGTATTACAATAAGCATAAGATTGTGTTTTAAAACATCTCATTTATAGATTTCTAGGTGGTTTTTATTTAGCACTTGATAGGGGAATATCAACTACGTGTACAAACATATACAATAATTTGAAAAAGTACTTGATAGTTATTGAGAGGGTTAGTTGTAACCGACAATATCAGGCCGGTCTTAGAACGGGTGACCATTTCTTAAGACACTGAGACTCGGAAAGTAAGCCGGCGTCGGGTGCAGTTGCCATACGAACATCTATGGCAGTCGTTAGGGGTAGTTGGAACCCTAAATCAAAATTCCGACCGGTCTAACTACAGAACTTCGATATCGCCCATGGGTTGTAGAGGTCAGATGGCAGTCGCTTCACGGAAAATATCGGTTCAGCCGAATCGCAGTAAGACTGGAAAGCCGACCCCAATTGAGTTGGCAAAAGCCAATTGAGTCAATGAGTAGTTCATCTATATATTTTTAATACGACAATTTGTTTGTCTGTCTGTCCGTCAGTCGAGTTTTTCAATTATAATTAATAATACATACATTTGCATGAAATATTAAAATATTCTTTTTTTTTATTTTTTTTTATATATTTGAGGCGATACAAAGTTCGTTGGGATAACTAGTAGTAATTAAATTGATAAAATTAGTTAAAAATACAGGCAAAATGGTTCAATATTATTACAAGGACATCGTATGTGACATATAATTTGGAACTTCAATGTCTGCTGGGTTTTAAAAATACAATATCTATTCCTTACTTAGGTAACTTTCAGAAAAATAAGGATATTAAAAGACCAAAATGTATGACGATCGCCCAGTTAATTGAAATTAATTGAATTCTTAAATTTATTCAAATGAGGTCAGTAAGATTGACTCACCCAGGCTCCTTGAAATCCTGTGTCTCTTGAATATTTGTGATGGCCGGTCCCGGATGCTGTTATTACGCACACACAGTTCACTTTTAATAGTTTTTGGATTTTATACTTATTGTTTTGTGGAGAAAAATAGTTTGAACTCTATTTTCTTTATAAAACTTAACTTAAAGACTGGATAATATTAAGAACTGATTTTGAAAATTCGAAGTTTAATAATTAGGTATGAAATTATTAAGGAAACTGTGTTTTTTTCCACTAAGTAATCTATCATCTACTGGTGCTTTTACCTTAAGTGCTAAATAGATGTAGTACCTAAATGCTAGATACATCATTTAGGTACTACATCTATTTAGCACTTAAGGTAAAAGCACCAGTAGATGATAGACTTCTTAGTGGAATGTAGGAAACAACAAAGCTGGCTTTTTTTTAAATTCCGCGAGGCCGCGTCCTCTCCTATGTCCATTGTTGCGGGCGTCTCTGGTATTTTCAGAGGCGCCTGGCTGACACTGGCCACCTGTGTGGCGTATTCGGGACAACAAAGCAGGCTGACTAGTCAAAAAATCACTTCAAAAATTTACACAACAACCGATTTCAAATTAATAATCGGCATTTTTTCAAAAAAAATCCTCATAGCCTTATAACTTGAAAAGGGTTAGGTTGGGGGGCAGAGGTCCAAGGTGAAATTTGTCAGAAATGGTGGGAACTACCACCCCTGAACAGGGTTCACACGACTTACCAGGTAACCCTGTATATAATAAAAAAAATGCTTAATAATAATTAAAAAATTGAGAGCGCGCAAAATACTTTTTTTTACATTTTTCTATATACTATTAAAAACACATTTCCAAAGTTTATATAAAGATTCATTGACTGGCCCTGGGTTCCGAGGTATAAATCTTACGGCGCTCCATTAGTTCTAGAAGCAGCCCTTCCTACACAACTCATAGCAGCTTAACATAAATTAACCTGAATTGCTGTCATACAGTAACTGTCGCACATCTTTTGGTAAATGATTATTATACTGATGATTATCTCATGTAAGTAGATTTCTGACATGAGTTGTTAACGTACATTTTGTAGTAATACATGAAGACAGTGATGATAACACAACTAACACAGTGGATCATACTCGTATATTACCTAGGTATCATTGTGTAACGGTATTAGGTATACGAAGACTATTGTAAATACACACTGAAACTTGAAATATTTTGAAAAAAGCCGAACTGAGTTTCTTGAGGGCTCTTCTCAGTCTCGTTGCATTTTGGAACCCTCGGTAGAGTCACACCAACTTTTGACGAACCTAAATAATTTTCTAAAAATTTCAAAGATAATAAACGTTATTTTATTTTATTTTTTATTTTACACCCATATCACGCCTAAATCCCTGAAGGGGTAGGCAGAGGTGCATTACACACCCCCAATTTGCCAGTATTTTTAGTCCCACGTAATAGGGGGCAAGCCTATTGTCGTCACCGGGCACATTTATAATGGGTTATGCCCCAAATGGCGGAATGAATTTAATGAAAAGAAGCAGCTATATTGTAATTAATAAAAAAAAAATTGATAAAAAAAAAGATTGACACCCGTTGCCTTGCGATAATATGTTGATGCCAGCCGCTATGGCACACTTTGACTTCAATTTTAATAGATGCGGACACCCTACCATTTGTAGGTTTCACAAAAAATTGTAGTGAATTTATTCTTCTACAATATTGTAATACATACAAATAGCGAGATAATCAAAACAAACGAGAAATATGCTAAAAAAACAATTTCTTGACCTTTAGACATGCAGTTTTTGATACAACTTTTAGGATGTACAATCATATGTTTTTACAAATTTCCAGCCAGGTTGGAGAAATTCTGAGATTTTCTCTAACTTTACTGGCCTATGAAGCTTTCATCTCTGTTGGTTTTAATAAAAAATGCGTCTTGACTTCTAGAACTTAAGTACATTACGATCCACTTACTATTTACGACTTGTAAAAATAAATCTCACACGACTTAGTAACTTTTCTGCGGGACGTCGCTGATTTATTCCACTTAAGCACCACTTTACATTATTGTATTCATTATATTTCAAAAGATTCACATTTATATAGAAATGAAAATACAAAAATTACCATCGTAAATGACAAAACACATTTCGGGATTACGTTTATCCAGCGTACATGAAATATTACGTCTTATAAAAATCTTGCATCTATGCCATAAACTGAGCAAGGAATATAAGGGCTTATTGTTATATTGTAAATAGCGTACGCGAATAGAATATTCGCCATTGCCTCCCACCGCTCCAATTACAGGCCATTATTACTCATTTTATAAAAATTTCCATGAGTTTTTGACATAGATACATACTGTATCTGAGAATGCATTGGATCAGATGAGGTTGGTTTTATGAAATGTTAATGCCTAAATCCCCGAAAGGGTAAGTTGAGGTGCATTACACACCAACACGTTGCCAGTAACTTTGTTGGTTCCACATAATAGGGGGCAAGCCTATACTATACTATACTATACTATACTATACTATACTATACTATACTATACTATACTATACTATACTATACTATACTATACTATACTATACTATACTATACTATACTATACTATACTATACTATACTATACTATACTATACTATACTATACTATACTATAGTCAATCCATAACCACTGTAATTCAAACCAAAATTCCAACAACCAGGACATATTACATGCCACTAAATAGAATCTCAACAGTCCGAGCGATATCATACATGCATCATATAATTACGCTTGTTTCCTTGTAGACAGAGTACGGATTTCCATTTGCTACAATCTTGGCATAATAGTTCTTTTGCTTCCTCAACTTTTAGAAGTGTTTTTTTTTCATGCTCACTCGCCGGACACGGGTCGGTATTTTTAACCAGACCTTTCATCGAGATATCTGTACCTGGCATACGATAATGTTAATTATGTAAATCAAAGATGTCATCTGCCTTGTTTATATTCCATACAACTCCGTCTACATGACAAAGAACATTAAAATTAATTGAGAAATTAAAGGCGGCTTGTTATCGTTGCACTTATAACTAAATTAATTACATGTCAAAACGTCGGGAACTTGTCTATCCGCACTTCAAAAACAAAGATCGGTTGCCTTCAACTTGAAAATTTATTTAACAAATTTTCGTAGGTAATTTCTAACGGGCTAAAGCACTGTTTTCAATTTTATTAGCCAGCCAACTACAATTATTAGTGATAATATAAAAACAAAGTCTCCTGCAGCGTTCGTCTGTTTGGGATAAACTCAAAATTTACTTACCGTGTAGTTTTTATTTTTTTCATCCTATATAAATTTAATAACTTTATAGATAAGGTACAAGCCACAGGATCCAAGCAGAGCGTGTATTCATTTTTACAGTATAGTTCATCGATGGCGATCATAAAACTGCTATAAAATTAAAACGTGTGGAATTTTATACACTTACATTAGACTATACTTACACCTATATTATATCTTTACATTGTTACTGCAGTAGACATGTACAATTAAAAATCAAAAATCTTAAATTATAGTTTCTCAGTATTCCTAATGTCGGCTAATGTTGGGGAGGTGATGATTACTTATTAGTGCGGGACTGTAAGTCCAAAATAAAGTAATCTTCTTCAAAAATCCTGTTGAAGGTGTTTTTTAAGTTTATTACTGGATTTGACGTTTCCCTGGCGTGTTGTGGAAACATACATACATAAATAAATCACGCCTATATCCCCGAAGGGGTACACAGAGCTTGCCAGTATTTTTTTTTGGTCGCACCTAATATGGGTCGTCTCGGACTATTCGGTTGTGGGAATAGACGTTAGAAAATGTTATTCAATTTTCAATTATAGCTGATATGGATAGTTTCTTCGTATTGGTATTTAAACTATCATGATGATGAACATTACGATTAGAATATTCGGGATATTTACCATGTAACATTATTTTATCGAGTCTGAGTTCTTCGCGATCATGGCGCTTGCAACAGCGCCGAAATATCGGAGACTCGATAAAATAATGTTACATGGCAAATATCCCGAAGATCCTAATCGTAATTTCTTCGTATTTTCCACGGGAGCTGGAGAAATATTAGCTTATAATATATTATGTTTCCAGTTGTCTCTCTACATAGGTACAAAGTTTTCGGTGAGATGATTGTGAAGAGGTTATATAAACATGAGAGTATACCCAAGGTTGGGTGATTCTCTGGAGACACGAGCAATTAAGAAATGAAGGTCAATATTTGCACACAGTTGCTTAAATTCCCACAAAGCAATATAAGTTTAGTAAATGTAATCCTATGGAATATTCACCAGAGATTTACGTTACTTTAACTATTAATGAGTAATTGAGGGGCTTGTGGCTAATTGGTAACCGAGTAGGTTAACACATTGGAAAGGTTAAACAACATCTAGCCAGGACGGTCTATAGAATGAGTGACCGTTTCTTAAGACATTGAGACCCTTCCACACCTCGGAGAGCACGTTAAGCCGGTGCCGGTTATATAAACACTTAAGGCAGTCGTTACGGGTATTTGGAGCCCTAAAACAAAATCCGACTGGTCTAACTACAGAACTTCGATATCGCCCATGGGTTGAGGAGGTCAGATGGCAGTCGCTCCACGGATAATATCGAGTTGTTTTGACTGGAAAGCCGACCCCAAATAGGTCGAAATAATGAGTAATTACATGTAGTATAGATATCTATTTGCCAACTGATCAGGCAGTAAGTTGGTAGGTACATACTCTTCTCGAATAAAAGTGGGATTTGGATGTTTGGATCATTGTAATTCGCCTTAACAAAAATGAACCGGAACTGGTTTTTAGACTATGGTCATACATGCAATCATGCTTATTTCTAATCCACTAGTACGGTGTCTTGCGCGGTGCTTCGCGCCGCACCACGCCATAGGTTCTGGCCTATAATTTTCAAATTTTTTTGGTCTTTGGTTTTGGTAGTTTAATTGGTCAAATTTTCGATTTTTTGGCTTGCCTCCAGATCGAGGGCTACCCATAGAGGGGTCAACCATCATTGGAGCATAAGCAGTTCTCGAGAGCTAAGGGGGGACAAAAATTACCCTTATACGCTTTAGGACAGATTCGCTTTATGACAGATTCGCCTTAGGGCAGAATCGCTTTAAGGTAAAAGTACAGACAACTCGACAATAATTAATTGAACCATTTATTGATATTTAACTTAAAAAAAAACAAAGGCTTCTTGGCACGTTCAAGTCAACTTATTAAATTTACCCTGCACAAGCGTTCTAAACATTCCAATACGGTAATTCCGTTTTTCAGTGCACTACTTAGTAATAATCAGGTCAATTTTAATATGTATATTTCTCCTTTAACTTTAAACTACACCGTTTTCCTTTACAAAAGTTTTCTATCCTTCTTAAAATTCTGTCTTGATACTTCCTTTTTGAGTAACTGTATGAATCGATACAACGGCGGCTTTACAGGAATTCTGTTTTTAAGGCGGCCATGCCACCCTTCAACTGGGTTATTCGTTCGGAATATTTCTTTGTAGCAACTGAATGTATCAGTAGTAATTAATCCAATCCATTGTTTTGAGAAATAGTCTCTGAACACAGTACATTCCTCAGAATCGCTATTTAATTCATGAATTGTTAAGATGTCTTCGGGAATCATAATTGGTTTTGATAGATAAACTGAAGTAGTTTTGTATGCTCGGAAACTTATTGGAAACATACCAACTATACATAACATAAATTGAAAAGAAAGTACCAGGGCAACAGAAATGTAAGGATCAAATCTGCTAAAACGTTTCCATGAATTACGTTTAATATAGATTTAAAGAACGTCTATATACCTCTCGTGTATGAACTTATATCTTTTTTTACTTAGGCAATATTTTAGTGTACTTAACTGTACAATTTCTGTCATAAAGCGATTCTTTGATTCTTTCGATTTCTTACCGCCGGGAACAAATACTAAATTATATTACCCGACTTCATTCCATTATCTAACCGTACCTAATCTATAATATAAAAAAGTAGAATAGCCACATAAGTATTGCCTATATATTGTCTATAAATAAACAAATATGGCTGACTAAATTATTTTCTATTTTAAATCTAAACATGCTAACAACCAATCATATATTTATACCATGTGCACTCTACGCCTAGTTGAGCAGACAAGAAAGAAGCTGTATTGACAATACTTTCATTTTATACCAGGAATATTTTTATGTTTGCAATTCTTTCACGGCGGAAGTATTTAAGGTGAATCAGAAAAGATATTAAACCTACATAGGATAAACCGTTCTCTTCTCGTTACTTTTTCACATAGTGTAACGTTACACCTTCTGCATTGCGTTATCCGTTTTTCTGTTAGATTGGTGGAGAGTTGCTATTAAATCTTCCATATCTGCGAGTTTCTGCAACGTAGTTTTTAATGTTTCTTCTAGCTTAGTGCATAGTTCTTGATGTATTGCGACAGTTACAGTTAAAGCTATATTGGCTTTGTCTGCTTGATTGATTGATGCTCGATGCAACTTTCTTCCGTTATTCACTAAAAGAGAATTAAGAGTGCTCCTCAAATCGTTTTTTGACGAGTTGGTCCTAGGAATTGATCCCTCCAGGACCCAGGTTATAGCTGTAGACTGTACTTTGATAGTAGACAACTTTAGTGATTCCAAGGGTTAAACGTAATAAAAGACTAGGAGATGTTTCTCTGACTGTAGGCGGTGGTATAATGTCTCGAAGAATGGAGTGAATTCATAATAACACATCGGTAGAATGTTTTTGAATTTAAAAGTAAATGGATGAGATACAGAATGGCATTGATGAGAAAGGAGTTTAAAAATCAACAAACCTAATTGCCAAAAATAGAATAATAAGAAAAACAAATCAGTAATGACATGACATATCATGTCACTCAATGGTACGTAAACAAACAAGATATAAAAAGGATGAAATAATTACAATTGGTAAGTAATTATGCACATAACAATAGATAGGTAGTTAATACTTAAATATTTACTAACAAATTAACATTGAGTAACAGTGAGTGTGAATTTTACAAATAAACAGTAACTAACCTAGACATTATGTAGGTACAAGTCAAAATCTAATTTTTTAAACATTTACAAAGTAAATAACCTAGATCTAAAATGAAGTTACTTACAACATTGACAATCAAACGTCGAAAATTACCTACGCATCATCGCCGACTGGAAAGGTAAACAAAAGGCTGGAAGCAAATCCACCTCGGACTTCTTCTCCTGAGAAGCATCCATCAAATGCTTTCCAATATCTCTAATTAGACAACGAGCGATCGGACCCCTTAGAACTGTCATTTTTTTTAAATAAGATTAAAATTAAATAAAGGACTGGATTTCCAATCTTCGACACAGAACTTGTATGGGTTCGTAAAATGCCTGGGCGGTAAGGGGTATTACCAACATCTCCAGAGCCCAAGTTCTCCTTACCTGCACGCGGTATAATAGTCCGAGATGCCCAGGACTTTCATTGGCTGTGCCATAGCGGCTGGTACGTAAGATTTTGTTGCATTTCGTCAACATTTCATCGCAAGGCAACGGGAGCAACGCACCAGGAAGCAACACTCAAGGTCACGACTGGGGTTGCTGAAGTCGTGGATCGGATACGGCGGCTGGGACTGGACGTGGCACTGAATAAGTCCGAGGCTCTGTGTTTTCACGGACCTCGGTACGGGCCACCTCCAGGATCCAGCATAAATGTAGGGAGCGTTAGCATCGGCATCGAGCCCTCCATGAAGTATCTGGGGCTCGTACTCGATGGCCGGTGGAACTTCGGACCACATTTCCGAAGTTTGGTCCCCAAAGTGACGGGAGCAGCAGCCGCGCTTTCGCGACTGATGCCCAATGCCAGGATCTCATGGAGACATGGAAGGTGCGACTTCAGCGACCAAAGTGGGGAACCACCACCGTCGCGGCGGTGAGACCGATCATGGAAGAGTGGCTGCTGAGGCTGCACGGTGGCCTCACGTATCGTGCGACACACATCATCACCGGGCACGGAAACTTCGGTGAGTATCTGTTTCGCATGCATCGTGAGGTCACACCCGCGTGTCAACACTGCGAGGCTTCCGGCGTAGACACGGCATTCCACACGTTGGTGGAATGCTCAGCCTGGGCGAGTCAGCGCCGAGACCTCGTTGTGGGCTTGGCGTAGATACTCTCTCACTGGAAACCATGCTACGAACCATGGTCTCTAGCGAAAGCGAGTGGAACGCGGCCGTTTCCTTCTGCGAGCAGGTTATGCTCGTGATGGAGGCGGCGGGTAGGGTGAGGGAGCGTATCCTCCCCGATGAGTTTCGAAGTCTGCGGCGGGGGTGCCGCAGACGTGACTACGCCCAGAACCATCGACCTCCATGATCGGGGCCTGAGGACGATGGATTAGCAACCCACCGTCCTTACAGAAGCAGGCTAGAAGGGCTGCATGATGTGGGGCTGCACCCCACGCACGACTTCACTCACCGATGCGGGATAAAACCCGACCCCAAAGATGCGGGGTAACACCCGACCACCACGCAGTTGCCACGCATGTGGTCAAGGTCCGCCGGGCGCCACTGGGAATTCTCTCAGTCTCTACCTGAGGCGCTCGGCAATGGACGTAGGTGCGGCCGCGACCTAAGCCCGCGGAATGGAAAAAAAACGCAAAAAGTATATCTACTACTTTTTATTAAATTCATTCGGCATTTTGGACATAACCCATTATAATTGTGCCCGGTGACGGCAATAGGCTTGCCCGCTATTACGTAGGACTAAAAATACTGGCAAATTGAGGGTGTGTAATGCACCTCTACCTACCCTTTCGGGGAAATGACATAAGTGATTGGCAAAAAGTTATTCAATTTACGTCTGTTATTTTAAAATTATCTCCAATTCTAGTTGCCGTAGGGACATGCTACAGTACAAACCGTACAGACTCACGTTGCACCTGTACGGTACACGCTATGAGTATCAGTTGACTCAATCTAACCAGAAATATCGAATAACACTCCTTGATCTAACGATAATTGCCAATAAGATATTGCGATATTTTGTAGTGTAAGTATTTTTAGTAGGTACATAACTAAGTAATTATGCCAATAAGTCAATAGTTCAGCATGGTATAGATAGATAAATCACACGTTATTTTTATTGAATCTCAAAGCTTTGTAGTACAAACATCTATAAGTTGGAGCCCTAAAACAAAAATCCGACCGGTCTACAGAAAATCGATATCGCCCATGGGTTGTGGAGGTCAGATGACAGTCGCTGCACGGAAAATATCGAAGCCGAAATTCAGCCGAATCGATAAATTGATTTGTTAGAATACTTCAAGGGACATCTCCGGGCCCCAAGTCATCTTCACCTTCACGTGAATATACCCAAAATGTTCGGAAACAACAAAATCCCCAGTTTTAAGTGGGAAAGTTACTGATAGTGGGATAAACCTCCACATAGAGCTAGACTGACTGTTAGAAGAGAAGGGCTGATGGAAACCTTTCCTTCTTAATACAAGAGCTTAGCTCCTAAATTAAGCAAAAAGGTATTTGATATATCTTAGTAATAAAACCGGCCAAGTGTGTGTCGAGCCACACCCATATAGGTTCCGTAGTCACCCATAATAGCCTCAAAAAAATCTGAACTAACAGAGTGGAAAGATTCATTTATTTATAATAAGAATTACATAATGATGTAGGTACTAACAGAGTTATCTGATACGTTATAGTTTAAAACAATGGGGTAAGATGTTGAATTTTTTTTTATATAATTGCACTAATTTCGCTAAATAGAAGACATTATAAAAACGTCGACATATGTTTTACCTACTCACGAGGCATTCTCAAGACAGTTGAAAAATTCAACATCTTACCCCATTGTTTTATCATGGACTTTCGCCAGGTAACGCCTGATTCCATTCAATACGTTATGGTTTTCCTTAAAAGTTCATTGCATGGACTACTATCATGATTATTGTAGATCTTTAGCAAACAGATTTGAAATCAAAACATTGTCTTTAAAACCTTATAACATTTTTAAAAGACCTATCAAATGATACCCCACACGGTGGGGAATAATATCATCCAAATTTTACGTGTAGGGGAGGAAAATAAATCACTTTTCATAATCTAATGTTAGTACCTTGTTGGTGTGGTAAATACATATACCCATGCAATGTTTTATTTGTCTAGCACTAACCATTTAGGAACTCTGAAAATGCTATTCGCTATAAAATATAGTAACATATTTCGCGACCCTGTAATACACAATGCAGCATTGATTCAGGTTCGCAGGAACGTTTCATGATTGCTCTATTCATGAAATAACTGTATTTGTATTTGTATTTGTGTATACTAAAAGTGTACGAGTCAATAATGTCCTGATACGGCAATAAGCTCGACCTTACAGGGAACCTACTAAGTGATTGGCAAATTGTGTAACTTTCTACTATTAACTACCATCCAGGCTTCACTGGTACGTTGTGTGTATTATACTATGAATGTAGTTACTGATGATTGAAAAAGAGTGACCTAGAGTTTTTATTGCCAGGTTCTTTTCTCTTTGGCTTCACCCGTTGCTTTGCGAATCTGGCTTTAAATGTAAATTCTTATGTGCGGACGTTAATAAGTGTTATTTTATAAGCTATATTAATATTTTTGATAATGAGTTTGATCCATATTGTTTTTTTCTCGGTCCAATGAGAGTACCTAAATGTAATGAATAATCCAACTATGTTTAATGACACGACTTTGTTTTACAAATAGAAATTAATAACAAACTATCAAAACGTGGTCCACTTTCATTGATTGCAAAGAGAAAGAACCTTATATAGAATGAATAGTACTTACATACAGAACTTGCACTCCGACGTTAAAGCACATTCTTTTGTTTACAGAGAACATCATTCGAACGTTAGGGTTGACCAGTAAAGTAAAATATATACCAGCATAATTTGACCAACAATTATGATGTTAATGCCTCAATATCAACTCTTAGGTCAATGCCGTGTCACAAACAAGAGCCCTTACTGATTTACAACTTCAAGTTGTCACTGACGTCACGTATTTTTTGGCGGTTGTTAGGCGAGTGACATAGGCCTGGTTATAGGCACTAGTTAGTTATAAATAACACATTAAAATGGAGGAAGGATGGAGGAAAATAACAAATAAATAACGCAGTATGTATCCAATTATAGTAGGTTAGGTATATAGGTAAGTTTGTATTAATATTTAAGGGAAAATGTAGTATGGTCAGTGAATAAAGGCTTTTTTTATTATTATTATAATCTTGTAGATATATTTTGTTAGTTTGTTTACACAACCAAAAATTAATAACAAATTACAATTCATATTTATATAAGATCGTGATCTTTGGTGATATTTATATAAGATCGATCAATCTCCGCATTATTGTCGACTGGGAATGTCCCCAGAAAGCCGATTGCTTTGCCAAGTTGAATAACGATAGTAATTCTTTAAACCGGGAGATTACCAGCCTTCAATACAGAGTGTTACGTAAGGGTTATATCAACCCGAAAATGGCGATACTTATTCTTTGGGCCAAAAAATAGCCAGCTTAATATTGAATCATTAGTTACTGGAGGACTACTCTGAAAACTAATTTACGATTGAATCGGCCGATACTTCGGGCCTTTCTTACTCTGAAATACATTCGGTCGGGTCGGTTGGTGTTGTTAACGCTCTATCCGATCGAACTTTATTTGACAGTTTTTGTATCGGAATGCTTACTCTGAAGGCATTTCATCTGTCCGATAATCGAAATTGACAGGAGTTTCATCGGCGATTTATGTCAAAAATTTTGACATAAATCTTACTATCGTTATTCACGTCTCGTTCCCAGTGGGAGCGGAAAGTGGGCTACGGATAGCCGCTTTGCTACGTTGAATGTGCGAGGAGGAATGAGTAAGAAAGTAGATGAAGTATGCGAGATGATGAATGAAAGGCGTATAGATGTAATATGTCTGAGTGAGACCAAGCGGAAAGGTTGTGATACCACTACCCATGGGACTTACACAGGGTACTGGTCTGGAGTGGCCGAATCAAGAGCAGCCTGTCAGGGCGTTGGGGTACTCCTTTCCGCTCGAATGAATGCATGCCTGATAGACTTTGAATGTGTTAACCCAAGACTCCTTTGGTTGAGGTTAAAGGTGGGACTCACTCGCATTTTTATATTGGGAGTATACGCTCCCCAAAATGCGCAGTGGGGCCGGTCCAGCCAAGGCCAGAGGGAGAAGCAGGAGTTTTGGGATAATATGAAAGATATCTTGAGTAGTTGCAAGCCCAATGAAAGAATTATAATGTTAGGAGATTTTAATGGATGGGTGGGAATTCAGCGTGATGGGTATGAAAGGGTATTGGGAAAGTTTGGTTTTGATAGAGTAAATGAGAATGGGGAAAGTTTGCTGGAAGTATGTTTGGAGAGGAACCTAATGGTCACAAATACATTGTTTGACCATAAGGATATCCATATGTATACGAGACAAGAAGGAAGTCAGAGAAGTATGATAGATTTTGTTATCGTTGATGAAAGACTGAGATTGAAAGTACTAGATACTCGGGCGTATCGTGGAACAGGTGTCGACACAGACCACTACCTGGTTATGACCCGGTTTAGAGGTCTTTTCAATAGGTGGCGGCATCGTGTCCGAGAGCCGGTGACTGATCTTGAGCGTATAAAAGTAGAAAATTTGCAAGATATGAGAAAGAGAGAGGATTTTGTTAGTAGACTGAGAGAGAAGTTTGTTAGTATAGATGATATAAATGAAGTTGAAAGGGTATGGAAACCATTTAAGGAAGGATTAGTGGAAGCAGCTGTAGAAGTGTGTGGAGTGAGTAAAAGGACAAAAGGACGCAAGGCCAAAAGAATGAGCGGAGAAGCCCGATCGGTGATATTTGAAAAAAAGAAAGCTTGGCAGGATTGATTGGCAACAAAAGCCAATCAGCGAATGAATCAGGCAACGAATGAGGATGTAAATACAGCTAAGAATGAATACAAGAGGTGTAAAAGGGTGGCAAAAGAAGTTATTAAAAGAGAGAAAGAGAAAGAGCGAGATGAATTTGACAGGAGGTTATCTGACGATTTTCAACAAAATATAAAACTCTTCTGGAAGTCTGTACGAACTGCCAGAGGTACTAATACGTCTTCGCAACTGGACAAAGTCAGAAACCAGGATGGAAGTTCTTTGGATGGGGAGAGAAGTGTGTTAAAGAGGTGGAAAGAATATTTTGAAAGTTTATTTGAGAAAGAGAATTTGCAAGTGATAAACCCTATTGAGGGTATGGATGACAGTGAAGATGACAATGAAATCAGCGTGACAGAAATTATGAACGCATTGAAAAGTATGAAAGTAGGAAAAGCAGCTGGGTGTGATAGGATTTCAGCCGAGATGCTAAAAGCGGGACAAGGCGTAGTAGTAAATCAGCTGTACTGCCTTTTTAACCTTTGCTGGAGGAACGGCACTGTACCAAGAGATTGGTGCAATGCCGTCATTGTGCCATTGTACAAAGGGAAAGGGTCACAGCGTGATTGCAAAAACTACCGCGGAATTAGCTTGCTCAGCATCGTCGGCAAATTGTATGCAAGGGTGTTGGTTACAAGGGTGACGAATGAAACTGAGGAAAAGATGTGGGATGTTCAGGCAGGATTCAGGAAAGGAAGAGGATGCATGGATCAGGTCTTCTCTTTACGCTGCATCACGGAGAAGTTCTTGGCGAAAAGCCAAAAAGTCTACTGTGCTTTTGTAGATCTAGAGAAGGCCTATGATAGAGTGGTGAGGAGTGAACTGTGGCTAACATTGGCATTGTATGGAGTGAGCAGCAAACTGATACGGGCACTGAAATCACTCTACGAGAATTCCAGTGCCTGTGTCCGAATTAACGGCGCTTACACAGAATGGTTTAACATTGAAAGAGGTGTTAGACAGGGTTGTGTGGCGTCTCCTGTGCTGTTCAATCTATTCATTGACAACTGTTTGAAAGAGTTGAAAGAAAGTGTGTATGGGTTGAGAATGAATGAACTGACCGTCAAATGCCTTCTATATGCTGATGACCAGGTAATACTTGCATCATCGGCGGTGGAGTTGCAGATGATGGTTGGTATGCTAAACGAGTCTTTGAAAAAGAAAGGAATGAAAGTGAATGTAAGTAAGACGAAAGTAATGATTTTTGAAAGAGAAGAAAGTACGTCGAACTGTTCGATTGTGATTGAAGGAGAAAGAGTGGAACAAGTGGAAGAGTTTGTATACTTAGGATGTAAGTTTTCAAGAGATGGAAGGCATGACAGTGATATTGAGCGAAGAGTTGTGGCAGGTAATCAGGTGAATGGGGCACTATATAGCTTTATGAACAGCCAGAACGTGTCTCATAAGGCAAGGATGGCTGTGCATCGAGGAGTGCTTATCCCTACACTAATGCATGGTAGTGAATGTTGGGTGTGGCAGGAGAAGCATCAGAGTAGAATAAATGCGGTCGAAATGAGAAGTTTGAGAAGTATAGTTGGTGTGACTCTGATGGACAAAATGCGAAACAGTGTGATAAGAGAACGTTGTGGTATGTCAGAAGATGTAGTAACCAAGGTGGAAAAAGGGATGCTTAGATGGTTCGGACATGTAGAGAGGATGGATGACAGTAGATTGGATTTGGATTATGTGGGTAGGCTTGACAGAAGAACACTAATAATTCTCAGCTCTTAGTAATTATTTATTTAAAATTATATAATCCCAGTTTTATAGTGATATTTATGCAGAAAACTATAGCCTGACTCACCTGCCCACTGCACAAGAAAAATCTTTCCAACATATTCTTTTACACTTAAGTTACTACACAAAACATACTACATGGACGGCAAGTTTGAAAAAAGTCTGGCAGATCTGGAGAAGATGTTCACTGCTCGCCTTTCTGAACATGAGATGAGGTTACAGAGGGCTTTGGTCACACCTGATCCCGCTTCTTCGGACTTGGCAACTCTCTCCAAAGACTTCACCGAGTTCAAGACTTTTATACTCGATACTCTTGGACATCTTAGAACTCAAGTGCAGCTGCTCTCACTAGGCATGGACCGCCATGAAACTGCCATGCGTCGCAAGACCCTCCTGATACATGGGGTTTCGGAGGTACCGGGCGAAGTTCTACATAACACTGTCACTTCTATATTAACTGACAAAATGAAGTTGCCCGGTGTACATTCTGACAGTATCGAAGGATGCCATCGCCTGGGCACAAGCCAGGGCAAACCACGTCCCATTTTCATCCGATTTCGCGATCTGGACCACCGACACTTGGTTTGGGACAACAAGATAGCTCTAAAGGGGACGGGATTAACTGTCTCTGAGTTCCTGACTAGGATTAGACACCGTGTTTTTACAGACGCACGAAAGCATTTCCAGGTGAAGCATGTGTGGTCTACCAATGGTACTATCAACGTCATAACACCGGACAAAGTGCGCCACAAGATTGAATCCGCTGCCGAACTAAGTGCCCTGATTGCGCGATTCCCGGCCTCCGCCACTGTGGGGGATGTTGTAGTTGCCACTGGAGCTTCGGCGGCGGATGCACCAGCTGCGTCTTCTGTGGTTGCCAGTAAGAGGACAAGAAGTCGACGTCGATATTGACTGGTGATATTTGTTTACATTCTTGATTTACCACTCTGACTTAGTCGGATAACTTTTTTGGTATGCGTATGTAGGTACTTTACCATACCATTTGTTTCATTTTTCGCTACCCATCAATTATTTTAATTTAATTTGTTTCTTTTTAATTCCACATGGGTATGTACACATTTATTTTGTTTACTATTGTACTCATGACACACGTCTGTTTGACGTTGGTGTTGTCAAATTGACAACTTGAACAACGTTCCGTTACGCTCTGTTTGTCTTTGTAGTAATGTTATTATTTTATAGTTTTTCTTTTTGTGTTTATTTTGTAACATTGTGTAATTTTTGTCTTTCTGTGCATCTGGGCTAGTGGTGTCTGGTTAGTGCTTATATTTAATTATTTTTTATACATTCATTATATTTATATATCTGTACTTATTATATAATATTAACATAAAATTTATTTTATAGTATATTTATATATTTGGACAATTCGTTTGACAGCCTTCATAACGAAAGTTTCTTTTCATGTCCTTCCTTAAACTCAAGTTTCGACAGTGCAGTGAGCCATGGTTCCGCTGCTACGACCTTGAACCACGAACTGTACTCAATTTTCTCAAGCTTTCCTAAGAACCTTAATATAGTCCACATAAATGCCCAGAGTATTTCCCACCATCACTCTGATATTCTAGCATCCTTCAGCAATGTTCGTGTGGACGCAGTCTTGGTGTCCGAATCGTTTCTGAAGCCGTCCCATCGAACGTCTTTGGTTGCCCTGCCGGGGTTTGCACTCATACGCAATGATAGGATCGGTAGGGGTTGTGGCGGTGTAGCCGTGTATCTGCGTGAGGACATTCCCTTTCGTATTATTAGTTCCTCATCACCAACAACTAACGCAGCAGAACATCTTTTTCTAGAGGTAACAGTGCACCACTGTAGAATGCTTCTGGGAGTGTTCTATAGCCCTAATCTTCACATAGATTATTTTGACACGCTGGATGCGCTGCTTAACGACTTATGTCCAGAGTATAATCAAGTCGTTCTGATGGGCGATTTTAACACCTGCCTTATAAAGAACGACGACCGTACCCACTCTTTACAGTCTCTTTTATCTGCTATCAATCTTAAGATCCTTCCCCTTTCTGCCACTCATCATTTCCCTAATTGTATTCCCTCTCTACTTGATTTAATTATTGTGTCGTCTCCTAATCATGTAGCCACGCATGGCCAACTAACTGCCCCGTTCTCTTATCACGACCTTATCTATTTGTCTCTGTCTCTTCGTCCACCTAAAAGTAAATGTCAATTTACTTTGTCTCGAAATTATAGGAGCATGGACCTGGAAGCATTGCGTAGTGATGCGGGAGGCCTGGACTGGACGCATGTTGTTGATTGTGAGGCTGTGGATGGGAAGGTTGACCATTTCAATAATACTATATCGGCACTATTTGATCGGCATGCACCATTGCGTAGAGTCAAGCTCAAACACATCCCAGCACCCTGGATTACGCTTGAGGTTAAAGAGCTCATGGCTAGTCGTGACAAAGCTAAAAGGAGGTACAAGCGTAGTCCGACGGACAACAACTTTGCTCAATACAAGTTCCTTCGCAATCGCTGTGGTCGTCTGGGTCGTGATGCTAAACGCCGCCATTTTCACGAATCTCTCGTCAACCACAACTCCTCTGAGGTCTGGAAATTCCTTAAGGCTAATGGAATCGGCAAATCACCAACTATTGACTGTCACAACATTGATGTTCGGGCCCTCAACAAGCACTTCTCTCTCCCACCTGTTACACTCGACCCGCTTGTTAGGGCCAACACTCTACTAGAGTTGTCACTTTTGCCGATTCCATCGTGCCCTCCATTCCATCTCTCTGTGGTTGGTGAGGATGACGTCCAAAAGTCTCTCCTAGCCATTACTTCTTCTGCTGTTGGGAACGATCAGCTATGTTCAAAAATGTTCACTCCTATACTTCCAGCCGTTATCCCTATCCTAACTCATATATTTAATTCCTCCCTATCCTCTGGCTGTTTCCCTAGTGCTTGGAAACAAGCTCAAGTTATTCCACTACCTAAATCATCGAACCCGTCTCTTCCATCCCAATTTCGTCCTATATCCATACTTCCATTCCTATCCAAAGTCCTTGAGCATTTAGTTCATCGGCAGTTGACAAGTCACCTGACACGCAATAATCTCCTTAGCCCCTTTCAATCTGGGTTTAGGCCAGGTCACAGTACTGTGACGGCACTCCTTAAGGTGACCGATGACATACGTTGGGCTATGGAGAATAGGTCTCTCACGGTATTGGTGCTACTGGACTTCAGTAGTGCCTTTAACTCTGTAGATTTTGATGTTCTCCTAGGGATCCTTAAGTCGTTGAATTGTTCCTCGGAGGCTGTGGCCTGGTTTAAATCCTATCTTCAGGACCGCTCGCAGTGTGTTCGCTATAATGACCAACAGTCTGAATGGCGTAATCTTGCTGCGGGTGTACCTCAGGGCGGTGTACTTTCTATTTATTTTTAACTTACGTAAGTATGATCATGTCTCAAAATTTCGCAAAGAACTCAAGTGGCTCCCAATCCGCCTTCGTAGGAATACTCGGTTATTATGTCTCCTCTTCAATGTCCTACACAATCCCTCATATCCTTCCTACCTGCGGGAGCGGTTCACTCTGATGCGCGCATCAGATGAACCGTGCCGGCCTCACCTATCCTACCGCCTCAACTGTCCTTCCCATAAAACCGATTTCTTTTCCTACTCTTTTTCTGTTCATGCTGTTCGGCTGTGGAACGCTCTTCCGGACGATATAAGGAACTGCAAAACTGTTTTTGTCTTCAAGAAGAAAGTGAAGGAACACTATCTCGCTTCCCTTCCTTAACTATTTGTATGTTAATGTATGTATGTTTATGATAAGTTAATATGTATGTATTTGTGTATTTGTGTAGTTATAGTGTATGTAAGTTTATTAACCTTAAGTTTACAACCGTTCCAACCTGCACACACACCACCAACTGATTGAACTCACTTCTCCTGTCCTAGGCCCATTGGAAGAGATTTCTTTAGAGATAAGTGGAGCCTTTGTATACATGTTTAAAATGTCTCTATTCACAATATTGTTTATACTGTGTGTACATAAATGAATAAATAAATAAATAGATTGACAAAACAGATACATGAAGCGAGTGCGAATGGACAAGCTATTAAGGGTCGACCAAGGCGAACATACTGCGACCAAATCGCAGATATCCTAAATAAAGGCCAGGTTAAAAGTAACAGTAACCGGCGAGCATGCATGAAGACATTAATGAAAGTTGAGGAAGCGAAAGAAGTATGCCAGGATCGTAGCAGGTGGAAATCCGTGGTCTCTGCCTACCCCACTGGGAGAGAGGCGTGATGTTATGTATGTATGTATGTACGTTATTCAACTTGGCAAAGCAATCGGCTTTCTGGGGACATTTCCAGTCGACAATAATGCGGAGATTGATCGATCTTATATAAATATCACCAAAGATCACGATCTTATATAAATATGAATTGTAATTTGTTATTAATTTTTGGTTGTGTAAACAAACTAACAAAATATATCTACAAGATTATAATAATAATAAAAAAAGCCTTTATTCACTGACCATACTACATTTTCACTTAAATATTAATACAAACTTACCTATATACCTAACCTACTTTTGGATTAATTGGATACATACTGCGTTATTTATTTGTTATTTTCCTCCATCCTTCCTCCATTTTAATGTGTAGTTATTTATAACTAACTAGTGCCTATAACCAGGCCTATGTCACTCGCCTAACAACCGCAAAAAATACGTGACGTCAGCGACAACTTGAAGTTGTAAATCAGTAAGGGCTCTTGTTTGTGACACGGCATTGACCTAAGAGTTGATATTGAGGCATTAACATCATAATTGTTGGTCAAATTATGCTGGTATATATTTTACTTTACTGGTCAACCCTAACGTTCGAATGATGTTCTCTGTAAACAAAAGAATGTGCTTTAACGTCGGAGTGCAAGTTCTGTATGTAAGTACTATTCATTCTATATAAGGTTCTTTCTCTTTGCAATCTATGAAAGTGGACCACGTTTTGATAGTTTGTTATTAATTTCTATTTGTAAAACAAAGTCGTGTCATTAAACATAGTTGGATTATTCATTACATATAGGTACTCTCATTGGACCGAGAAAAAAACAATATGGATCAAACTCATTATCAAAAATATTAATATAGCTTATAAAATAACACTTATTAACGTCCGCACATAAGAATTTACATTTAAAGCCAGATTCGCAAAGTAACGGGTGAAGCCAAAGAGAAAAGAACCTGGTAATAAAAACTCTAGGTCACTCTTTTTCAATCATCAGTAACTACATTCATAGTATAATACACACAACGTACCAGTGAAGCCTGGATGGTAGTTAATAGTAGAAAGTTACACAATTTGCCAATCACTTAGTAGGTTCCCTGTAAGGTCGTGCTTATTGCCGTATCAGGACATTATTGACTCGTACACTTTTAGTATACACAAATACAAATACAAATACAGTTATTTCATGAATAGAGCAATCATGAAACGTTCCTGCGAACCTGAATCAATGCTGCATTGTGTATTACAGGGTCGCGAAATATGTTACTATATTTATAGCGAATAGCATTTTCAGAGTTCCTAAATGGTTAGTACTAGACAAATAAAACATTGCATGGGTATATGTATTTACCACACCAACAAGGTACTAACATTAGATTATGAAAAGTGTTTTATATTCCTCCCCTACACGTAAAATTTGGATGATATTATTCCCCACCGTGTGGGGTATCATTTTTTTTTTTTTTTTTAGTTCCGCGACCAAGGCCGCGGCCGCTTTAACGTCCGTTGCCGGGCGTCTCTGGTTACAAGCAGAACGTATTTCCAGTGGCGCCCGGCGGACTTTGACCACCTCTGTGGTCTCTGCGGGGGGTTGGGTCGGGATGAGAATCCCGCGTCGTTGGGGTAGGGTTTTATCCCGCGTCAATGAGTGAATCTGGTTGCGTGCTATGGGGCAAAGGCCCCGCAGCACGCAACCCTTCTAGCCTGCTTCTGTAAGGACGACGGGTGGCGATCCCGCCGTCTCAGGCCCCGATCATGGAGGTCGATGGTCTTGGGCGTAGATGAGTCTGCGGCGGCCTCGCCGCTGACTACGGAACTCGGCGGGGAGGGCACGCTCCCTCTCCCTCTCGGCCGCCTCCTTCGCGAGCACGACTTGCTCGCAGAAGGACACGGCCGCGTTCCACCTACTCCCGCTGGAGACCATGGCTTGAAGCATGGTCTCCAGCGAGAGGGTATCCACGCCCAGACCCACTACGAGGTCCCGGCGCTGACTCGCCCACGCTGAGCACTCCACCAACGTGTGGAGTGCGGTGTCGTCGTCGGAAACCTCGCAGTGTTGACACGATGGATGCGAAACAGATAGCTACCGAAGCATCCATGCCCGGTAACGATCTGCGTCGCACGATACGTGAGGTCACCATGCTGCCTCTGCAGCCAATCGTCCATGATCGGTCTCACCGCCGCGATGATGGTGGCACCCCACTTGGGTTGCTCAAGTCGCACCCTCCAAGACTCCATGAGATCCTGGCGGAGTTGGGACCGCCAGTCATCGATTTCTCGAGACGCAGGCCTGTGGTCCCGCTCCAGCGCCTCCTTGCGCCATTGGAACAATGACGCAAGGGCTCTCGCTTCCAGGTCCCATGGAGGGGTCCCGGCTAGGAGACATGCAGCCTCTCCGGAGATCGTGCGGTAGCCCCTTATTGTTTTGACGGCCAAGGTCCTCAACGGTCTGTTAAGGAGCGTTGAGTTGTTGGCCGTCAACCGCGCCGCCCATACGGGAGCCCCGTATAGGGCCATACTCCGCACGATCCCCAGGTACATTCTCCTGCAGGAAGCGTTGGGTCCCTTTAGGTTGGGCATCAGTCGCGAAAGCGCGACCGATGCCTGTGTCACCTTGGGGACCAAACTTCGGAAATGTGGTCCGAAGTTCCATCGGCTATCAAGTACGATCCCTAGATACTTCATCGAGGGCTTGATGCCGATGCTAACGCCTCCCACATTTATGCTGGAATCTTCAGGTGGATCGTTCCGAGGTCTGTGAAAACACAGAACCTCGGACTTGTGCAAGGCCACCTCCAGTCCCAGCCGCCGTATCCGACCCACGACTTGAGCAACACCCGTCGTGACCTTGAGTGCTGCCTCCTGGTACGTTGCACCCCGCGCCGTGACGAGGGTATCGTCGGCGTAGCACGTTACGCCGACGCCCTCAGGCAACGCACCCCGCAGCACCCAGTCGTAGCCGATGTTCCACAGAAGCGGCCCCAGGACCGACCCCTGCGGAACACCGCACGACACATCTCGCCGAGCTGGCCCGAGCCAGCTGGGGAAAGCTATGGCCCTCTCCGAGAGATAGGCCCCGACAATACGACGGAGGTAGAGAGGCGTTTCGTGATACACGAGCGCCTCCCTAACGCAGCTCCATGGCAAGGTGTTGAACGCGTTGGCGATGTCAAGAGACACCGCCACCACCACCTTGCCCTGTGAGACTGCTTCCTCCGTCAGGCTCTTGACGCGCATGATCGCGCTCACGGTGGAGCGTCCCCGACGGAAACCGTACTGGTTGTCCGCCAGGTCTGGCCCCACCGTCGAGAGATGCTCGACGAGGCGTTCCGCGATAATTCGCTCAAAGAGCTTACACACCTCGTCGAGCAACACGATCGGCCGGTATCCGGACGGTGAGTCCACCGGCCGCCCCGCCTTACGAATCAGGACCAGTTTCCCCGTCCTCCACACCTTGGGAAACTGGCCCCTTTCGAGGCATGCGCTAAAGAGCCCCATCAGTCGAGGCCCGAGTTCTTCGAGGGCCAGGACCCATGCACGGCCAGGAATGCCGTCGGATCCGGGGGCAGTGATTTTCCGGCGTTTAAGCCGGAGTACTGCCGCACCTAGCTCCCCCACCCTGACTTCGGGTACGTCGTCTTCACTGATGCTATCCGCGTCGGGCAGAGACGGAGCCATGCGCGGAGGGACGTGCTCCTCCGCGCTCGTCGGAAACAGGGAGCCCATGACCCGCTCCAGCTGCTGCGGCTGGAGACTCTGGGTCAGTGGGGGCGCCCTAGGTCGGAGTTTCTCCCTGACCTGTAGGTACGGGCGCCCCCATGGGTTCTGCTGCAGGGTTTCCAGGAGCTCCTCGCGGGCCGCCGTCTTGGCCCGCTTTATTGTCTCCTGGAGATTACCTTTAGCCTCCCTGTAAGCCTGATAAAGCTCCGCCTCTCGGGTTGCCGCGTCGTCTGGGCGGCGATGCCTCCGGCGAAACCTGGTGTACTGGCGGCGGGCGGAGATGCATGCTGCGCGCAGCTGTGCAATCTCCGGCGACCACCAGTACACCTGCTTCCTTGCCGGTCTGGGTGTAACCCTAGGCATCGCCGCATCACAGATTTGCGACATGGCTCTCCTGAACCACTCCGCCTCGGCATCCACATCGGCAGGCCGGTCCGGTGCCGGAATCCAGGCCTGCACGATGGATGCCTCCAGGAGAGCCTCACGATCCAGATGGTGAAGTGCCCAACGCGGATCCGGGGGATTTTCTACCGGCTGTGGGAGGTCAGGTGGGGGGACGACATCGAATCGGATGTACCGATGGTCCGAGTGCGTCTCCTCACCCTCCTCCACGTGCCAGCCAGTAATACGGGCGGCGAGGGCAGAGGTCGTGAACGATACGTCCACGACCGAGCTGGTCCCCCGCCGCCAGAAGGTGGCGACATTCCCCCGGTTGAGGACCTCCAGACCACGTGTTCTGGTCCAGTCCTCAAGAAGTCTCCCCTTGTCCCTGGTTTCCCGGGAGCCCCACGCCTCACTCCAGGCGTTGAAGTCTCCCAGGAGCAGGACAGGGCGAGGACGGCACGCAGCGAAGACGACGTCGAGCTCAGTGAGCCATAGCTCAAACTGAGTCTCGTCCAGTGTCGGCGAGATGTAGGTGGCCACGACTGCCAACCCGTCATATTCCGCCGCAACACACCCGTGGCCCCTTGCAATAATAGCAAGGCGCGAGTTGTCTGCGGCGGACCCCCCGAAGATAAAACAGGCCGAGCCGTCCTCGTCCACCGGGCTTCCCGGGTGGACGTAGTACGGCTCGGCGACCACGGCCAAGTTTATGGACCACTGCCGGATGCTCTGGTACAGAAGATCCTGAGCAGCGCGGCAGCGGTTCAAATTCACTTGCAGGATGCGGATATGGGCGTCAGACATTAATGGACGTCCATATCAGCATCCCGCCGAGAAACATCTGGCCGTGCAGTAGCGGCACCCCCACCGCTCTCAGCGGACGGACGAGGCTTTGGCCTCGAGGCGGCGCAGGTTGTGCTGCCGACCCGGTGGTCCGCAGTTTTGCCCTCCGCCTCGCATCTAAAGCAGCGAGGCGGGGCATCACAGGCACTTACCTTGTGACCGGGCCGGCTGCAGCGGAAGCACCGATCGCCCACGGTGACTTCCGCTGTGCACTGCACTCCGACGTGCCCCACCACCATGCACCGGAAACATCTAGTTTCCCGGGCACGAAGGAGGTGCACCTGCGCCTTTAGGAAGCCCCCTACGAGGAGGCTTCGTCCGTCCGTCACTTTCAGTGCCGCCGCGACGGGGCACTGGACGACTGTCATCCCATGACCAGTGGTGCCGAAGGAGATGTCTCCAGCCTTCACCTGGTCACGGGGGCAGCCGCCCGCCTCCACGACGGCGGAGATTACTTCCTCCGTCGTGGCCGCGTCATCCAGACCCGTGATGCGCAATGCAGCGCATTTGGTGGGCCTGGTGACGCGGACGGCTTCTGCGTCCAGCGCGTCCCTAAGCTGCGCTGCTAGGGCTTCAGCTTTAGGGCCGCTGGAGGCGCCGGAGACCTCGAGGAGGCGAGCCCCGGTGCGTGTCGTCTTGCACCGGAGACCCCCCTGGATATCGAGGGCTGAGAGGTTGACTGAGGACTTCACGGTCCTCAGGACATCAGCGTACCCCACACCCCTCTGCACACCCTCCGTCGTCACCGTAAGGACGACGGCTGTGGAGCGAGGAGCGCGGGGCCTCTTCGGCGCCTTCGCCGCGGCGGCTTTGGCCACTTTCTTGGCCGCTTTCTTGGCGGCCTTCGTCTTCCTCTTCTTGGCCCCCACTACCTCCCATCCCTCCCGTGCGGAGGGATGTAAAGGAGCAGCGGGAGCGTTAGAGGAAGAGGAGGCGGCAGGGGTGCCGCTCTTCTTGCCGCGCCCCTTCGCCTTCCGCGCCTGGGCCGCGGTTCGGCCGGCAACCGGTACGCTGGAGCGGACTGGGGCGGAGCGGGGCGGCGGACAGCGGGTGTGCCGCTTGGTCCTGGAGCGGGAGAACCGCTAACAGCCGCCGCGTATGAGAACGCGGGACGTGCTAGCGGAGGGCGGTACGCCCGGTCCTCCAGGACCGCGAGGCGCCTCTCGATCGCCGTCAGGACCTGTACCATAGTCGGCACAGGCTGTGGCGGCGATCCGGGCGCCGTGTTGGGCACCGTGGTGGGCGCCATGGTGGGCGCCGTGGTGGGCGCCGTGGGTGGCGCCGTCTTCGGCGCTGGTCCAGCCGTCGGAGGAGGAGGCGGCAGCATGGGACCGGGAGGCGCCTTGACCACCTTGGTCAAGTCAGCGACCTCCCGCCACAGGTCATCCATCTGCTTCCTGGAAGCACCGAGCTCCGCCTCCAGGCTCGTCACCTGCTTCCGGAGCCTCGCCTCCTCCTTAGTGACGCTCCGCGCGAGGAGCTTGTTGAGGGAAGATTGGGCTTCATCCACCAATGAAGCCACAATCTTCTTCCTCCCCGCCACGTTTCTGTTGCCCCGCATGGCCGCGTTCATGCGGGCAAAAACGCTCATCAGCTCCCGCGCGGGCGGCCCACCGATTTCCCGGCGACTTCGCTGGGACAGTTGGACCGAGGACGGAGGAGGAGTTGGCGGCCGCCTTCTGTACGCGTCGAGACGCGTACGCACCGTCTTGACCGGCACCTCCTCCTCCGAATCGGTGGAGAGGAGGGACCCCCACCCGGAGCAGCTGGTGCTACGGTCGCGCGGCGGCCCCCCCTTCTCGAGGGTCCTCTTCTTCGTCGCAGAAGAGCGGCCCTTCTTCTTCACACTGCTGGGAGCTGACCCATCGTCAGTCCCAGCAGCATCAGTTCCTTGGGGCGTCGACATCGCGCTGCAGCTAGGCGGCGCGGCGCGAGCCCCCAAATCAATTTGCATCGGAGTCCGTGATGGATGCGTAAAGTCGTCGGTTGATACTGCCCGGGAAAGGGCAGTATCGGGACCGGGGGTATCGTCGAGTTCACTATTCATAATGATCACAATTTTTATTGGCACCAAGTTCAGACTAAATACGTTCGGTCACCCAACTTGCCACTGCGTTACCGTGGTCAAGTTGGGGTCCAGGGCGGACGGCGAGGACGTAGTATCTAATCACTTGGGGCCCCGCCCCGTGGGGTATCATTAGATAGGTCTTTTAAAAATATTATGAGGTTTTAAAGACAATGTTTTGATTTCAAATCTGTTTGCTAATGATCTACAATAATCATGATAGTAGTCCATGCAATGAACTTTTAAGGAAAACCATAACGTATTGAATGGAATCAGGCGTTACCTGGCGAAAGTCCATGATAAAACAATGGGGTAAGATGTTGAATTTTTCAACTGTCTTGAGAATGCCTCGTGAGTTGGTAAAACATATGTCGACGTTTTTATAATGTCTTGTATTTAGCGAAATTAGTGCAATTATATTTAAAAAAATCAACATCTTACCCCATTGTTTTAAACTATAACGTATCAGATAACTCTGTTAGTACCTACGTCATTATGTAATTCTTATTATAAATAAATGAATCTTTTCACTCTGTTAGTTCAGAATTTTTTGAGGCTATTATCGGTGACTACGGAACCTATATGGGTGTGGCTCGACACACACTTGGCCGGTTTTATTACTAAGATATATCGAATACTTTTTTGCTTAATTTAGGAGCTAAGCTCTTGTATTAAGAAGGAAAGGTTTCCATCAGCCCTTCTCTTCTAACAGTCAGTTTAGCTCTATGTGGAGGTTTATCCCACTATCAGTAACTTTCCCACTTAAAACTGGGGATTATGTTGTTCCCGAACATTTTGGGAATGTCCAAGACAAATATTTATATCTAAGAAAGGGTATACAGAGGCATTTTTACATCCACTTTTCACCAGGGGCGTACGGGCCCTTTATTTGCCAGTACCTTGTCCGTTGATCGGCAGGGGCACCACTTACAAGTGGGTATGCCCGAATGCTGTGGTACCCCATTGTCTATTACCGGACGCCCCGGGTACGCACTTAGAGAATTGCCCCCTGGCGTCGACGGACTTTGGCCTCCTATTCTGTCGAGATATTGGGTCAGATTTTATGCCGCATATTTGGAGTGGAGTTTTATCCCGCGTCGTGAGTGAGTGAAGCCGCGTGCTACGTGACTGCTGGCTTGCCAAACTCGGGCCTCGATTATGAAGGTAGATGGTCTTGTGCGTAAATGAGTCTGTGGTGCCCTGGGCGCAGACTTCGAAACTCAGCGGGGAGGGTACTCTTTCTCGCTTTAGGCTGCGTCCTTCGCCATTACAACCAGCTCGCAGAAGGATACGGCCCCATTCCACTTGCTTCCGCTGGAGTCCATAGCTCGTAACATGGTCTCCAGTGAAGAAGTATCCACGCAGACCCTTGCCGTGGTCCCGGCGCTGTTGACACTGGGGTGTGACCTCACGATGGATACGGTGCAGATACTTACCAAAGCGTCCGTGCACGTGAGGTCAAAGTGCCACCTCTGCAACCACTCCTCCATGATCGGTCTAGGCATGGGACCCTAAGATATTGGCGGGCGGGACCATGATAAATAGATAAATCATCACTACATCATAACATAGAATAAAACAAAGTCGTCCGTTGCCCGTTCCGTGTGTATAGGTACTTAGATTTCAATCACCAATGGATAGAGTGGTTCTCGAGGAAGATTTTTGTGTATATAATTTGTCAAACGGGCGAAGCCGCGAGCGTCTACTAGTATAAATATAAACTTATATTCTTCACTCGAACTACGAGTGTCAATTGGTAATAAAAATCTCGATAAGAACACTACCGGGGACCGAGATCTACATTAATGCCATACTTTCTTCATTGAAAAAAGTAATTAATTTCCAAAACATCTCAAGATTATACGCTTACGCTTACGATACCCATTTTATCTATTTATTTTAAATGGGAGATTTTTATTACCAGTTGACACTCGTAGTTCGAGTGAAGAATATAAGTTTATATTTATACTAGTAGACGCTCGCGGCTTCGCCCGCTTGACAAATTATATACACAAAAATCTTCCTCGAGAACCACTCTATCCATTGGTGATTGAAATCTAAGTACCTATACACACGGAACGGGCAACGGACGACTTTGTTTTATTCTATGTTATGATGTAGTGATGATTTATCTATTTATCATGGTCCCGCCCGCCAAGATCTTAGGGTCCCATGCCTAGACCGATCATGGAGGAGTGGTTGCAGAGGCGGCACTTTGACCTCACGTGCACGGACGCTTTGGTAAGTATCTGCACCGTATCCATCGTGAGGTCACACCCCAGTGTCAACAGCGCCGGGACCACGGCAAGGGTCTGCGTGGATACTTCTTCACTGGAGACCATGTTACGAGCTATGGTCTCCAGCGGAAGCAAGTGGAATGGGGCCGTATCCTTCTGCGAGCTGGTTGTAATGGCGAAGGACGCAGCCTAAAGCGAGAAAGAGTACCCTCCCCGCTGAGTTTCGAAGTCTGCGCCCAGGGCACCACAGACTCATTTACGCACAAGACCATCTACCTTCATGATCGAGGCCCGAGTTTGGCAAGCCAGCAGTCACGTAGCACGCGGCTTCACTCACTCACGACGCGGGATAAAACTCCACTCCAAATATGCGGCATAAAATCTGACCCAATATCTCGACAGAATAGGAGGCCAAAGTCCGTCGACGCCAGGGGGCAATTCTCTAAGTGCGTACCCGGGGCGTCCGGTAATAGACAATGGGGTACCACAGCATTCGGGCATACCCACTTGTAAGTGGTGCCCCTGCCGATCAACGGACAAAGTACTGGCAAATAAAGGGCCCGTACGCCCCTGGTGAAAAGTGGATGTAAAAATGCCTCTGTATACCCTTTCTTAGATATAAATATTTGGCTTGGACATTCTAACACATCGTCATCGAGCCTAAGCTTGAATTACTTATAACAATAATTAATAAATTATAATATAATTAAAATTACTTGTACTAAATAGGTATGTTTGTAGGAAACATAATATACATAGAAAATATATTTAAGTAAAAGTAGTAATTAAAAGGAATTTCATAAGTTCGAAGTCATTTAATATAAAAATTAATTAATATAACAGTCCATAACAATATTCCTTCTTCCTAAGTTCCTATTGACTTTTACATCCACTGCACTCCTACTAGGTAACTCAGTAGGTATTAACAATGACCACAACGCACTGCTCATTTTGTTCTCAGTGTAATATTAAATGTAAACCAATGCATTCACGATCTACTTATTGCAATCATCCAAGAATAATTCATCAAGGTAAATTGTCCATTACTGGGTACCCACTTAGAGAATTGCCCCTTTGCGTTGACGGACTTTGGCCACCTATGCGGCTTCTGTCGAGAAGTTGGGTCAGATTTTATCCCGCATTTTTAGAGTGGAGTTTTATCCCGAGTCGTGAGTGAGTGAAGCCGCGTGCTACGGGACTGTTAGCTAGCTTGCTAGCTTGCCAAACTCGGGCACCGATCATGAAGGTAGATGGTCTTGTGCTTAAATGAGTCTGCGATCTTGGCGGGCGGGACCATGATAAATAGATAAATCATCATCATCATCATCATATCAGCCACACATAGTCCACTGCTGAACATAGGCCTCTCCCATAGACTTCCAGAATGACCGATCTAAAACAGCCCGCATCCAGCGCTTCCCGGCGACCTTGATGGGGTCGTCCTTCCACCTGGCCGTTGGGCGTCCTACACTACGTTTGCCCGTACGCGGTCGCCATTCCAGAACTGTTTTGCTCCATCGGCCATCTGTTCTGCGCGCTATGTGTCCCGCTCACTGCCACTTCAACGAGCTAATCCGCTGGGCTACGTCGGTTACTTTTGTTCTCCTACGGATATCATCATTTCTGACGCGATCACGTAGGGAAATACCGAGCATAGCCCTCTCCATAGCTCGTTGAGCGACTTTGAGCTTGTTTCGGAGACCTATAGTGAGGGACCACGTTTCAGATCCGTAAGTCATCACTGGTAACACACACTGGTTAAAGACTTTCGTCTTCAGGCACTGAGGTATGTCGGACGAGAAGACATCTCGTAGCTTCCCGAACGCTGCCCAGCCGAGTCGGATTCGTCGATGTACCTCGTCTTCGAAGCTGGAATTGCCTACCTGGATCAGTTGACCCAAGTAGACGTACTCGTCAACAGTTTCTAAGACTGAGTCCCCAACATGCACCGGTAGAGGCGCAACATGGACATTTGACATAACCTTTGTCTTGTCCATATTCATCTTAAGGCCCACCTGTTGGGATACTCTATTGAGGTCTTCGAGCATGGTGTTTAAGTCTTCCAGCGATTCTGCCATAATGACAATATCATCGGCAAACCGAAGGTGAGTGATTTACTCGCCGTTTATGTTGATACCACGTCCTTTCCAGTTCAGTAGCTTGAAGACGTCTTCCAAGGCAGCGGTAAACAGTTTCGGAGAGATAACTTCTCCCTGTCTAACGCCCCTTTTCAGTGGGATTGGCTTCGTGCTCTGCTCCTGTACTCGGACCGACATAGTGGCGTTCTGGTATAAACACTTCACCACCTCGATATACCGGTGATCTATCCGGCACCGCTGGAGAGACTGTATCACGGCCCATATCTCGATCGAATCGAAGGCTTTCTCATAGTCCACGAATCCTAAGCAGAGAGGCCGGTTATACTCTTTGGTCTTCTGTATAACCTGTCGCAGCGTGTGGATGTGGTCTATGGTACTGTAGCCTTTTCGGAATCCGGCTTGTTCGGGAGGTTGGAAGTCATCGAGCCTGTTGGCGAGACGGTTCGAAATAACCCTCGAAAACAGCTTATAAATATGACTCAGGAGCGTGATGGGCCTATAATTCTTCAACAAAGTATTATCGCCTTTCTTGAAGAAAAGGGCCACCACGCCCCCGTTCCACGCTTCCGGCGTTATGCCTTCATGTAGGACGGAATTAAAGAGCCTCTGAAGAACCTTTAGTACCGGCGTTCCGCCCGCTTTCAGGAGCTCTGCTGTAATTCCATCCTCACCCGCAGCTTTGTTATTTTTTAGCTGTTTGAGGGCCATCCTAATCTCGTACAGGCTGATGTCCGGGATGTCTTCAGTGTAATGTCGAGTAAGCTTGGCTCTTGGATCTTTAACCATGCCCGCGGGCTGTTTAACTGATGTATATAGCTGCCCATAAAACCTTTCGACCTCCCTAAGTACCTCTATCGTTGTCGTTGCCATGCCGCCATCCTCCGTCTTCAGCTTCGTCAACCGTCTTTGTCCACCGGACGCATTCCTCGCAAACACTTTGGAGCCTTTGTTTCGCTCTATCGTCTCCTTAATAGTTTTAGTTTTATAAGAGCGAATGTCATGTCGCAAGGATTTCTGGATTGAACTATCCAATCGTTTCGATTGCCTACAGGATTGCGTTTCAGTGGACGAGGTAAACAACGCGCTGGTAGAAGCTGTCCAAACGGTGGGATCTAAATTCTTTAGGTCTCGCCCTAAACAAAAACCTCATAAGGTCTCGACCCAGACCCTTGATCTCATGGCCAAACGTCGATCTATGTCGCTACAGACCTCCGTCGCCGCTGAGGCATATAGGCAGCTCAACGGACGCATACAGAAATCCTTGCGACATGACATTCGCTCCTATAAAACAAATCATCATAACATAGAATAAAACAAAGTCGCCTGTTCCGTATGTAAACTTAGATTTCAATCACCAATGGATAGAGTGGTTCTCGAGGAAGATTTTTGTGTATATAATTTGTCAAGCGGGCGAAGCCGCGAGCGTCTGCTAGTATAAGTATAAACTTATATTCTTCACTCGAATTACGAGTGTCAATTGGTAATAATAATCTCGATAGAACACTACCGGGCACCGGGATCTACATTAATGCCAGACTTTCTTCGAAAAGAGTAATTAATTTCCAAAACATCTCAAGATTATACGCTTACGATACCCATTTTGGTATCAAGAATTTTGACATAAATCACCGATGAAACTTCTGTCAATTTCGAATTATCGGACAGATGAAATGCCTTCAGAGTAAGCATTCCGATATAAAAGCTGTCAAATAAAGTTCCATCGGATAGAGCGTTTACGACACCCGTTCGACCCGACCGAATGTATTTCAGAGTAAGAAAGGCCCGAAGTATCGGCCGATTCAATGGTAAATTTGTTTTCAGAGTAGACCCCCAGAGTTCTGACTCAGGGTTCTGACTGTATCTACAAATAAATGACATCAGTTTAAGGTACAATTTTTAAAGGGCTTAGTTATCGTTTTGACATTTAATAGAAAGAAGGTGAACCATCATCATTTCAGAGAAAAAGCCTCATATCTGTAAGGAGGGTAAGTACTTGGAACTTATGAAAACAATAGCATAGCAATAAAGTGATATGTATATCAATCAATACTCAATATTGCTATCAATCACTAATGTTTAATTATGACTACGATTGCTAATATTACAAAAGTGACTCAATACAGTTAAGATTTACTGATTAGTAATATGGAATGTTCAATAAACATTCCGGCGACCACATTGCTACCTATAAACGGGCCTCATCCCCCTTTCTATGCCACGATCGTATGGAAACATCATTTGAGAACTATTTCGCAAGCCAAATCCATAAAGTACAATTATTATAAAGCAGACTACGAATGCATTAACAGAGTTCTATCGGATATTGACTGGTTCGATAAATTAAAAAATGTGTCTGCTGAAAACAGTGTTGATACCTTCTATGACATTATTTATCGGTCGGTTAAAAATTATGCGCCTGTATGTCGCCCTAATTCGAATAGATACCCGGTCTGGTTCTCTAAGTCACTTGTACGTACCTTAACTAACAAACATAAAGCCTGGAATAGATGGAAAACCTATAATAATTTATCAGATTATGAGCAGTTTTCTTATTTGCGGCGAAATTTTAGAAATAAATGTAAACTTGAATACAAACAATATATTGAAAGTGTTGAAGATGGCATTCATAAAAATGTAAATAATCTTTGGAGATATGTTAATGGCCGGAAGGCCAATGGGGGAGTTCCTACAACTGTAAGCTATAGACAGCAAACTGCAAGCGAACCAGCCGCAATTTGTAATTTATATTCTGAGTATTTTGAGTCAGTTTATGAGGCCTCAACCTTTAATGATCGTGAATGGATACCACCTGATGCATATGCTGATAATTGTATTGCCCTTGGTCACGTTAGCTTTAGTTCCGACCAAATACTTAAAGCTCTGAAGGCCTTAGATACCAGTAAGGGACCGGGTCCGGATGGGTTGCCTGCCTACTTTCTTCACAGGACGGCTAATAGCATATACGTTCCCCTGCATATAATTTATAATAAATGTATGGCTGAGTCTTGTTTTCCTGAGATATGGAAACGAGCTCATGTTACACCAGTATACAAAACGGGTTCTAGGAAGGAAGTACAAAATTATCGACCAATTTCGATTCTGTCTACTTTGTCGAAACTTTTCGAGAGACTTGTGCACGATGCAATTTACCCTACACTCCACAACATAATACTAGCTCAGCAGCACGGCTTTGTACAGAGGCGGTCCACAGTAACTAATTTGCTAACTTTTACGAATTATGTTTTCAGTAGTATGGATCAACAGGTACAGGTAGATGCCGTGTATACTGACATCCGAAAAGCATTCGATAAGGTGGATCATGAGCTTTTGCTCTTGAAACTGGCTTTTAATGGTATTCGCGGAGACTTGCTTCGATGGTTTGCATCCTATGTGACCAACAGATCGCAGAGAGTCGTTATTAAAAGTTACTTTTCGAACTTTGTGACTGCTACTTCTGGTGTTCCTCAGGGATCGATATTAGGCCCGTTATTATTTACTATTTTCATAAATGACATTGGAAGCTGCTTCCAAAATACAAAATATCTCCTCTACGCAGATGATCTCAAAATATATAAGAGAATATGTAGTTCTGGGGACTGTAATTTGTTGCAGTGTGATCTGGATAGGTTTACTGACTACTGCTTAAAGAATAAGATCCAATTGAGTCTCCCCAAATGCTTGACTATTACGTTTAGTAAGAACAAGAATGTAATATCGAACAATTATACTCTGTGTCAAGTTCCCTTACGTAGAGTGACTTCTGTGAGAGATCTGGGTGTATTGTTGAACAGTAAACTTCATCTTGATCTGCATGTTGATAGAGTCGTGGGTAATGCCTATCGAATGATGGGCTTTGTTAGGCGATCCACTGAGGAATTTACGAGGGCCAGCACCTATGTTCATTTGTATAAGACACTTATTAGATCGCAATTGGAGTACGCTGTTGTAATATGGAGTCCACTTTATAAGAAATATATAGATGCTTTGGAGAAAGTCCAGAAAAAATTCATTAAGACAGTCCAGTACCGTTGTACTTACCAATTGGACCCCCCGCAGTAGTAGTTTAGATCAAGTTGCAGGGCTCGGGGATTTGAAGTCTAGGCGTATATACTTGGAAACTATGTTGCTTTTTGATCTGTGCCACAATCGATATGATTGCTCGGATTTGACAAACCAACTGTGTTACGTTGTTCCCAGAACGGTAGTGAGGCGCAGAGTTCGAACCTATCCTATTTTTGCTGTTCCTCCCAGTCGCACTAACGCAGGTGTTCGCGCTCCCTTGCGTCGCATTACCAAAAATTATAACACGTATTTCTCAGATCTTGATTTGTTTAATATGTCTGCGTCTAGATTTAGAAATGCTTTGATCGGGGCTATAAATGTGTTGAATATTGTTTAGTTTGACTTTTATAATTATTGTGTACTTAGGTATAATGATCCGTATTCTGAAATGTAATGTCATTCCTTTTTACTTTTATGTTTATTTTATGTTGTATAGTATTAACCAAGTTTAATGTTTAATTTAGATTTATTATTATAGTTACTTAGGCTAAGTCTACTCGGTAGTTCTATTAACACCACATTAGTAATATGTGGATAACGTTGTGAGCTACACATATATATAAGTTGTTGTGTATAACACTAGTTAGTAAGCTGAGTGTGTATCTGTTTGTTTTCCCCAATAAATAAATAAATAAATAAAATAAATAAGATAAGATTACCTTTGAGTTGATACATCATTATCTACTACTTGGTTACATAGTACCTATGTATTTTCACTTAAATAATCAATTTCGTTTATTCAGTTTAGGCACATAAAGAGCACATATGAATGTAAAAATTATACAATTTCATGTCAAGCAATATTATAAAAATACTAATTTAAGTACATTAACTAGGTATGCAAAACATTCTGCTGTTGCAATAATTGAGCTGAGTTTGTCGATCCGGGTCGAACTCCTAAACGACTGGACCGATCTTTATGAATTTAGATATATGCACTTACGGTGATGGTCACTATGACCGTGCCAAATTTCAAAAAGATTGGTCCAGTCGTTTAGGAGGAGTTCGATCACGAACGAAATACACGAGTCGCCTAAGAAAGAGCTTCGTAAACTCAGCTCAATAAACCATTTGAAAATGATTCTTTCGCTGGTTCGGTAAGTTGGTACTACTGAGAAGATACCAGCAAGAAACTCAGGTAGATTATCCATTTTCTTTTTTAATATAGTTTAGTTTACAATGTGTTACAATGTGTTTCTCAATTCGACCGTATATACCTAGTCCAGCCATAAGTTTTGTTACAAATGAAATTTTTTTTTTTTAAATGCAGTAAAGTAATATTATTAAAATGTATACCTACATATTTATTAAAGTCTTAGCAAAAAATAAATATACATTTTTCACCAAATGACCACCTTTGGCTTTTATACAGGCCTTTAATCTGTTTGGCTACGAATCTATGGATTTACGCACTGTTTCCAAGGGAAATTTTGCCACTGCTTGCTCCAAAGATTTTTTAGGAGACTTAATGTCGCCGTGTCGTTTAGAGCAGGCCATAATTTGTAGTCTAAAGGGTTGAGGTCTGTGCTAGATGAGGCGTCTTCAGCTCTTATAAAGTCCGGAACGTTGGTTTCTAGCCAGGCTTGGGTAGTTCGTGCCTTGTGACCAAGAGCAGAGTCCTGCTGGAAAGTCTACGGTATATTTTTGAAAAGTGTATTGCTGAGAGGTTTCGCAACATGATCCAAGACATTATCTTGATACACTTTGGCTGAAGTTTTCACTTCTTTTTCACAAACATGTAGTTTTGTGACTCCCTGATTAGACACACCATCATTTGCCAGTATTTTTTGGCCTATGTAATAGGGGGGGGGGCAAGCCTATTAGTAAGCCATATTATATATAATGGGTTATGTACAAAACGGCCGAATGAGTTTAATAAAAGCAGCAGCTATATTGTAATTTTGAAAAAATATTGTAAACCGTTGCCTTGCGATGAAATATTGATGAAAGCCAACAAAATCTTAGGTTTGTGAAGATGAATGAAGAATTATTTATATATAACTCGATCACATCAAATATACGGATACTTAATTAATTTAACAATATGAATCGCACAAACGATAATCTTGGGTCGGACTTGGCGGACTATTCCCCTTTCAGAAGGAACGTTCTACTAGTTGGTAGAACGTTCCTTCGTATTTCGAGTTCTGGGCTAGTTATGAAAATAATCTTGGTTAGTTGAACAAGACACCACAAGCCCAAAACCTCGAAATTTGCGATTACATAGAAAGCAAGAAAGAATATTTTATTGTTACATTGCCACATTTTACATATTTTAAACTTTTCCATTTTGATTCGTAACAATACAATTCTTAACTTGTCTATGGCCACAGACGCAAATGTGTCCCATTGTGGCTTGTACATTACATTATACATTTTAACATTGTAAAATTTGCGATACACAAATTGGGATGACACTCAGCATGTACTGAAATGAGTATCAGTGTATCTGGTCTTCAGTGTCAACCCACAACATAGGTATACATATTTCAATGTTCGAGTTACGGCGTCGAGTAAGATAATTATTGTTTGTACCTTTTATATTCCCTCTGGAATTAGGAACAAGAAAATATTCCACTTTAGTATTCAGCTCGTAAAAATACATAAAATATCACACTTCAATTGCATTTATAAGCTGCCTATCTGACATTAATATTTTCTTGGCCAGTCTAGATATTGGATATGTCGGTACAAGGTTTGTTTATACCTACCGAGTAATTCGTGAAACTGCGAATAGGCGCAGAAATTCAACAGTTACGGACATACATCACACCTATATCCCGGGGTCAGCAGAGGTGTATTACACATCCACACTTTGCCAGTAATTTCGTAGGTCCTAAATGGGCGTAGCCAGGTACAGGCAGGGGGGGGCAGCTGCGCCCCCCTACGAGTCTCTACTCTATGTTATAGTATAGCATAGAGTTAGCTAGAATACTCATAAACCCGCTTGGTAATATTTTGAAATAAATCTAATAAGAAAGGATAAGAAACGACAAAAGAAAAAATCAATAATAGAAGCAACGCGGCAGTATCGCATCTCAAAATGTATTCACTTCCTGGAATTTTTACGCGGGATATCCTATCCCGCTTCTGTACGGACTATACTGCGCTTTCTGTAGGGGTCACCGCCTAGTATAGCACTTGTGTCGAACACGACAGGCGAGGCCGGGAAGGGTAGTGCAAAAGTGCAAGCACATTTAGTTGAAGAAATGATCAAATTCTTTCTCATTCTCTTCTGTGGTGCAAGTGTCGCCCGTTGCGTACCTGCATCATTGCGCAATTTCTGAAGAGCAGTATTAATTAAAAATTGGATAGGTATATGGAAGTTTTTCAAATGTATGCCTTCAATTTAGTCATGCCATCCTCAGCCCGCGAGGAGCTCCTGGAGACCCTGGAGCGCCACTGAACCCATGGGGGCAACCGTTCCTTTAGGTCAGAGGTAAACTCCGACCGAGGGCGCTCCCACTGACCCATATTCTCCAGCCGGATTAGCTGGAGGGGGTCTTGGGCTCTCTATTTCCGACGAGCGCGGAGGAGCACTTCCCTCCGGGCATGGCTCGGTCTTAGGCGCCCAACGCGGATAGCAGCGGCGAAGACGACGTACCCGAAGTCAGAGAGTTAGGAGCAGTGGTACTTCGGCTCAGTCACTGGAAAATCACCACCCCTGGACCCGACGGCATTCCGGGCTGTGCATGGGTCGTGGCCCTCAATGAGCTCAGGCCTCGACTGCTCGGGGGGCTCTTCAGCGCATGCCTCGAAAGGGGCCAGTTTCCCAAGGTGTTGAGGACGGGGAAACTGGTCCTGATTTGGAAACCGGGGCAGCCAGCGGACTCACCGTCCGGCTACCGGCCGATCGTGTTGCTCAAAGACCCTGACGGAGGTAGCGGGGGGCGGGGTGGTGTTGGTGGTGTCTCTTGACTTCGCCAACGCCTTTAACACTTACCCTGAAGCTGCGTTAGAGAGGCACTGATCTACCACGGAGTGCCTCTCTACCTCCGTCGTATTGTCGGGGCATATTTATCCGAGAGGGCCATAACTTCCCCTAGCTAGCTCGGGGCAGCTCGTCAAGATGTGTAGTGAGTTGTGCACTCACCGATGCGGGATAAAACCCGACCCCAAGGATGCGGGGTAAAACCCGACCACCACGCAGGGGCCACACAGGTGGCGATGGTCCGCCGGGCGCCACTGGAAATTCTCTTAGTGTGTACCAGAGGCGCTCGGCAATCGACGTAGTGCGGCCGTGGCCTAGGACCGCGGATTTAAAAAAGAAAAAGGTCTTGACATCATATTTAATATTTTTAATATCCCTCCTTTTTAAGGGGGGGGACTCCAGGTTTTACCCCTTTACGGGGGTGCTCACCCCTCCCCCGATTTATTTTAGGATTATGTCTGCCCCCCCCTTGATGGAATCCTGGCTACGCCCTTCCTACTTAATAAGGGTAAGCCTATTACCGTAATGCCTAATGCCTATTAACGGGTCACTGGTATATATTTTGGTAAAGCGTTCTCCTGGTTGTAAATAAAGATAAAAAGCAAAGCCCGTGTCCGAAGACAAGTCCTATAAATATTTGGTAACAAGGTCGGTTATCCATCTTGAACTTAAGGACTGTGTACTTATTGCTACGATGCAACTGCAATGTCGCTACGATGCAGCTACGATGCTACTGTGCTCCACTGTACTGCTACCATACTGAGTACTACGTAAATATCGGTGATTTAAATCTGGTTAATTATCTGAACCGGCTGGATAATTGTCTATTAAGAACATAACACATATTTCTGTATCTAATTGAAGCAATATTAAGCTTTTTTATGAAAGCGGTATTCCCGTTATCTGTTTCATTTATCGTGCGTTTTTTCCTGTCGATCTGTAGACACGACAAGGACACATGGCTCGGTCCACTGTTCTAACACTTTTGTTCTTTGCCACAAAGCATCTGACAGAACAAAAACTAGCTGTACAACGACGATCTGCATATAGGAAGTTGCTTTATAAGCCTGATTTCTATTATTCTTTCACTATGTGAGTTAGATTGACACTAGTTTTACTTAGCATTTTCTAGTTTAATTGGTCTGTTTCAGCTAGGTATAGAAACATACCTACTCCCGGCCAATGAACCCGATGACCGACATTATATTTCTCCTTTCAAAATACCAACTTTGAGTAGCAAATTTCGTCCAAATCCGTTTCATGTTTAGAGCATGAGGGACCCACTACGAGGTCCCGACGCTGACTCGCCCACGCTGAGCACTCCACCAACGTGTGGAGTACAGTGTCGTCATCAGAAACCTCGCAGTGTTGACACCGGGGTGTGACCTGACGATGGATGCGAAACAGATAGCTACCGAAGCATCCATGCCCGGTAACGATCTGCGTGGCACGATACGTGAGGTCACCATGCCGCCTCTGCAGCCACTCGTCCATGATCAGTCTCGCCGCCGCGATGACGGGGAAAAAACCGTTAACAAAGTACAAACATGCAAACATAATCGTATATTTTTATAAGAATAATAATAGTAGTAAATTACTATGAACCCATGCCATCTAGCGTCGAGTAAAAGTAACTATATTACAGCATCCGACCGTCCTCTCTCGATACTTTCAATCTGATTCACAATATTTGCACCCACTTATTCTCGAATATCGCACATTATCGCCAGATGTCATGATTATAAATTTATTAATATGGTTCATTCAAAATTCTGAATATTGAGAAGAGTACAAGAGACTACAGAGACGTTAAGATAAGTAAGTATTTATCATATGTTACCAAATTTTTAAAAATCCGGCGAAGTACAAGTCGGACTTACGCACGAAAGGTTCCGTACCATTATCTATAAAAGCTTTGCTTCCAAGGCGTTATTTTGGGAGCAAAAATTATGTACGTTATATATGAGCCCCTTTAAATATTTGATATATTTGTTGTTGTAACCACAACAGAAAAACAACACCTGTAAAAATTTCAACTATCTACCATCACGGTACTTGAGATATAGCGTGTTAAAAGACGGATAACGGAGCTGTAAGTAATAGGGTCCATTTTACCCTATGGGTATTCTCTAGCGGGAGCCAGTGAAACGCGGCCGTTTCCTTCTGCAAGCAGGTAATGCTCGTGAAGGAGGCGGCCGGTAGGGTGGAGCGTACCCTTCCCGCTGAGTTCCGAAGTGTATGTGCGAGGGCGCCGCAGACGTGACTACGGCCAGGACCACCGACCTCCATGATCGGGGCCTGAGGACGATGGATTAGCAACCCACCGTCCTTACAGAAGCAGGCTAGAAGGGTTGCGTGATGTGGGGCTTCACCCCCGCACGCCTTCACTCACCGACGCGGGATACAACCCGACCCCAAAGATGCGGGGTAACACCAGACCACCACGCAGTGGCCACACAGGTGGCCAAGGTCCGCCGGGCGCCACTGGGAATTCTTTCAGTATCTGCCGAAGGCGCCCGGCAATGGATGCGGCTCCAGGACGTGGATTTAAAAATAAACCCTTTGGGTATGGAACCTTAATAATTACAGCTTCAATTTTAAGAATTAAAAGAAATAACAACTATCAAATACATAAACCACACAACCGCTGTATAGGGAATAGTATGTAAGATACTACACAACCTACAAATAGGTTCAATGAAAATACATACAGCTTTTAATTACATATTACACTATATTATTTTTGTGAGTCCGAGACGCCCAGGTCTTTAATTGGCTGTGCCACAGCGGTTGGCACGTAAGATTTTGTTGCCTTTCGTCAACATTTCATCGCAAGCCAACGGGTTTCAAATTTAGTTTTCAAAATTATAATAAAGCTGCTTATTTAATTAAACTAATTCGGTCATATTGGACATAAACCCACTTTCTAGAGTGCCTGGTGACGGCATAGGCTTGCCTCCTATTACGTGGGACTAAAAATACTGGCAAATTGTGGGTGTGTTATGCACCTCTGCCTGTCCCTTCGGGGATATAGGCATGATATGTGTATGTTATTTTTGTCTACTGTGGTAAAATCATTAACAATAACTTTACCTAGTATATGTAGGACCATTCTCTGGCTACATTTTCTTTTACTTAAAGAACTAAGGTCATAAATTCTGTACATTCTCTTTCTCAACGCCATGTAGTTAATATTTATACACATTCATTAATTATTATTCAGATTTATAGCCAAGAGAAACGTTGCCGAGAGGATATTTTTCAACTTCGTAACAAGAGACTTTACAAGAACCTGTTCCGGAGCAAAATTTACAGAATTATTTTCCCTGTCAGTATACAACATGGACTTTCCCTATTTACAGGAAACTAGTGTATAGTTTTATCATATAATCACTACAGTCATATTATCCACGAATATTGGAAACTCAATGGGTGTCAAATTAATAATAGTATTTTTTATCTGTCAGGGGATTAACGTTTACTACATAACGAGTTTATTGACATCAATATTGATAATATGCAAAATACATGATAACAATATTCCCATTATTTGCTTTCATGAGAGCTTACTAAGTGGAAAATCATGAAGTACCTATATAGTCAATCGACCATAAAAGATCCATAGTGTTAGGTATATTAGAAACTCGGCTTAATGAACTAAATATACCTACCTCCCTGTGCTGTAAGTACTGTTCTATCTCTAACATAATATGTAAGCAAAACTTACTTAATTTTATGTTAATAATAACCTTGTAATTACATATTGGGAGTAGAGATAGCATCATCATTAAACAGCTAGCATTCTGGGAGCCTTAACAGGGAGCAATGACGCGTAGAATATTAATAAATGAATTTCTGTAAATACTATTTATACTGTCGATGGACGAGACTTGGTGGAATCTTCTACACATATTGCACAAAAAACATATACTTTTCCACTGGTATAATTTTTATTTTTACTGACCGGTCTCACCTATACTACTAGTACACTATACTAGTGTTTTGATGTCCTTATGAATATGTAGTACGATATTATTATGTGATTTATTGAAACTATATTAACATCTCTGATGTTGCCGTGAGGTGAAACCGGTCAGTAAAAATAAAAATTATTCCAGTGGAAAAGTATATAGTGTTTTTGAGCAATACGTTCTGTAAATACTGTAAGTACATACATATTTTTGTTTGTGTACCTATTTAAGTATAGTATTTGGGAGTTACAAGTATTTCTTCTTGATTACCTATTTCATACGAGTACAATACATTATTTTTCAACAATTGTCAGTGGGTCAAATTCTTCGTGGATAGATGGGAAGGCTGTTGGTTTTAAGGTCCAAATTGCTATAATGGTTGCTATACAGGTTTGCTGTGGGAAAAGGAGGGCCTTTCTTTTTCTATTTACACTGTAAAAACTTTAAAACACACGTGAGACCACGGCCAGTGAGAGAGACTGAAGACGGCGGGTGGCTATCCTGCCGTCTTCAGGCCCCGATCATGGAGATCGATGGTCCTGGGGGGAAATAAGTCTGCGGCGCCCTAGCCGCTGACTGCGGAACTCAGCGGGGAGGGTACGCTACCTCTCCCTCTCGGCCGCCTCCTTCGCGAGCATGACTTGCTCGCAGAAGGTCACGGCCGTCGTAGTAGTGGTAGACGCCCGCGTGCAGTAGTTTTCTCGGGTATGGTCTCCACGGGAGACTATTATTGTAATAAAATAAATGATGAAGAAACAAACTTGTAAACTATTCCACAAGTTTATTTCATTTGTTTTCATCGACCGGTTTCGCTTTTCAGCATTATCAAAGCCTCAAAGATGTTTTACTTCACTGTCCAACACATTCACCATTTATTGTAATAAAAAGTAGCTTAATGCCTTAGGATCTGTATTGTCTTGCATAATAAAATTCAACAAGTTTTTTAAGTGATAGGTACCTGAACAAACAAACCATTTAGTAATATGTAGAGATCCTGTACAGATGATGATGAGTGTTATATCTGAAGATATACAGACATACATATAATCGCGCCTATATCACCGAAGCGGTAGGCAGACGCGAATTACACACCCACATTTTGGCTGATAATTTTGTTGGTATCAGGTAATATAGAGGGTAAGCCTATTAAGGGTATTTCAGATACCGGGCATCACAAACAATAGAAAATCAATAACCATTCTGTAATCCGATATAACTGAAGATGACACTGAAATATTTGGGACACATACATCATCACCGTCCGAAATTCAGTTGCTTTGTGATCATCACCCACTGAACCTTCTTCTCAACCCAATTAGGATCGGCTCTGCAGTACTCGATTTTTATAGGTCTTCAACTACTCGAACACATTATCTATATTTCTATACTAATATTACAAAGAGGAAAGAATTGATTCTTTGATGTTTGTTTGTTTAAAGCGATTAGGCTCCGTAACTAATTATCCGATTTTGACAATTCTTTCATTGATATGTATGCTACATTATCCCTGAGTAACATAGGCTACTTTTTATCCTGGTAATGTGTTCCCACGAACCGGGAACGAGAAAACAATATCACGCTGGCGGAGCCAAGACTATCAGCTAGTAATTACTAAAAATCAAAAACACCTACTCACACACACTACAACGTATATAATACTTTAAGTTAACATAAAAGGAGAGGCCTTCAGAGGGTTAAGTCTAACAGGGTTGGGTAAACTCTCATAAATGCAACACGGACTTCCCATTGTGGTAATGTGCGGGTCATGTTGCCCAGCGAGGGGGCTATAGCCAATCATTTCGTCCACATACTTAAGTGCTACTAACATCTGAAGGATGATTACTAAGTACACGATCAAGCCATTGTACGTAAAAGATTTAGGATGTGACATTGAGGTAGGTAACTAATGTACGCTGTGAAAAAATGTGTATGCCTGTATTCAGAAAAAAACAGCAGGTAAACAAAAGAATAATATTTTGGACATTCTCCCACAACATCATCTAGCCTAGAATAGGGGAGCTACGTACCCAAACTAAGCTATGGGATCTGGGCAACTGATAAATATACTTATATATTTATAAATACATATACATTATAATACATATATATATAATACATATACATAAATAAATACATAAATACATTCCTTGCAGGAGGGTATAGGGGAGTGCAAATGCAGCTAATTTGACCCCCCTTAATGTACGGCCGAAAGTTAAAAGTTTTGGAGATATCGACTAAAAATGTTTTTTTCAAAAAAGTACCAAATTTTGGTGTTTGTCATCAAATAAAAAACACTGACCAATTTACACATCTTTTTATTTAGAGGTGTGCTAAATACATAACTTGATAAGTTGCAAAACATTACAAATCACGTTTAATGTGAATGTAAGACTATACATTTTCAATATTAGTATAAATTCAACATCTTATATTGTGAAAAAAACTATGTCGCTAACCGTACAAGTTACCAGAAAAACTGCCACAATCCATAAGCTATAATACGAAAAGGTATAATAGTTGAAAACAACTGTACATGATAAGATGTTCAAGAAAAACGCATGAACTAAGTTTTTAATATCACTGGGCCAAGACAAAATAAAACCAAACTGTATTGTTGCCCATCGACACGAGAAGAAGATAAGACACCATACGTAGAAATAAAAAACGGAGTAAGATCGGGACCTTGTGTAGGCCAAATACAGTAGATTTCCTTCGGGAGCCCGTTAGGAAATAATTACCTACCGACTCTTGCCAGAGTCTTGTCAGTGTACCAGCAGGTGTACCGCGTGAAGGTGAGAATGACATGATCAGGCCTCTTAGCGTCTTATCAGTAAACTTAAGACTTAAGGACGGTGCCGAAGTAGTTATGGTAAGTTTATTCTACTGGGTTTACTCCAAAATACTCTGCAGATTCTTCGTAGCGTAGATTGTCCACACGAGGTTCTTATAAATAGAGCAATTGTCCAGGTAAATGGATTTGTAATGACCGACATCATCTGTCAAGTCTATGAGAGTATTTTTAGGTTAAGTTATGAATAGCGGTCTTTACCAAGTTTATAAATATACCTAACCCATCTTACAATAAGATTTTCAAACGAAAGTGACATCGTTTATGAAAACTAGCTGATCACCGCGGCTCCGCCCGCGTGGTATAGTTTTCTCTAGTAGCAAACAGTCGGGATGCTGATATGGACGTCCATTAATGTCTGACGCCCATATCCTGCAACTGAATTTGAACCGCTGCCGCGCTGCTCAGGATCTTCTGTACCAGAGCATCCGGCAGTGGTCCATAAACTTGGCCGTGGTCGCCGAGCCGTACTACGTCCACCCGGGAAGCCCGGTGGACGAGGACGGCTCGGCCTGTTTTATCTTCGGGGGGTCCGCCGCAGACAACTCGCGCCTTGCTATCATTGCAAGGGGCCGCCGACACTGGACGAGACTCAGTTTGAGCTATGGCTCACTGAGCTCGACGTCGTCTTCGCTGCGTGCCGTCCTCGCCCTGTCCTGCTCCTGGGAGACTTCAACGCCTGGAGTGAGGCGTGGGGCTCCCGGGAAACCAGGGACAAGGGAAGGCTTCTTGAGGACTGGACCAGAACTCGTGGTCTGGAGGTCCTCAACCGGGGGAATGTCGCCACCTTCTGGCGGCGGGGGACCAGCTCGGTCGTGGACGTATCGTTCGCGACCTCTGCCCTCGCCGCCCGTATTACTGGCTGGCACGTGGAGGAGGGTGAGGAGACGCACTCAGACCATCGGTACATCCGATTCGATGTCGTCCCCCCACCTGACCTCCCACAGCCGGTAGAAAATCCCCCGGATCCGCGTTGGGCACTTCACCATCTGGATCGGGAGGCTCTCCTGGAGGCTTCCATCGTGCAGGCCTGGATTCCGGCACCGGACCGGCCTGCCGATGTGGATGCCGAGGCGGAGTGGTTCAGGAGAGCCATGTCGCAAATCTGTGATGCGGCGATGCCTAGGGTTACACCCAGACCGGCAAGGAAGCAGGTGTACTGGTGGTCGCCGGAGATTGCACAGCTGCGCGCAGCATGCATCTCCGCCCGCCGCCAGTACACCAGGTTTCGCCGGAGGCATCGCCGCCCAGACGACGCGGCAACCCGAGAGGCGGAGCTTTATCAGGCTTACAGGGAGGCTAAAGGTAATCTCCAGGAGACAATAAAGCGGGCCAAGACGGCGGCCCGCGAGGAGCTCCTGGAGACCCTGCAGCAGAACCCATGGGGGCGCCCGTACCTACAGGTCAGGGAGAAACTCCGACCTAGGGCGCCCCCACTGACCCAGAGTCTCCAGCCGCAGCAGCTGGAGCGGGTCATGGGCTCCCTGTTTCCGACGAGCGCGGAGGAGCACGTCCCTCCGCGCATGGCTCCGTCTCTGCCCGACGCGGATAGCACCGGCGAAGACGACGTACCCGAAGTCAGGGTGGGGGAGCTAGGGGCGGCAGTACTCCGGCTTAAACCGGCTAAATCCGTGCGACGCAGATCGTTACCGGGCATGGATGCTTCGGTAGCTATCTGTTTCGCATCCATCGTGAGGTCACACCCCGGTGTCAACACTGCGAGGTTTCCGACGACGACACCGCACTCCACACGTTGGTGGAGTGCTCAGCGTTGGCGAGTCAGCGCCGGGACCTCGTAGTGGGTCTGGGAGACCAGCGACCGCTGGAGACCATGGCTTGAATCATGGTCTCCAGCGAGAGGGTATCCACTCTCGCTGGAGACCATGATTCAAGCCATGGTCTCCAGCGGGAGTAGGTGGAACGCGGCCGTGTCCTTCTGCGAGCAAGTCGTGCTCGCGAAGGAGGCGGCCGAGAGGGAGAGGGAGCGTGCCCTCCCCGCCGAGTTCCGTAGTCAGCGGCGAGGCCGCCGCAGACTCATCTACGCCCAAGACCATCGACCTCCATGATCGGGGCCTGAGGACGGCGGGATCGCCACCCGTCGTCCTTACAGAAGCAGGCTAGAAGGGTTGCGTGCTGCGGGGCCTTTGCCCCATAGCACGCAACCAGATTCACTCACTGACGCGGGATAAAACCCTACCCCCAACGACGCGGGATTCTCATCCCGACCCAACCCCCGCAGAGACCACAGAGGTGGTCAAAGTCCGCCGGGCGCCACTGGAAATACGTTCTGCCTGTAACCAGAGACGCCCGGCAACGGACGTTAGAGCGGCCGCGGCCTTGGTCGCGGAACTAAAAAAAAAAAAAAAAAAATTTTTTTTTTTTACTTGCATGGTACATTGTCATTGTAACGTTACCTACACACACTGCCACTTACTTATCTATTGTATTGATTTGTTTTATTTGGTTTGGAGTATGTATTTTATTTATTTTCTTATAATCGACTCAGTACATGCCATGATACTGTGCTGGTAAGATACTGTATGGGTGCGCCATTTTCAGTGTTGCTGGCCTCTGAAAACCAGCGCTGGCAAATGTGGGTCTGCCCACGTCAGCATAAGCTGAGAGGAGACTAAATTCCACGCAGATGTGGCGCGTACTAGCATACAACCGACGGTTTTTGTTTTTTCTTACTTTTACTTTCTATGTTTATATGTTTAGTTATATAAGGTGCTTATAATCACCATATCTGTGTTTGCGAATTAAACATATATTTTCTTTTCTTTTCTTTTTTCTTTCTAGATAATGAACCTAAATATTAGTGAAATATAGTACATATAATTAGGTAGAATCAGAGCATATTAAATGCAAACAACCAAAAATCGTTTCTTTCTTCTTCATAATATTAAGAAGATATAGGTAGATATAGATTGATCATCCAATCTCTTTGTTTCTTAACCGTGTCGCGGTATACTGTTATGTAGTATCTATATGTAAGTATACATGAAAATAAATATCGCTTCGTATATTATAATGCACCCATGTTCATGTAAGTTTATGTACTTGCACTACACACCCTCAAAACTAAAAAGGCCTTAATCTTGCGAACAATGGTGTGGGTTATATGTTTACACACACACATATCACGCCTATGTCCCCGAAGGGGTAGGCAAAGGTGCATTACGTGAGACTAAAAATACTGGCAAATTGTCGATTTGTAATGCACCTCTGCCTATATGTTTACCTGCTTACAATTATTGTTATTTAGTTTAAACTTCAACATGTAACAGTTTTTAATAAATAAAATAAAAATAATAATAAAATAAAATCTTACATTTCACCTCAGGCCTGCTGGAGAAGATTCCTTTAGAAATACGTAGTGTCCTTGTATTAAGCCCACTGTGTCCCATTTATAAACTTATTTATTAATGATGTTTTTGTGTGAGTACAAAAATAATAAATAAACAACATAAAATATAGTATATCTCTAAATAAGGCTGTATGTACACGTCGATAAAGGGTTTATAAGGTTAGGGCGAGGCCTTGGTCACCTTACACCATCATAAGCTTTCGCGCACTTCTGATGCGAGTCGCATCTAAGTTAGTCGAATCCTATTCCTCGTGAGAATATTAAAGTTTAAAAAGTGATGGTAATATCAAAAGTGTTATCAATTACTGAAATTTATATTGTAAGTATTTTTTAAATTATACATTTATCTATTCAATAACAAATTTTTGCTTGTTACACATTAATACCAATGTCTTCGTATTTTTTATAGACGTTCACTACTTTCTACCAGCTAAGAATGTTTGATCAAATGTTTTTAATAAAATGTTCATAAGTATATGTAATGCGTTCATTATTTCAATTTAACTTATTTCTCATGAAATATAAATTTTGTTTTAACATAAAATTAAAGGAAAGAAACGGAACATTTACCTTATTATCTCGTATCCTCTCTGAGAAGTAGTTACCTACCTACCTGTTAACTATCGAACTGTAGAACGCAGTCGACCACACTCTAACTATGGTCAAAATATTATTGTACTAAAACGTACTTTCAGTAAAGTGTTTTTAAATTTTTATTTCTTAATTTTATAATTCTGATTTATCTGATAAACTGATGCTCGGAATGCAGATCTATATTATATTTAATCATACAGCTAACATCTGTCCTGGCTGTGGTAAGTTTGATTTGAATTACAGAGTGGTTTTGGATATTGTATTGTGTCCGGTAAAAGCCATAAAAAGTAGCTTAATGTTAGATATTTCTGAATAAAATTAGATTTTTTAAAATTACAACTTTATCGATACAAACAACCAAATCTGTCCTCTCCAAATGTAATTTTAAGCAAGACAGATAATTAATTAATTAAGATAATTAATTAATAGTAATTTTACCCTCGTTAACCGTGCTGGTTGCTTTTCATAATTACCTAACAGTTTCGGAGTTTATCAATTTTAAACAAAGAAATCTAAAGTCTCTAATCTCTAAATATTAGTAGGTATAGATATATATGACAGAGAGACAGATAAACACCGAGTTTATACATATAGGCTTGGTGTATGTCTGCAAAGGTACATTACACAGCCACACTTTTCCAGTAATTTTGTTGGACCTACATACCTATATACATGTTGCCGTTACACTATAGAATAATTCTGTAATTCAAACCAAAATTCCAACAGCCAAATAAATGTTACATCCCTAAATAGAATCGCTGCAGTCCGAGCGAAGGTATAGACAATATGTAGGTATCATATATTTATAAAGATATATTTGTATGGTATTGTCAGGTGAAGTGTGTGTGATGACAATCCCACGATGATGTGCAGCCCTGTGTCGTTACTACTGTTGACCTTGACGAGCACTCTCGCAGCACCTGCCGCCCTCTACTCTGATGACTATAGGGTGAGTTTAGTATTTTTTTTAATTGAATACAACATCACCATCTACTGAGTCTTTTCTCAATCCAGTTAGGGTCGCGATATTTTTCGTGAAGTGACTGCCAACAGACCTTCACAACCAATTGGTGATATCGAAGTTCTGTCGTGTGTTGTCCGATTTTTTAGGGCTTCTACTGCCTTTTCGCGTTAGTATCGAGCCACTGTTAAAAATGGAACAGTAAACTATTTTGTCTGCTAAATATGTGTTAAAAGACTTACTTTACACTAAACCTATTGGTAATTTCACGTAAATGACAATCGCTAAACAAATAGCCGTATTACAGAACGGCCCTATTTCTTAGTAGGAATGTATTGGGACAGTATACGTACCTAGTTTGTACTATTTTATCGGTAACTAGCGAACCTATGCGGCTTCGCCCGCTTAACAAATTATGTACTAAACCTTCCTCGAGAACCACTCTATCCATTGGTGAAAATCCATTGCGTAATTTTGACGTAATTTTGGCTGATCGTTAGTATTATCTAAATAATACCCAACATTTTTTAGGTCTTACATCACTACCGGTATGTTTACAATCTCTGACAATAATGTCTTTAGGTACCGACCGAATTAGTTAAAGTCGTCATCATAATTCTAGAAAAAGTCTTTACTTCGATCCCGATTGTTATAGGAGGTAATTCCTCAGAAGCGAGCGGCCCTAGTACTAGATCGACTGCTGGTGGCGCTAAAAAAGGCATTGCATGAAGAGGGGCCCCGGAAATACGACCGACCAGACTGGGATGGACCACGTACTTCACCACTACGACTTGAACAGGAAGATTTCAATGATCTGGTTAGTACCTACTTCAATACTTGTTTACTTTAGTACCTACTTTTGTAGTACTACGAAGTCTGTGATTGTGATGGATGAAATGAAATTAAATGAAATGATTTATTCATTTGTATAGGTCACTAAATGGCTCTTACAAACGTCAGTAAGTACTTAAAATAAAAAATGTTATTGCTTCTATATTTACATGTTATGTCAGATTCGCAAAGCAATAAGTAGAACCGAGAGAAAGGACCTGGAAATAAAACTCTCGGTCACTCTTTTTCAATAATTTACTCATTTACACATTTTCTTAAGACTAAATGTGGACGAATGTACATACATTGGTTTCGTGTCAGAATCAAAAAGCGTGTGTAATGATAAAATATCATTGTATGAAATCATCTTGGTATGCGAGCTACGAAAAAGTAGACAGTAACATAATATTAGGTACATGTATCATAGGTGAACACACATTATAAATATAATGTATACAAGATACAAGCAATTAAATTTAGCTACACAACCCCGAAAGAAATTACAAATTCTTATTTAAGACTCGTAACACTGCTACGTAAGTGTTTAAATGAAGCTACGAAATGCGTAGCGGTGGTTATTTGATGTTGTCATCATTCTACTCGTACTGCAAGCGTGATGATCCAATGGCCGCTTTATTTTAACATCAGATCAAATTCAAGGCGTTTTGTGTTACACTAAGTTTATTATCTGAAAATTATTCTTTGGGTCTGCTGTGACACTACAAATCCGAAATCGTCACCACAGATCAATGACAGGTTTTTCTAATTAAAATATCCTTTTTTTCCAGAACGCGTTACAAAGACGAGGCCAAAGCGGTAACAGTCGAAGACGTGTACTCCGCTGCTACTTCAACGCTATCACCTGCTTCTGACTACATAATAAACTAAGCTTTATAAGTCACGGCTTACATTATTTTCTACGACTTACCACTATTATTTCAATTTGGTTTGTAACGTAGGTAATTAGTAATTTTATTAAATAAATACGTATATTTAAATCGTTTATTATGCTTAATTAGGCTTCTAAGTGTACACTTTCGTGAAATATAATTTTACTGTGTATTCTTTGTTTATAATTGTTTTAAATTATCAATGTTATTTGATACATGAGTGTACTTACTTTTGTGGAATAATGTGGTCCTTATTGTAATGAAAGGGACTGTAAGAATTGGATTCTTGTAAATACTTATGAAATAAACATTTGTTGTGAAAAAGTTGTTTCAGTGTTAAGTCCTTCTTTTTTTTTTCCGCGACCATGGCCGCGGCCGCTCTAACGTCCGTTGCCGGGCGTCTCTGGTTACAAGCAGAACGTATTTCCAGTGGCGCCCGGCGTTTCCAGTGGCGCCCGGCGTGTTAACAGTCCTACCGTAAACAGACTACACTCTCAGATTATTATCTTTTATATTACCCCGTATCCTACATTTTAAACAAATTCCATTTCTTTTCATTATTAGTATGTATTAAAACGAGTCAACACTAAAAGAGGTAGGTATAATAAATAGGTACCTAATTCTTAATCTGTTTGAATTCGAACTTGATACCTCGATCGTCGAGAACTCTCACCCCTAAGTACTTTTTGATTTTCACCATTGATGTAACATGGAAATTAACTAAAAATTAAGGAAACCCCGAAAATATTTAACACAGCAATTTTCTTTGGGAGGTCACTAGGCTGGTAGTCTAGGTATACCTTTCGTTAACATAATACATGTAATCCTAAAATGGTTTGGCACAATGAATTTGGCATACTTTTTTTGGCATAATTATACTTGGTCATATTTGTTTTTAGCAGCATATGTACTGTGGCATAATTATATTTAGGTCTAATATATTTATGCATAGTTATAATTTGCACAATGTTTTTAGGCATAGTGTACATTCGCCTAATAGTATATATTACTAAAATTTTATAGGTATAAATTAATGAAATGAATGAAAGATAAAAAAGTTACTTTAACCAGTATTTCCTTTATTATATAGTGTCAAAGTAGGTTTAGGTGCGGCGGGGGTGGCCCTTGGGCCACCCCTAAGTCGCCTTTTAATTATTTTACATAGTTACAACCAAAAGCAGTTGCAGTGCGGTAGCAGTGCGGCAGCAGTGCGTCTATGTTAGTAAATAATGTAGTTATATGAGGGATGACACACTGAACAAAGCGGGCCCGCGTTTGTTCAGTGTGTCATCCCTCATAATTATAACTACATTATTTACTAACATAGACGCACTGCTACCGCACTGCAACTGCTTTTGGTTTGCCCAAGCCTTTATTCTGCCTTAGATGATTATGACTATATTCATTGTAGTTTGATACGTTTATGCCTTTATAAAGCTATGCTTATAAATTTTATGCTTAAATATGATTATGCTAATTTTATTTATGATTAAGACAAATATGCTAAATTTGTTATGGATAAAAAAATTATGCATAAATATCATTAGTCATTATCATTAGTTACCATATGCCAAAATATTTTATGGTTATTTTTTTTATGCAAATGGATAGTGAACCGGTAGTCTAAATTTAGTTTTGCGTGGTATTCGGTCCGTTGCGTTAGCCACAATTCCACTAATTTTGTTCGTTAAATGACTGTATTTTTCTATATTATGTAGCAATTTGCTTTTGGGAGTTGCTCGAGGAGGCCGTCTGGCAGTCTAAAGTTCGGTTTGCGTGGTGTTTAGTTGTATGCCTTCGACACAACCATGAATTTGAGAGGGAACTTTGTTCAATAACTCGTTTATTTTTATTTCAAGAAGCAATTTTCTTTCAGGATTTCTTAGGAAAGAACATTGATTGACATTTAGTTTTACGTGACATTTACCCATTTACTACGCATAACATAGTTCATGGCCGCGCTCGTGTACGAACGTCTCGTCGAATCGTTCGACGAGACGCGAGGCGAGCCGCGAGCCGAACGTCTAAAGTCTTCACACACTCGCACACACTCAGCATCACACACACGTGAATATTCAGTTGAGAATTTATACCACAATTCAATTCAATTCTTTTTTATGGCCTCTTCTTATAGTAATTTGCCAATGTCCAGTCTTCGTAAATCAAGTACATAAATCAACAAATAACAAGTGAACAAATAACAAGTGAAAAATTTGCCATATATTTTAGAATTTTCGAAAGTTTTTTCATAAAATCTAAAAAATGTCACATGACATGAAGTTCAACCTCATTTTAGAGGTCTTTGACCATGCTGAGTTGATTGCAGCTGGTCTTGAGTCTCTAACTATTACCGTTCTCGATTTGACCTCATTTGAACTTGACCTTGAGATCAGAGGTCAAAGGTCAAGTTCATTTTGGGGGGTTTTCGACTATGCTAAGTCGATTGGCGTTGAGTCTCTAGCTCTTACCGTTCTCGAGTTGAAAGTTGTTCACGGGCGGACATTACTGTTGTATAAAAATTAAACACGTTATATAATAAATGAAACAATGAACATAAAAAAATGAAAAATAATAATGTGATGTGAAAATGGCGGATCAATCTCATATTATCCTATTAACCTACTAACTCAATTTAAACCACAATAAACAATATTTACACCATTGATGACGTGTAAATAGCTGCAACGGCACTATTGTTCTTACCAAGTCTTTTAGATCCCCCACTGGCTTATTTAAAATCTGACTTATTTGGCCCCATACATTATATTTTTGGAACGAAGTTCTCTAACACGGCTCACGGGTAGAACGATTTAGTAAACATCGTCACGTTACGCTTATCAGTGGTTCCCAACCGGTGGTCCGCAGAAACCAAAATATGGTCAACTGCTTTTTGAAATTTAGCGTCGGCGTCGTTGGTAAAACATGTAAATAGCCCTTTCGAGTTGGCCACAAATCGCTTTGACTAATGTCCCAAAGACCGCCACCAGCACGAAGCGAGCACCTTTCACGAGCTATCACGAGCGGCGAGCCTGCACGAGCGCCCTATTTACACACTCGTATCGTACTCGTCTTAGTTCGCCTAAGCTCCCGCAAATTTGTAAATGCGGTATTAAGTTTTGTGATTCTGTGTCAAGCCATAAAATCCCAATAAAAAAAAGTTAGATTCTGTGTTGTCTGTGGCCGCTGCTGAAGTGCTGTGCAAATTGCAATTAAAAAAAAGCAATTCAGTCAGTGAATTTATTGTGACGCTGGTTTTCTGAGATTTTATTCTTGTAAAAAAAGGGTATAGAAAGCATCAATTATGTGTGTATTTATTCTTTTCCTATTATAATAAATAATTATAATATATTGCTGTATTATTATTATCATTATTTTTTAAATCATGACCTGATTGAACATCTTTTCTTTGTATCAGGGCGCGAACGAAGTCTCCGTCGGCGGCGGTTTCTGCCGACAAGGATAAAAAGAAACCCAAAGAAGTGAAGAAAAAGAAAGGCGAATCAGGATCCAGCAGCAGTAGTAGTGGCAGGTATATATTTACTAAAGACTACATAAAATTACTATGTTTGGCAAACAATTGTATAGGTTATCATTGGCATGTTAGTAACACTTTTGTACTAAACAAAATTGTTTTTGATCTAATGTGTAACAGCAGTTTTCTATGAATATGTAATTTATACTGGATTTTTCTGTAAATCAGGTGATATTATCCACTATAGCGTAACTTTGTTCTATCTTCGGAATGGTCATTATTTGGTGTCAATTACAAAATTTGTACTGAATTTCCATTCTGTTTACAAACAGATCAATAAGTTGATGAAATGATTGATGGATTGAGTTCTATTAAATAAAATTTGTGCAAAATTCGTCAAATGAAATTTTGCCATTGTCCCTACAAAATGTATGTGTAGTTCATCAGAGAGCAGTTCATCAAGGTCTTCATCCCGCTCATCATCCAGCAGTTCAGGGAGCTCATCGCGATCTTCCTCTTCATCCAGCTCCTCCAGTAGCAGTAGCAGCAACCATGACCGCTCCAGACCCAAGAAGAAGTAAGTGGTCATTTTTATCTAAGCTATCTATCAGATAAAGCTACAAGCTGTTAGTAGGTCAAGATAAATCAGTTTCATGATGTTTTGTATCAGATTCTTACATATATATAATATATATAGCTAGCTTATATAGATAGCGTTCGCGCTTCATAATGTCGTTTGTGAATATGGGTGTTAGGCAGTATCCATATGAGATACACATCTAAATGGCACTAAATCATGATTATATCATTGATACCAAAGTTTTCACATGGTACTGAGCTAACTCATTCAAAAAGATATCAGTTTTATGTAAAATTTACAAAAGTTTAGAAATTTGCTCATAGATTAACTATAGTAAAAATTTAATATTAATGTTATGTAGTTAATTAATTACACATTAATGTTATTAATTTATTTTTAATTATTATCATCTTCATCATCTAAGCCCACTGCTGGGAATAGGCCTCCCCCAAAAATGGGGAGAATTCAGCCTACATAATACTCTGCTGTTTGGAAGGGCTGGTATAGGCCATCTGGAATACCTTGTAGTACAACACCCACTGTATGTAATGGTGTGTTTTGTATTCTTTTACCGCAGCCCCTACATGGCTCAAATATCGTTTAGTATAATAATGTCACTTAATCGAGACAAAATTAATGCAAACTGATATATATACTGATTGATTGATAAAAAATAATGTTTTGATTTATAGGATTTCACCAAACAAAAGTCCATTAAAGGATCGCCGTGAACCTGAGAGAGGGGAAAAGAATAGAGATAGATCACCTATCAATGACAAGAAGAAAATAGCACCACCCTCATCTAATGACAAAGTTAAGAGTAAGGAGAAGCATGACAGGTATTTAACATTGTTTATGAACACTCACAACGCCTATTATTTCCACGTTTTGCCAGTCACTTAATAGACACGTAATATCTGGTGAGCCTATTGCTGTTTCCAGAGACGGTGTATTCGTCAGAGCCTTGTCTGTTTGCTAGCGGGTGCAACGCATGCAGGTGAGGATGACTTGGGCCCTAGAGATGTAGATAAGGCCTCCTTCACCTGCCAACATTTAACCAGACACTTGGTGAAACGTAATAGAGAGCAAGGCAAACCTGTTGCTGTTTCTAGGCCGTTTGAGTATTTTAGCCAAACCCTCATCCTTGCAGATGCAACTGAGGATGACATAACCTTAGAAATAAATGTTGATATGGCCCCGTTGGAAAGCCGACCGCTAGGCCACATTTTTTAATCTTGTCTACACGAACTTGGCACAAATGTTCCCTGATTTAAAAAAAATTCCATAAGCTTGGGCATGAGCACGAGAAATGGGGAAGAAAACCCAAATAATAGTTTTCTTAACACTAAAGAGAAATATAAAATCTGTTGCTGGATCAAATTTAAGCAGTATTCAAACTACTACATCTATTTGTTACCTAGGTCACCTAACCGCAAGAAACGTGAACGTTCACCACCACCACGACCCACAAGGATCCACATTGGGCGATTAACATTGAACGTATCCAGGGATCACATTCATGAGATATTCTCTACATATGGAAGTGTGAAGGCAGTGGAGTTTCCATTGGATAGACTACATGCACACAATGGTCGGGGTTATGCTTATGTGGAGTTCAACAGTCCTGAAGAAGCGGAGAATGCTATGAAGCACATGGATGGAGGTAGGATAGAACGATTATACACAACTATTTAGTGGCATTTGCTTATAAAGCTATATAAAGTTTTGAGAATCCTCCTGCTACTTTTTCATAGTCGGTTCAAGAACCATAATTGTTTCCAGGACAAATCGACGGACAAGAGATCACAGCGGCCCCCGTGCTGATCCCGTCGCGGCCGCGGCGTCCGTCGCCGAGACCTCTCCCGCCGCGGCACGTCCCTCCGCGCAGACATTCTCCACCGAGGTACGCGGATTCACATTACTGCTTCACTTATATTTTAGTTTACACATTATTAATATTGAAGTACTAATCACTTAACAGTTGCAAGTAGAAAATGTAAGAAGTTGCTGATTTGAGGCGTCCATCCTCAACCTGGTTTTCGACCTGATCAAACGTGACGAGGGGAAGCTTGTGCAACTCCTTCGCCACGAACGCAGCCACTTTCGTCCGTGGTCGATGTTCTGTATGCTCTTCTCAGTACCATCCCTTAGTCGAGTGCACGCTTAAAGGTGGATTCACACATCCTCGTATTCGAAAAGCCTACGACACAGTTCAGTATCAGTGCAAAATATCCTTTTTCTTTTTTAAAACCGATGTTCATCGGTGATTTCGCAAATGTCAAGGTAATGCTTGATTTTTCCCGCACAGAAGAACTAGTTCGCGGTGCGGAACAAGGAAACGTTGTTCGGTATTGCAATTGAGCGTTTGGCCAATAGATCCTTTCATACATTTTCTATGAACGCGTCCCCACATATCGTCTCAAATACGAATCAGTAATTCACTGGCTTCACTGATATGTGTCAATCGACCTTTACTCGGAAAGTTGGCTGGTGAATGCGCGACAAGAGCGTTACGAAAAGCGTGACATCATCGGGCGAGGCGAACGGAAGTGAAGATAGAAAGAGAGTGCTAAGTTTCGTATATTACACAGGGGCAAGAGAGAGGCGGAGCACACATTTTCTGTCCGTCTTTCGGTCAAGAAGTTTTGTTTTTCTGTGTACTCAGATATAATATCATGTGTGTTGCAGGTACCGGCGCCGCAGCCCGCTGCCCCGGCGCCGCTCGCCCCCGCGCCGCCGCCGCACGCGCTCGCGCTCCCCGCGCCCCGCGCCGCGCCGCCGCCGCTCCAGGTCCTCCTCCTCCTCCTCCCGCTAGCTCTCCCTCCACCCACACACACACCGACACCAGGGCTACTCGCATGCTCACTTACTGGACAATCCTGCATGTATCAAGTGTGCCGTAAACCATAAAACAACAAAACATTTTTTTGACAAACTTATTTATGATTTTGACAAACACCGTGGTAGAGGTCCAGATATCATTGATAAACACAAACACCATTCAAACAATACGACAATCCTATTTTTCATCAAACAAGTCTGGCACTTATGACAAACACTTCAAACAATGCCTTAAGACTATCAAATTAGTTGACAAACACAGAAAATTTGTCAAAGCATCGTTGGTTTACAGGGCACCTAAGCCGCGCACGATGACAGTGGGATGTGGAACCAATGGAACCTTGTCATAATAAACACTTCGTGAGTGTGACGTCATCGATCGCTAAAATCATCCCACTGTCATCGTGCGCGGTTTATAATGTTGTAGTCCATTCTTAATTCAGTCTAAAGTATTCGCGACATTACAACACTTTCCACAAAAAAATTGGTCCATTGTGTGAAGTCGTAACCATAAACATCATTTTATGCATTTCTACTTCTTGGAAGTCATATTCGAGAGGAAAAGTCATATGACGGACTAAAAAATTGCTTTTGTTGGAACATAGAATATAGTGTATTTAAGTTAAGTTTTGACTACAATATTATACGAACCTATGTCACAAACATTACTACCAACTGCTAGGCCTGTGCAGTGATAATGAGGTGATAAGTGGGAAAAAATATCATCTTTATGGCCAAGTAGTTCACACACATTCCACTTAATACACCCAAGGTAAGTAGGAACCTTTCATCCTATTATCAGCTTGTAGTTCGCTATAAGGCTCAATGGTCAGTGTCCAGGTAAGTATGTATATCTTCATCATCTACGTGCATAAAATTAACAATATGTTTCTTGTTATAAAAGCTTGCAAAATGGAAACGAGTGAGTGATCAGGAAAACCGTTACATGAATGACTTACAGTGTGAAGTGACTTTGTAATAGATGTATTCGACTTTGTTTGCTAATAAAAACTGTATTAGTAATATGAATTTTAATATTCTCTTCCCAGATCCAAAGGTCCTGTTTCCAATGCCAATTAGGATAAAGCAGCCCATACACAGACAGATTGCTTGCAGGCTCAGATCGTTCAAACGTTAATGTTTGATTTTCTAACTTATCACCTAACATACTATCTAAGACTGCAAACGGACTGATTGTGTGAGTCCCTTAAGTGTTTTCTACTTTACATGTAATTTGTAGTCATAATGAATAATAATAACAGTTTTAATCCATAAATGAGAATTTTTATTTACAAACGGTAACAAAACAAGTAGTTCAGTTTATGTGGTGGTTTTACTTGCAATAATTCTGCAATATGTTTGGTAATCGGCAACCAAAACTTTTCCCTTATATAACATATTTTCTTCTAGTTGCAATTCACGTACAGATCTGGAAAGACAAATAGGTATACAATATACGTAAAATATCTCTTACTAAAAATATCTTCACAGCACCTGGAACCTATAACTTACATCATCATTGGAGATTGTTATTAGTATTAGTTAGTATTCGGACATAGATATACATCACGCCTATATTCACTGAAAGGGTAAGCAGAAGTGCATCACACACCTACACTTTGCCAGTAATTTCGTTAATCACACGTAATGGCACTAGCACTATAGAAAAACCATAACAACCTGTAATATAAACCAAAGTTCAAACAGCCAGGACAGATGTAACATACCACTAAATAGACACTCGGTAGTCCAATTAGGGACATGCCAAAACTATGATAAAATTATGGTCTCGTCACTGCTAGCTCCTGCTCTACAGTCAAGTCCAAGATTAATTCAAGGACTTATCTAGACTAATGTTATAAAGAGGAAAGATGGTTGTTTCTTTGCATTAAATAGGCTCCAAAACTACTAAACCGAATTTGAAATCTCTATAATGTAGCTACATTATCCTAGTGTGCTATAGGCTACTTTTTATCCTGGTTAATGTGTTCTTGTGGGAATTGGAAACGAGAAAACTATATCATGCAAGTGTATCCACGGTAATCAAATAGTTGAATAGCTGCAAGAAAACTAATACTACCAGTATTTCACAACAGACAGTTCAGAGGCACTCACGGGTATTGTATTTTCATCTTTTTGGGCCCTCTAACTGGATTCCAAGCCGACACAGGTGCTTCATTTGCAAGCATTAAACCTGCCACTCCAATGTATAATCCAAGCTCTTGACATATTTTATCCTAGAACGATGATTCGTTAAGTATTAAAGAAGCACAGGTGCTTCTTTAATACTTCTCTATTGGAGTTGGAAGCAGATTGGTATGAAGAGGTGCATTTTATACCCAGTATTTTTGTTGGTCCTACGCAATAGGGGGCCATGACTATTACCATTACCAGGCTACATATTCATGCTACGAAAAGGCCTAAAGGCCTACGTGCTAAAGTAGCACGTTTACGTGAATTTAAATTAAACTAGTTCCAAGTTCGCACTAAAAGAGCTAACATTTAGCAAGTAATCATATTAAGTAATAGTACCTGCCACTCTGTGAGCATGAAATCCGCATCGCTAAGAGCCGAAGTTGCTTTTTCAACATGATCAATGCTGGAAAAATGAGGCAAGTAATTTTCTTCCAGAAAATTAATAAAAGACGAGGGTTGGCTTACAAATTGTTCAATTATATCCTCTGGACTGTGTGTAAATTTTTTATTTCCATTCTCTGCATCTACAACTGAATTAAAATGCAGATGAAGATAGATGAAGATTTGGGTGCAAAGGGGCCCTTCTTACATCTATCGGGCCCCAGCGACCTCACCTGCTAGTGGCGCACCTGCTGATTAACGGACGAGGTTCGTATATTACGGTACCCATGTGGTGGTTTCGGCCCCTACGTGGATACCAGGTGGTACAACAGTGTTGGTCAGGGGTGGTTCCACCCTGCAGCTGTGCTAAAGCCCCCAAGTAACCCAGCGCAGGCTGGGTTGCGTTAGGGGTTCAGCAGCTGCACTGCCGGGCCCGGGGCGGTGTATGGTGCGGCAGGCAGGGGTCCAGTGGGGGCGAAGCGGAGTCTAGTGTGGGTCGATTCGCCGGCCAGGGAGACCCTTAGCAACGGCGTTGCCGCGGCCGCCCGCAACTTAGTCATGGGGCCCGCCTGGGACCAACCACCCCAGTAAGCTGCCCCACATGTTGCGCATAATCCTGTTGTGGGGTCGCCGCTCCGGGTGGTAACCGGTGTGGGGTAGCGGCGGCCTTGCATCAGGGGGGTTTGGGAGCCCTTCCGTCCGGCGGGTCGGCTCCGACCTAACCACACGGTTCTAGACGAAGCTAGCCTCTGCACTTTGTCACTTACTGCCGCACCAAATATCGCCCTGTCTTCACGCTTCCCCATATTTCACAATGACAGTGTAATAAGATAATAGACGGTACACAGCGACCCCTAGAAACCCCACAAAGTTGACTTCGTTTGAGGTGGAGTTCGCGAATATCCGGGGACTCCATGCAAACCTCGATACCGTCCACCATCACCTGGAGACGGCACGGCCTTCTGTGATGTTCCTAACGGAGACACAGATACGCCGCCCTGACGACACGTCGTACCTCTGTTACCCGGGCTATATCATTGAGGAACAATTCCGCGATAAAGCCGGGGTGTGCGTGTTCGTTAGGGCGGATGTTTGCTGCCGCCGGTTGCGCTGTCTGGAGAACCCCTCCTACTCCGTCCTTTGGCTGCACGTGGATCATGGCTCCATGAGCCAGATCTACGTGTGCGTCTACCTCTCCCACACAGGGGACACTGGGACAACAAGGCTTTTCGAATACCTCAGCGAGATGGCTGACGATGCGCAGGTGCGGTTCCCGAACGCTGACCTGGTTTTACTGGGGGACTTTAACGGTCATCACGTTGAGTGGCTGGGGTCCCTTAGGACCGATCAAGCGGGACGAACCGCCCATGCATTCGCTCTCTCCCACGGGCTGACCTAGATGGTACGGGGGATCACCCGGATACCTGACAGGTCATACCATACGCCCGCCTTGCTGGATCTACTGCTGACGAGTCGCCCAGCCCAGTACAGTGTGTCGGTACGCGCCCCACTGGGCACTTCCGACCACTGTGTGGTGCACGCCAGCTTCCAAGTGCCACCGCCTGCTCGTGCTGAACAAATGACTCGACGACTATGGCACTACTCGTCGGCAGACTGGGACGATCTCCGCGATTACTTTGCGTCCGTCCCGTGGAGCCAGCGCTGCTTTGTAGGAAAGGCGCCTTCGGATAGCGCTGCTGCCGTTGCTGGCGAGATCAGTCTAGGGATAGAATATTATATCCCTTTCACTGATGTCGCCAGCATCCGCAAAGCTCGCCCCTGGTTCGGGCGTGAATGTGCCGAGGCTGTCCAGAAAAAACAGTCGGCATATCGCGCCTGGGTCAGGGCTCGGGCGGCACGTAACCCGAACGTGAACCGCCTCAAAGCAGCGTACAATAGGGCCCCTAGGTTCAGCAAGAGGGCCTTCAAGAGAGCGGATGCCCAGCGCGTCACGCGGCTTGGTCAGGAGCTCACATCCCATCCCACGGGCAGCCGTGGATACTGGCAACTGGCCAAAGCCGTACAGTCAAATTTTTGCCAACCCTCGCTGCAACCAACACTGCGTTTTCCTGATGGATCACTGGCTCACAAAGCCCAAGAGAAGGCGGACATGCTCGCAGACCTCTTTGCGGCTAATTCCCGGGTCGATGACTGTGGCCTGCAGCCCCCCGCCATCGCCAACTGTGGCCACACTATGCCTGATATTGCAAGGCAATGTGATGTACGGGCAGTGCTGCGGTCACTCGACACGCGGAAAGCCAGTGGCCCTGACGGCATTCCGGCGGTGGTGCTATGAAAATGTGCTGCTAAGTTGTCTCCAGTATTAACGCGTCTGTACCGCCTGTCATACTCTACAGGCCTCGTGCCGGAGGTCTGGAAGGAGGCGAACGTACAACCGATCCTCAAGAAAGGGGATCGATCCGATCCAGGCAACTATCGACCCATAGCTGTCACCTCAGTCATTTGCAAGGTGCTCGAGCTTCTTATCAATAAGCAGCTCATGCGATACCTGGAGGATCACTCGCTAATCAATGATCGGCAATATGGCTTCCGGCCAAAACGATCAACGGGTGACCACCTGTCATTCGTCACGCATGTATGGGGTGAGGCTATGGAAAAGTTCGGCGAGTCCTTGGCTATTAGCCTGGACATCGCCAAAGCTTTCGATAGGGTCTGCCATGCTTCGCTCCTTTCCAAGCTTCCGGCATATGGTCTACCTCCTGAACTGTGCAGCTGGATTGCCAGTTTCTTAAACGAGCGCCGAGTGCGGGTCCTCTGCGATGGCCAGGCTTTTCGCTTCTTGCAAGTGAATGCCGGGGTACCGCAGGGGTCCGTACTGTCACCAACTCTCTTTCTTCTGCATATCAATGATATGCTTTCCCTCGGGAACATTATTGCTATGCAGATGACAGTACATTGCACGGGAGTTACTCGGTTCGTCCGACGGCGGGGCGATCTGTGATAGAGGAGGAGAGACGACCTCTCGTGGGTGATCTCGACCGAAACCTCGACAGTATCTCCCAATAGGGTGCCGAGAACTTGGTCGAGTTCAATGCCCACAAAACACAGGCGTGTGCATTTACAGCGAAAAAATCCCCTTTCCTTCCCCTACCCACTCTTCAGAATGCAATATTACCAATGAAGGACAATCTAGACATCCTTGGCATAGACATTCGTCGAGAGCTCAATAACACAAAATACATTGAGAGATGTATTGGGCTAGCTTCGCGGAAACTAGGAATACTGAACAAGGTAAAGCGATTCTTTACATCGCACCAGAGGTGTCTGCTGTACAAAACGCAGATTAGACCCTGCGTTGAATACTGCTCTCACCTCTGGGACGGCTCCGCGAAGTATTTGCTGGACGCACTCGACGCTATGCAGCGACGCGCTGTTCGCATTATAGACTGTCCGGAGGTAACGGGAAGCCTTGAGCCGCTAGCCCAGCGCCGAACAATTGCTTCCTTGGCCGCGTTCTACCGTATTTACCACGGTGAGTGTTCTGAAGAGCTCTTCAACCTGATCCCACCCTCTCCCTTCCGATCCCGAACAACGCGTGCCGGGCAGAGATGTCACTCTCATACCGTGGAAACCGTCTTCGCGAGAACCGAGCGTTTTAAACGTTCGTTTCTCTGCCGAACGATGGTGGCTTGGAACGCCCTGCCTGCGCACGTGTTTCCTCCAACATATAACACTGGGTTCTTTAAGCGAAGCGTGAAGAGGCACATTACTGGGTCGTCAAGTTGAGGGCCACTCTCTATAGTATTCCTGTGTACTGTGAGAGTCGCCCTCAATTGCCAGACGTCGCCTCAGCTTACCATCAGGCGGGTAGCGTCAATTTGTCGACCTAAATATAAAAAAAAAAAAAAAAAAAATTATGGATTTTTACAAACTACTTTTGAAGGACTTTATTTTTTTTAATTCCGCGAGACCGCGGCCACTCCCATGTCCATTGCTGCGGGCGTCTCTGGTGACACCTGGCGGACTTTGGCCATCACAGTGTGGTCTCTTCGGTTTTGAAGGACCTATAGTTTATTTTACTTACATTTTGGATTTAATACTCTGCCAACTCCATGTAAAATGCTAACTGTTTGGTCCTTTCCTAAAGACATAAATTTACTAGAGGATGATTTTTTCTTTCGAGGACCTTTAGATTTTGTTCCTTTTTCTGGTAGTATACTCGTGTCCATGTTCTGTTTTGATCCGCCTAAAATAGTATAGAATTGAACTTAAGTTGTGTCAAACATCATAATCTACTTAGATGACACTACCATACAATACACAGATGGGTTGGTTAATACCATAGAGATATTATAAGAGTAGAGATGGTGTAATACAATTTTCCTATTAGACAAAGTGTGACTCTTCGCGGGTGTGAAGGAGTGGTGAGGAGGGGTATAAGGAACCTTAGTCCCGCCCACTTCTTTATTTTCCATCTCGCGGTCAATAGCAAAACTACTTACTTCATTAAATGTCAGTTTACTACGTAGTTTAAACTATCTCACACTCGTAACAGGGACGAACTCTCAGATTTTTGGTACAAAGGAGTTTTATATTTTTTGAATTGCAAATATACCTATCTCAAACTGAACTGTCGAAATTTGCCGTAGGGGTTATATCCAGGTCTAAAGTATAACGGGGCTCCCGTATGGGCGGGTAGATTGACGGCCAACAACGTATCTATTTTAAATGGACTGTTGATAATATTTGGCTTCATTAAATATCTGTTTCGCATCCATCTTGAGGTGAGGACACCCTAGTGTCAACACTGCGAGGCCTCCGACGAAGACACTGAACTCCACACGTTGGTGGAGTTCTGACCGTGGGCGAGATAGCACCGGGACCACATAGTGGGTCTGGGCGTGGATACCCTCTCGCTAGAGTCCATGCCTCAAGCCTTGGTCTACAGCAGGAGTAGGTGGAACGCGGCCGTGTCCTTCTGCGAGCAGGTTATGCTCGCGAAGGAGGCGGCTGAGAGAGTGAGGAAACGTACCCTCCCCACTGAGTTCCGTAGTCAACGGCCAGGGCGCCGCAGACTTATTTACGCCCAGGACCAACGATATCTCCATGATCGGGGCCTGAGGTCGGCGGGATAGCCACCCACCGTCATAACACTTTTCCCTTAAGCGCTTGGCAATGGACGTATGAGAGGCTGCGGCTTTTGGTCGCGGAATTAAAAATGGATGGTCTCAAAATATACTAGTTTCTCGTTTTTGTACATATTTCGTTGCTGCTCCGCTCCTATCATTTTTAGCGTGATGTTATATAGTCTATAACTTTGCTGACGTGGAGGTACCTTATTGCAAGTATGTGCCTGACGCAGTTCTTGAATTAAATTTAATATTTAGCTATACTTTGAATAATAATATTCAATTATACAGCCCATTATGAAACAGTCGTAGGAAACTAGTCTTGTAAAATTATCCGTTTCTAATTGCGGCCCTGTATTTTTGAAGTTTTATGTTTATTGTTGCCAGTTGTCAATAGATGGCGACTTAGACGCGGACGGCTCTATAAAAACTACAGATAAATATTTTTGCAATTAAAAATCACTTACGAGTTAACGTTGAACGAATTCCTGTATGTTTAATTAGTATAAAATGTTAATAGTAAAATATAAGTAGCTAATTAAATTACGTGTTCGTGAAACAAAACGCCGCCATCTATCTTCGAGTAGTAATATATTTGAAGATGTCAAAAAGGTCAAAAGTGAGAGATTTTTCTAGAACAAGTCTAAAAAAAATACAATTAAAATTACTTACGCATGAAATGTGATGCTATTCTTAGCATCAAAACGTCTATCTATATATTTTTTACATGATAGAACACAACACTTCATTTTTATCTTCTTTTATCCTTTTATTTCCACAAAAATTACTGAACTGTCTCAGAATATACATGTACGAAAGCTGATAGTACACTGATAAGCCACGCCCACTTTTTGAAATCGCGCGCAAATTTTATGACGTCAGTGCTCACTTAAAGATTGCACTGTGCACAGTTGCTTATGGCATGTCCTCTCTTATAATACGTCCATGGTTAATACCACTGGTAAAACGACATTAAAGGTAATCCCAAATAGATTGGAATAAAAGGTCATTGACACCAAAGAACAAACAACCTGTCGATGCGGGGTGAGGCGGACGGCAGGATCGCGCTCATTTTGTAGCGGCCCGAGTGAAATAGTGTTATGGTTCACAATTCCCTGGATAAAAAGTAGCCTATATTACACCTTATTACATCAGCTGTCTGCCAGTGAATATCCCGTTAAAATCGGTCCAGCCATTCTAGAGGTTAGCGGGAACAAACAGAAATAAACAAGACACAAAAATTTAACAAATAGTATGACATGAGTAAAAAGCTGGTAATTTCGAATTACACAGACACTTCAATTTTATTCATCTGTATGGACTCTCATCCCAAACAAAGTTGACTTACCTTTCAAACATGAAAAATGTAAATTCAAAACAGCTGATCTAATATCTCCTGCTGATGAATTGACTACACAATCAATTATATCGGTCTTTGGTGTGGTATATATTGCAGTATGTTTTTTACTTATTAAAGTTGCGACCCTTTTTAGTGCGGATTTCAGATTTGTAGTGGCAGCACTGTTAAAACTGGAAAAGGATTACATCATTTCTTAAATACACCAGTAGTACGATACACCATACATTTACACAAATATGAAAAGTAATTTGTTTCATCATCATCATCATCATCATCTCACCCCAGTTGACACCCATTGCTGGGCATAACCTATCCCTCAGTAGGGAGGGTCTTGAGCCTATATGTAGGCTCAAGACCCCCCTACTGAGGGCCACGCTGGCCAGACGGGTTGGTATAAATATATTTTTGAACGTAAACTGGGTTTTGTGTAGAGTTGATCCTTCTCTAAACACCTACGTTTATATTTCTAAATACGTACTTAATATGTATACATAGAAAATACCCAAACTCCGAAACAAACATTAGTGGATCACACAAATAATTGATTCTACCCGGAAGCTCAGGGATGGCAGTAGCATACACATACCACTGCGCCACCGGGGTTTTCTTATTTGCTTACAGAACCATAATACAGAGTGGACATATTTCACAATAATCTACCTCAATAATTCAGCTCTTAAGAATTACCGCCGGGCGCCACTGGGTATGGGTATTCTTTCGGTGCTTACAGGAGGCACTTGGCAGTGGACGTAGATGCGGCCGCGTCCTAACGCCGCGGATTAAAAAGAAAAAATAACACTAAGAATAAGAAAAGCTTACGTAATATGTTGTATACTAAATTGTTCCTTCAGTCCTGGTGTGAAAAGATGAACAGCACTGTTCTTGCTATCTGTATGTGACTCAGAACATATGAAAACTATAGGAGATTTGGCTCTGTTTTTATATTGGCTGAAAGAAATACCAGTTTCAGTTAATATCAGGTTGCAATCAGTTATTAATAATTGCTGCTACGTCAACTATTTATGGCATTAAACCATTTATGATGCAGTAATCTTGGAAATAGGCTCTCTACATCAATCAGACCCAATACTTTCTGGGGCTTACCGGTTAAGACTTCATCACCTGCAATGGAGCTACCTACCCTAATGGAGCATACTTTCCTGGGCCACATAACAATCGATGACGCTCATAATATTATCTAAGGAGTAGGCAGAAATAGTAGGTGAAATATGAGGGCCATTTGACTGGTAGATTGTTGGAAGAATGTATCTATCAAATGAAGAGAATAAATATTTCAATATTTAAAATAATAATTCAATACTTACTGTAGTACATCTGTAAATTCAGAGGGGGTTCGTAAAAATGTGTTAGGAAAGTCTTCAATCAAAACTAATTTTCTGCTGTTGTCATCTAACAGAGAGGTGAAATTTGCTGCATTGAGAATGAAATCCAGGAATTTCAAAGATTGCTTCTGTTTAAATTCATATTCACCTAAAATTTAAAGCACCTCTAGAATAAGTAGATAACGGAATGCAAATATTTAATTACGCAACTGCCTTGTTGGCACAGTGGTATGTGTATGCGACTGCCATTCTGAGGTCTCCGGTTCGATTCCCCGGTTGAATTAAATATTTGTGTAATTCACTCATTTTAATGTTTGTTTCCAAGTTTGAGTGTTTTCTATATAAACTATGTATGTATTTAGAATATACAAAATATGTTTATCAGTTGTCTAGATATCATAGCATAAGCTTATAGATTAATTCGACTGCCTCGGTGGCGTGATCGGTAGTGCATCCGTTTTCGACGCCGGAGTCTCGGGTTCGATTCCCAAACGGGAATGGAAAAAGTTGGGACAAACTTTGTGTGAAGACAGATATGTCTGTACCGAAGTCTGGATGTTTCCTATGTATATGTATGTATTTACAAAAAAGAAATTAATTAAGTAGGTGTTAAAAACTAACCATTATCAGAAGGAATGTCTATATCAATTGGAGTAATCCATTCAATAATTCTTATGTTATATTTAGCTGCCAAAATCTTTAAAGTTATAGTTTTCCCACAGCCTACTGGTCCAGTCATCAGCAACATATCACCATTGTTGTTATTAGTAACTGACTTGATCCACTCATCAACTTCTTGGATTTTCTTGTGATGTACTGCTAAGTCTTCTACAGTTACTGGTTCAAAGTTCTTTATCCAAGTTTGATGGTCTACTATTACAATATCACATTTTTTTGGTAACTCAGTTATCAATACCTGCAACAGATCAGTTCTTTTTTTTTTTTGATGACTAAATTTGAGTGCGTTTGACCACAATCTTACCTGATGTTAAGTAACGATGCGGTCTAAGATGAAGCACGCAAACTCAAATAATGCCTATTTACTCTTGCCTTGAAAATCCCAAGATTATATGTATCGGGGAACAATGACGCTGGAAGGGAATTCCATTCCTTAGTGGTTCGCATGATGAAAGAAGAAGCGAATCGAGAGGTACTGTGGAATATCGACCACATACGGATGGAATCTCAGACCACGCCTTGATGTCCGATGATGGAATGGTGCTTTAGTTCAAGAACAACTTTGAATGTATGCATTATTAATAAATAATAAACTGGGGATTTAGATTTTACCTGATCAACTTCGGTATCCGCATCCTTTAAATTGCTTTCCTCCTCTTGTCTAGTGTCCTTTGATGTAAAATTGTCATCAAATTCAGGTTGGAACCACTTTACCTGATTAAATTGTAGTACAGTATAAATATTTTATGCATGGTAGATTATGTATGTAAAGTCATTTTTGTTGAATATTATTATTCGTACTTATTTACCTTTTTACTTTTGGTGGACATATCAAGATATAGGTATCACGGTAGCGACTTATTACCTATATGAATTTCACATAAGAATTGAAATCACTACCAAATTTTTATATTTCGGTATGAGGAGTCGAACGAAGTAAGATTTCCGAATAACGTTGTTTCTTTCAACTTTATCTATTTTCAATATTTTTCATGTTCTGTCGAACTGGCGAAAGAACTTCTTCCTGTCTTTATTATGGGCATGGCCCCTGCTTGCGCCTTGCAGCAAATTGCCAATATCCAGTCTTCGTAAGTAAAGGAAGGCGAAAGGACTATTTCCTGTAATTCCAGTCCAAAAAAAACTAAAGTCAAATAGTAGGTACCTACCTACACAACAACAAACAAAAGTGACAACTGAGTCAACTGACAGTAAATTGACTTTAGTAAGTACATTTACGAAGACAGAGTTATGTACGAGGATTTATGAGAAGAAAGAACGGCTTTAGCTTATTTTTTCGTTATCATAACGGAAACCTTTCCAAGTAAAATTAAATATATTGCATATTTGAAAGATGAATTGAGTGCACCAATATTTGTTCTAAAATACAAATAATTTCCTACTTTATCTAGTGTTCATGTTCAAGACCTATGTACGAGACATTTTTAAACGCACTTTCGAATTACGTAAAATTGACGTCTTTTCTTTTTAGATATTTTAGTTTTAAGAGCAACCAGGATAAAGTGTAGTTGTATTAGTTGTAAGTGAACTACTGTGCACCTTTGGAATTACTTAATAATTAGATTTGGTTATCTGGCTGGTCGTTACTGTTTTTGGCAGTACTAACCTATGTGATCTTGTTTATTTTGGTTTGCAGAAAAATGCAGGCAATCAAATCTCTGGGAGCGACAGTTCCTTCCACAATTTTATCAGTTGTAAAGAAAGGTGCCCTAGCCCCTGCCGTAGAACAAATACGTCAAACCCATTTACCAGCCCCAAAGCCCAATGAAAGACGCCCGTACTCCCCGTTCCAAGATGCAACTAACATGGCTGAAATGGCAGTGGCTCGACTTGATGATTTATTGAACTGGGGTAGAAAGGGTTCAATATGGCCTATGACGTTCGGTTTGGCCTGTTGTGCTGTAGAGATGATGCACATCGCAGCTCCTCGTTATGACATGGACAGGTAGCTAAATTAATTGTGAAAGTAATAGTAAAAAATAATTATTGTGATTGTGAATAAACAGACTTAAAAACATTATAGAATAGTATTCAGAATATTTACCTAAAAAATTAACCATCTAGTTGAAATATGTATTTTCAATATTGACGAAGTATTCATTACTGATATACAGATTTTTTTCAAAATCTTTAGTTTTACAATAGCTATCTCTAACATCTTCATTAGTGCTATATTACTTACTACAGTATTTTTCTGTCAGATATGGTGTAGTTTTCCGTGCATCCCCCCGCCAGGCTGATGTGATGATTGTAGCTGGCACTTTAACCAACAAAATGGCTCCTGCCTTAAGGAAAGTATATGATCAGATGCCAGACCCAAGGTGGGTCATATCTATGGGCAGCTGTGCCAATGGTGGTGGATACTATCATTACTCTTATTCTGTAGTAAGGTAAGTAATTGAAAGGATACACTGTAGTTAATTATTTTGTAATGTTTACTCACAGGAGGTCTTGACCCGAGAGTTTAAAATAGGTACAGCAAGGACTTGCTTATGTGGATTACCACACCATACAGATAATAGGTGATAAATGAAAATTTGGCCAAATCATCGCAATCTCAAAGGTTTAGAGTGGCCACCTCGCGACATATCAGGTCACCAAACAACATGTTTTCCCCTTTACTAGCCATATTTGGTAAGAACGTAATAACAATTTATAAATGTATGTTAACTTATCTTTATTAGACGACAATCGTCATTGTTAATGAACACTATTTATCCTAGTAAAGTAGATATCTTTAAGTATTTATGGAGATTAGCACGTTCAAGCAAACAAATTATCTAAATTTATAATATTAGTAAAGTTCAATAGGAAGAAATATCCATTCAACGCTGTAGCCTGGCTCCCAATTTTCATATATTTAAATAATGCATATCACAGAAGCATCCTACTGGATGCCACAGTACAAACCCTGAAGCTGTATACAGACCAGAAAGCTCAATTTTGTTACATTTTATAAGCTGTAATTATTACTTTTCAGAGGTTGTGACCGTATAGTACCTGTGGATATTTATGTGCCTGGATGCCCGCCGACAGCCGAAGCCTTGCTCTATGGAGTATTACAACTACAAAAAAAAGTTAAGAGGATGAGAACGCTTCAAATATGGTACAGAAAGTAAATAATATTAATGATAGCCTATTTTATATTTATGTAAATTAATCCCGTTATATTACTGAATAAACTGTAGTGGATGAATCAGTATAGGAGTTTTATTGTCGTTTTTATTTTTAGCATGACTTCAGAGGCCTTTGTGCCATATATCACCATTTGGTTACCTCATATTTGTCCTTCTCATGCTTGAGTTACTATATACCATACCATACCTCTTAATATTTTCTCCCATAGTACCCGTAGTTAGAAGAGTTATACCACTAAGTTGTTAGAAGAGGATCATTTTGGCCTTTATCATTGGGATTTTTCATTTATTAATAAAGAATTATTATGATAAAAATATTTATTTCGTTTTTGTTTCATTAGACTACAACGAGAACAACGCTTAGAAAACCGTTAGTATATTGTGTATAGATAGACATACATACATCACAACGTAATTTTCATAACTTTTGACCTCTGGGGTAAGGGTTTCCCCCCCTTATGGACCTGAAGTAGTTCAAAGCAATTATCTCAGTACAATTATATAATACATACATACATATCACGCCTACATCCCGAAGGGGTCTCTGCCTACCCCTGTGCATTACACACCCACAATTTGCCAGTATTTTTAGTCCCACGTAATAGGGGGCAAACCTATTGCCGTCACCGGGCACATTTATAATGGGTTATGTCCAAAATGGCAGAATTAATTTAACAAAAAGTAGCAGTTATATTGTAATTTTGTAAAACTAATTTTAACCCGTTGCCTTGCAATTATATAAAATTAAATTATATTCTACACCTTGTACCTACACAGGAACGAAAAATTAAATTGAACGTGTTAAAGTTGGTAATAAAACATATATACCTATATGTGGCAGGTTCATGGTGAAATCAGGTTTTTGACCCAACGCCGGAGAAAGACAAAATGTTTACTCGATTATATCATAAACCTAAGAAAATCCAAGTTTTTGATCAAAAATCTAAACTTGTTCAGTTTTATGATAAAATCTAACTATCGATTGGTACATTTGCCTGGCGGTAATAAGGAATAATGTGTGCTGGGCCCTGGCGGACCTACTTTAAGGATTTTAAACTTGATAAGCATCTATATTTTACTATACGCTGTAATGGTTGTGCCTCGCACACCGCACAATATCGCTGAATCTAACCAAATTTATAGTAAAAATTAGCAAACTAACAAAATAAATATAATAAATTAAATCCCAAGCCAAACCCGCGGCATAGGCGTAGTATGTGGCGCGGTCGACATAGAAAGCGGTCCGCAATAAATGTCGATGTTCGTTACACCGACGACGCCGGCAGCCGATTGAGACGGTTCTACCGCCAGCTGCCGGGGTGTCACAGACCACCTTGTACGACCAGTCCGCGAAGACGTCTACCACTCCACTCAGTGCTAAAGTTTACCACTTAACGACGACACCGCGGAGTTTTAAATAAGTAATCTAGTTTTCGAGTGTTATACCCCATCATAATTGGGGTTCACCGTTCACCCGATTTTGACGTTGACGCTCACCGTTGACCTTCACCGTTGACCTCCATCGACGACCTTCAACGTTCACCTCTTCACCTCTGCGTGCGCGCCTACCCGCGCAGCGCCCTAAAAGGAAGCCACCACCTACACTACCAGCACCTGCCGACCAGCGGACATCAGGCCGAACTATACGCTGCCGCACAGGACACAGGGGACAGACAGGGCAGTGGCATCCTTTATTGATATACGTCGGTTCTAGATAATACGATTGCGGGTCGAACCTACGATCTACCCTGACAACTAATTTACTAATAAATTATTGTAACAATACTAGTACCTACCTAGTCTTATTATTTTCATCTACTACCTAAAAGAACTCGTTACAACGCAATTAAAAATAGTTATACCTTTAGATTCATTGTAAAACAGAAAATGAAGGGGTCCCGCGCTGAAGAGCATACTCTGCCGCGGGGCCACAATCATAATTCAGTTACTAAAGCTTTTTCAAATGCGTAAATGAAGCCAAAATTTACTATACAGGATGAATATTTCAAGAGGGCTTGGATGGCCAAATCCGGAACTACCTATAAGGAATAGCGAAAAATGCTCAAAGGAGTCACGAGCCTGATTTTGATGAAACTTAAAACCTCATCATTAGATTTTTTAAAAACTTTATGAAAATTCTAAGTTTTCCTTAAATTTGCCGTAGGTATATCATTACTTCCCAGAATTTGATCCTCAACAGCAACACTATCGTATGGTGTAATAATAAAGGTGTGATTTTTTTTCTAAATCAATGGGTTCGTTTCATATCGTATTGGTAATACTACTAAATATTTTTGCTTAGCTACTAAATACTACTAGAACACTATAAAATAATAGAGCACTGAGCACGTTTCATTCGATTTCATGACTTCTTCCCACCCGCCATTCTGACCATAGTATTGTATTCTCTTTGATTCTGACGAACACGATTATAGCTAAGCTAGGATTATAGGTTTAAAAAAAAATCTAATGATGAGGTTTTAAGTTTCATCAAAATCGGGCTCGTGACTCCTTTGAGCATTTTTCGGTATTCCTTGTAGTTCCGGATTTGGCCGTATAGGAATATAGTAAATTTTGGCATCATTCATATAAATAATCTTCTCTGAAATCAAAATTAATTGCAGTTCGTTTGTCCACTAAAACTCGGGAACGTCCTAATAGTACTCGATCCTAATAGTACGAGTATTATCCTTAGTAGGTGTGCATAGGCTTAAGGCCGTGTTTCCACTGACGCGGAGCGGGGCGCAGAGGAGCTGAGCGGATATTCATAATAAAAATACAGCGAGGCGATGCGGTGCGGAGCGGAGGACAGCGGGGCGGTGCTGTGCGGAGGACAGCGGGGCGGTGCGGAGGACAGCGGGGCGGTGCGGAGGACAGCGGGGCGGTGCGGAGGACAGCGGGGCGGTGCGGAGGACAGCGGGGCGGTGCGGCCGCCGTCAGTGGAAACGCGGCCTAAGTGTGGGGATTGTGAGGGTGTTTATATTGGCCAAACGGGCCGTAGCTTCGCAACGCGGTATAAACAATCGCCCCGAACGGTCTCGTTTCGCAAAACATTTGTTAGACTCCGGTCACTCCCTACCTAATCCTCACACTTATGACGTTCTACACACCTGCAGCAAAGGACTGAGGCTTTCGGTTTTGGAACAATAAGAAATCTAAAAACATAGACGCTTGAACCCTAATATTTTAACAGATCAACTTAATTTCGCCTCTTCCCCTTTGCTGCGAGTAGGGGTACGTCATTCAAACAACAGTGGTGGGTAAATATAAAATAATTTGGTGTTATGGCTGTGGGTAGAAATAAAAAACCTTAGGATATAAATAGGTGCGGTTTAAGTTGTGGCTCGTTCGAGCGCCGTGCGCCGAGCCATCGACATCTATTGATGATGCCCCTGGTTGGGAGCGAAACAACGTCCACGAAGTTGGCCCCCCATTTATCGATTACAAAAATTTTGAAAGTTGTTCTGGGTTGTTCTAGGTATGTGCTACTTTGTTCCAAAACATTATAGAGCTAAGACTGAAATTTTCAGAGAAAATCCAAAAAAGCTAATTTCTGAGCTGGCCCCACTTTGAAGATATCACAATTCTTGCGGTTGTTCTGGGTTGTGCTAGGTTTGTTCTATATTGTTCCAAAATATCGCGCCCGAAAACCAATTATTTTCGCAATTATCGCAAATAATAATTTCTGAGCTGGCCCCCCACTTTTAAGATATCACGATTCTGGCGGTTGTTCTGGGTTGTGCTAGGTTTGTTCTATATTGTTCCAAAATATCGCACCCGAAAACCAATTATTTTCGCAATTATCGCAAATAATATTCTTTTAACTGGCACCCCACTTTAAAGATATCACGATTCTGGTGGTTGTTCTGGGTTGTGCTAGGTTTGTTCTATATTGTTCCAAAATATCGGGCCCGAAAACCAATTATTTTCGCAATTATCGCAAATAATAATTTTGGAACTGGCACCCCACTTTTAAGATATCACGATTCTGGTGGTTGTTCTTGGTTGTGCTAGGTTTGTTCTATATTGTTCCAAAATATCGCGCCCGAAAACCAATTATTTTCGCAATTATCGCAAATAATATTTTTTTAACTGGTACCCCTCTTTAAAGACATCACGATTCTGGTGGTTGTTCTGGGTTGTGCTAGGTTTGTTCTATATTGTCCCAAAATATCGCGCCCAAAAACCAATAATTTTCGCAATTATCGCAAATAATATTTTTTGAACTGGCAACTTTTAACATATCACGATTTTGGCGGTTGTTCTATGTTTTTTCTATATTGTTCCAAAATATCGCGCCCGAAAATCAATTATTTTCGCAATTATCGCAAATAATAATTTTTCGAAAGAATCATTTTCAAATGGTTATTTATGTAATTAATTTAGTATTTTTATAATAGTGCTTGACATAAAATTGTAAAATTTTGACATTCATAATGTGCTCTTTATGTGCCTAAACTGAATAAATGAAATTGATTCTTTGATTCTTTAATTCTTTAACTGGCACCCCACTTTAAAGATATCACGATTCTGGCGGTTGTTCTGGGTTGTGCTAAGTTTGTTCTATATTGTACCAAAATATCGCGCCCGAAAACCAATTATTTTCGCATTTTGAGCTAGTACCACATTTTCGAACTATCGGGATTACGACGGTTGTTCTCAGCTTAAATTACAAGACAACCATGAAATTTGTCAATATTCTCATCTTTTTTTTGTAGTTTTATGTTGCTGCTGCAAGTACCAATGAAACATTTCATGACGTTATTCAAAAATCGAAATCGAAATCGAAAATATTCGAATTCGTGAAACTTTTCTTAGAAAAGGGTACCAATACAAAGGTATATAAGTAACGTGCGAATGTCTTGCATCATGTTTCGCGCTTCGTACAAGATGGTAGCGTGCCTGGAGTTTCTATCATTGACGCTTTATCAAACATCACTATTTTGTGTGAGCTTATTTTTCAGGAAGAGCCAATAATACCCTAGGCCAAAAATAAGAACCTAGGGTTTATATAATACAAGTAGCTAAGAGTGTGTCGATGGTATAGGATCACAATACTGTTTACGGAAGTGCCCGGTGCACTTAACTGGGGGTCCACAGGCGACGGCGGTCGGCCGGCGGGATCCGCTGGTGTCCTCCAATCAATTTTGTTCTAGCTGACGAGTTGCTCCGGGTCGAAGGCCACAGGAGCGACGGCGCAGCGTCTGGTTGCTCAGCAATCGTACTTTCTTCATATATGGCTTGTTCTAAGCCTCAAGATAGTTCTGGAAATGACACAAGCAACGGATTAGATATCGGCTCGGCACCGCTTGCCGTAGGCCCCACATGTAAATCGCCGTACAGGTTCCCTAATTGTCGGACGCGCTGCACAATTATTTACATGAGGGTACACGGCAAGGTTACACATAACACAGGATTATACAAACATGGGAACAGGGAAAACACAGACAGGTAGTTGGCTCATCCCTATATATCGGTCTCCCACCGGCGGCAGAAAATCTAAAAGAAAGAATTAAATAATAAAATATAGCTATAGGCCCAACACAAATGTGGGTATATTTCAAAAGATTATTTTTCTACCTATTACGTGTCGGAGACAAAGTTCCTAAAGAGTCTGCGTTATGCGTATTTCCCATCTAACAATTAAAACTTCACTAAATTAGGGAACCCTAAATTGACGGTCCCTAAATGGCAGTCTAGATAATAAAATGTTACTGAAAAGTATCTCACCCATTGTGAGATACTTTTCACCAATCTAGGGAACCCCAATATGACAGTCCTTCTATGGCCGTCTCGATAATAAAATATTAAATAATAGTGAATATTCCAGATAGGTGGAATATGATCTAGATATTTGAATTTACGTTAAACACAATATAAATTTAGAAAAATAACGGTTTCCCGCTTAAGGCCGCGCCCCAAATGGTACGGCTTCACAATAAAATATGTCGGGTAGGTGAATTATCTCAACCCGGTTTCTCCTTCCTCATATTCGCAATTTAAAATTATAAAACTATAGTTTACTGCTTAAGGCCGTAGGTGATTAGCCCTTAAGAGAATTTTAGGTAGAAATATTGATGACAATTTATCATTATATTCGATAGTGCAATGTTACTAGGTGCTAGTATTCCCTACGAGTTTATAAAATAGGTAATTGCATGGACAACATACATAGATAGGTAATACAAAATAATAATAATAAAATAAAATAGAAGTTATTTAACCTCACCGTCCTAACTGTTTTCTTGTATATTTTGTGGCAAGAAATTCAGCACCGCCTGATTTTGATATTTAATTCGATAAACACATTAATTACTCTAACCACTGTCGGAACCCAGGACACTCACGGAGTCTAAACAAACTATAGGTTTACTTTAACTTACTGATAATTTATGAATTAGCTATCTGGTAATATTCTAATTATGGATCGCGCGGTTGGCATTATAGAAGCTATTCTGTTCACAGCACTTACCCCGGATATACGGGAACGGAAAACTAACTGCACAAGTTGCACACACTGTTATAATCTATACTTGTTCTGAATTAATTTAAATTTGGTAAATTCAATACTTCGTTAACGGTGGTTACGGCAGCCGTGCGTTGATGAGATTTCAAATATGCGAATGTGCTTGCTCGTTGTCTGCACGGGTTTATCTAACCTCTGGTGTGGTAATGGAGTGGTCTAGACAATCTACACATCGATATCCGCGCGCGCGCCGCCATTGGTCGGCTGCTAGATCCTTATCTGTTCGATCTCGACCAATTGAGCGAAGTAATTTACTCATTGTTCGAACCGGTCCGCTAATGTAGATTCCATTTAGTGATGCTACCAAACGCAATATGTTTAATGTCGATGTTAACACATCGTAACACCTAGCCTGGAGGAACGTAGGGAGTGCAAAGTATGCAATACCGTCTTCACAAGGCAGCCAGTGACCGTTTCATTAGATATTGACACCATCATAAGTCATGGGTACGAAAAAATAAGCGATGCTATAAAAGCTAACGAAATTTCTATTTCGAAAAAGATTTGTGTGAAATGTAAAATGCTTTGTTGAAACGAAATTCGACTATCGATCTCACGCTTTTATAGAGTGTATTGAAGATGTTGACGCTAGGTTTGAAATAAAACAATTTCCCACGTCGATTAACTTACGCGGATCTTCGTTTCAGCTTGCTGGGATTGCAGATTACCACGCTGGTGGTAAATCCGCTGGGCACTACACTGGCTGCGTCATATACGGCGATACGTGGTTCCGTATAGATGATTTGGTTTCAAAACCAAAACAGATTTCAAAAAATGACGTCATCAACGCAGTGTTCTGTATTTACGTTCGAGTTTAAATGACGAATTTGAAAAGCGACTACTGTATTAAATTTAATAATAATATAATATCAAAGGCTTCCTAAAACTCAAGTTTTCAAAGTCGTCTACATAAAACTCAATAGTTTTAAAGGCTTTTTAGTTGTAATGTTTACATCCAAAGGAGTTGTGTGGAAAAGTTTGGTTGGATTTTCCACGTATCTAAGAAAAATATCAAGAAAAAAACAATCTGAAAAAAAGTATAAAATACAAAATAAAAAAAAAACATTTTTAATTCCTTAAAAAAAACAAAAACAAAAAATAAAAACAATACGAAAAAAGAAAAAATACACAATAAAAAAAAAGTTCATTTTTAATTCATTAAAAAAACAAATGACTAAAAAAACACAAAACAAATACAAAAAAAAAAGATGGGCGTATTGACAAATTTCATGGTGTTAAATCTTTAATGCGAATATTTTTTTTTAATGGTAACTCCATGTCCTAAGATTCTAGCATAACTCGGCACAATGTTTGTTTCCTTTAGTTTTAAACGTAGGAATACCGTCTGTCATTTATTTCTGATTATTCAAAAAATAAAAAGTTCTTTTCTTTCTTTAATTCATTAAAAAACAAAACATAAAACTACTAAAACAAAACATAAAACTACAAATAAAATGAGAATATTGAAAAATTTCATGGTTGTCTTGTAATTTAAGAAAAATAAATTTAATCGAAAATTTATATAACTTTTTTTGGAAATCAATATTTTGAAACGAAAAAGAACAAGCTGAGAACAACCGTTATAATCCCGATAGTTCGAAAATGTGGTGCTAGCTCAAAAATTATTATTTGCGAAATTTGCTAAACATAATTTGTTTTCGGGCGTGACATTTTGGAACAATATAGAACAAATCTAGAACAACCCAGAACAACCGCCAAAATCGTGATATCTTAAAAGTGGGGTGCCAGTTCAAAAATTATTATTTGCGAAAATAATTGGTTTTCGGGCGCGATATTTTGGAACAAAATAAAAATAAAATAACGTTAATTATCTTTGAAATTTTTAGAAAATTATTTAGATTCGTCAATAGTTGGTGTGACTCTACCGAGGGTTCCAAAATGCAACGAGACTGAGAAGAGCCCTCAAGAAACTCAGTTCGGCTTTTTTCCAAAATATTTAATCTTAAATCTAATACAGAGTTATTTAGAAAGGAGCAATTCGTGTTACAACCAGGCAGCCTTGTCATCTAAGAAATCATTAATACTATAATAAGCTTTATGGCACAATTTACGTTTTATTAGTTTTTTAAATTTATTAACAGATAAATTTGCTATTTCTGTTGTCGTATTGTACATTCGAATAAAGTTCCCCGCAAAAGAATTACTCACTTTATGAAGCCTAAATTTAGTAACAGCCAGTTTATCCTTATTTCTTAAGTTTAGATTATGATTATCACTATTTTTCACAAATTTACTTTTGTTCTTGTGGGTATACAATAAAATTTCATAAATATACTGTGAATACACTGTAAGGATGTTAATATGCTTAAACTTATCTCTTAATGACTCCCGAGACCCCATTCCATAGATAGTCCGGACAGCCCTCTTCTGCAACACAAAGATGCATTCAATATAGAACACAATATAGAACAAACCTAGCACAACCCAGAACAACCGCCAGAATCGTGATATCTTAAAAGTGAGGTGCCAGTTCAAAAATTATTATTTTGCGATGAATGCGAAAATAATTGGTTTTCGGGCGCGATATTTTGGAACAATATAGAACAAACCTAGCACAACCCCGAACAACCACCAGAATCGTGATATCTTAAAAGTGGGGTGCCAGTTCCAAAATTATTATTTGCGAAAATTGCGAAAATAATTGGTTTTCGGGCGCGATATTTTGCAACAATATAGAACAAACCTAGCACAACCCAGAACAACCGCAAAAATCGTGATATCTTTAATGTGGGGTGCCAGTTCAAAAAACATTATTTGCGATAATTGCGAAAATAATTGGTTATCGGGCGCGATATTTTGGAACAATATAGAACAAACCTAGCACAACCCAGAACAACCGCCAGAATCTTGATATCTTAAAAGTGGGGGGCCAGCTCAGAAATTATTATTTGCGATAATTGCGAAAATAATTGGTTTTCGGGTGCGATATTTTGGAACAATATAGAACAAACCTAGCACAACCCAGAACAACTACCAGAATCGTGATATCTTAAAAGTGGGGGGCCAGCTCAGAAATTATTATTTGCGATAATTGCGAAAATAATTGGTTTTCGGGCGCGATATTTTAGAACAATATAGAACAAACCTAGCACAACCCAGAACATCCGCCAGAATTGTGATATCTTCAAAGTAGGGGGCCAGCTCAGAAATTAGCTTTTTTGGATTTTCTCTGAAAATTTCAGTCTTAGCTCTATAATGTTTTGGAACAAAGTAGCACAAACCTAGAACAACCCAGAACAACTTTCAAAATTTTTGTAATCGATAAGTGGGGGGCCAACTTCTTGGACGTAGCGAAACACGTGTCGAGGTTTATTATTATTTTTTGCACGATAACACAACTCTCATATTTATTGCATTTTCAAAATTATTTCTCTATTCTTTCGGCCTAATTTTAAGTGGGTTTGGAGGGCGGTCTTGTGCATGAATAAATACGAGAGTTGGGTAATTTGCATGTGGCGGAATATTGCAAAGTAATTAGGTTTATTTAATTTAAGTACTAGATCCCGCTGCAGAATTAGTGCACTCATCGAGTGTTTGCTAAAAACCAAATTTTTACTCATATTTATGATCAGGAGAATATGTACCTACCAGGTTGCCTATAAAAATGTGGCCGCTAGTATTTTTAATTAAATTATTGTTAATTGATGTCGGTAAAAATGTCATTCACTTGTTTTTTAAATAAAATATCGTCCACTTCACGGCAATATAAAGACTGAAAAATCACGGCTGCCGTTGCGCACTTGACCGCACCTCTTCGCAGCCAGGTGTAAGCAGTAACACTAGCATTCGACGCATGCGCAATGGCTTAATAGCCACAGTAACAATAATTTAATTAAAAATACTAGCGGCCACATTTTCATAAGCAACCTGGCAACAAATATGAGTAAAAATTTGGTTTTTAGCAAACACTCGATGAGTGCACTAATTTTGCAACAGGATCTTAGACTATAAATATTCTTTGAAATTCAGGTAAGGTTTTAACCTATCAACGGATAGGTGACATGAGGTTCGCCGGGACAGCTAGTCGGTAATATAGATTTCTTGTCCTATTATTTCAGTAAACCTGATAACGGCTATAGGCTTGCCCCCTTTTACATGGGACCAACAAAATATAACTGGCAAAGTGTAGGTGTGTAATACAGTGGGATAGGCAGAGCCTACCCCTTCGAGGACATAGGCGTGATTTATATCTGACATTTAAAAGTATTGATGCTCTTGATTATACTTATCACTGAAAAGGAGCAGGATCGATGATAAAAAAATCATATTGGTATAAAAATCAAAAGTTTTTAATGGTATTTTCTGAATCGCACCAAGCTTTCATTTACTTTTTAGTATACAGAATTATTTTCAATAAACTATAATAATATATTTTTAAGTCGTTCTACAGATTGTACGAACGCAAACTGTTACAGCATCTCTAGACAGATTCTGAATCCTATTTTGTCTGACTCAATGCCCTCTTTCAATTGAACCGATCATGGCACATAATACTTTACTATCACTTCATGTTCACCAAGGTGTACTAAATGAATTTCAAATTGAATATACTTACGTAAATACAATTTGAAAACAACTAATGATGTATGATGTATACAAATCTGACCATTATTGTATTACTGTTATAATATATCTAAATATCTGAGAAAACACTACTTTGAAGTCAGACAAAATGTATTTCAAAACACAACAATATCACATATTTTAAATGCATTACATTGTAACACCACTACAACCGAAACATAGTTCACTATAGGATTAAATAAATAAATAATGTTTCACCGGTACAATCGAAAAAACCATTGAGATTTTTAACGGAAGAATAAAGTTATCTCCCGATGCAATAATAATTTATGGGATTTTCTTTCGTATGACGTTAAATAAACCAATTCTATATTTTAACACTAATTTACATACTAATATTTACAGGTATTTATAAGTATATATAAATATGTATAATTATATCGATAACCATTCAGACAATCTTATCCTTCGCAGCAATCGACGATCTCGTGTATAATTAACTAATAATGGTCACCATAACAACTCGATAGATATTTCCACGTAAATAAACAAGCGGTAGTGCGGAGGGCGGCGCGGGCGCGGGCGCGGCCACTCCTCGTCCATCATATTGCACGACACTATACCATCAACAAGTCTCTCTCAGATGCCACTACACTATGTACACGGTGCGACTATCATCGCGGCTCCTCCTTCTTGAGCAGGTCGAGCGGCGCGATAGGCGCGAGCGGCGGGGCGAGCGGCGCGTGCTGGTGCGCGTGCGCGTGCGGGTGCGCGCCCAGCGGGGGCAGCGGCGCGTGCGGGTGGCCATGCGGGAGCGCGTGTGGGTGCGCGTGCGCCAGGCCGCGGTGCAGCAGCGGGTTGGCCTTCAGCTGGTGGTGGTGCGCGTAGGCGCTCAGCATCTTGGCGCGGTCCTCCTCGGCGCGAATGGCGGCCTCCACGATGGGCGCGAACCGCATGTGCTGCAGCGGGTCGAACCGGTACGCGTCCCAGGGCGAGGGCGGCGGGTACACGCCCGGGGGAAGCGCGGCGGGCGCGTGCCGCACCACCTCCTTGCGGTCCCGCTCCTCCTTGATCGGCTCCACGGTGCCGTTCCGCAGCGGAGAACGCGTGCGCGCCCGCTCCATGTCCCGCTCCCGCTGCTCCCTGTGCTTGCGCCGCTCGCGCTCGTCACGCTCGCGCCGCTCTCGCTCGTCACGCTCCCGGCGCGCGCGCTCGCGCTCCTCGTGGTCGCGGCGCACGTCGGCGGCGGGCGGAGGCGCGACGGGCGCGGGCGGCTGCGGCGGCGGCGCGCGCCCAGCCCCGCGCCACGCCTCGTGCAGGGAGAGCGGCGCGTGGTGCACGGCGTGCAACGGCGAGGCGAGCGCCAGGTCGCGTGCATACGGCGCCAGGCCGAAGTGCGGCCCGGCGGGGTAGGCGGGCGGGCCGGGCCCGTAGCGGCCGAACGGCGACACCCCTGAAACGCGCAGGGCTCGGTGAGAGGCTGCGAGCGCCGGGTCGGGCGCGAGGCCGAGGGGCGACAGGGCGGAGGGCGCGCGCCGCAGCGTACCTAGGTGCGGGTGGTGCGGCATGTAAGGCGCCGGCGGCAGCTCGTAGGGTGAGCGGTAGGGCACGGCGGGCGGCGGTAGCGGCCGCAGCTTGTCCTTGTCGACGCTGGACACGAGGCCGCCGGCGCCGCCGGACCTCTCCTTCTGCTGGTGGTTGTAGATCTCCCACGCTATCCGCACGTGCATCGCGTTCCATTTTCCGGTTTTCTAATGACAGATACGCGTCGTTAGTATGCGGTACGTAGACGAAAACCATGAGAAAACATATAATGAGCATGCGTGAAAAATAGATAAGTGCAGAGAAGGAGACCTACCGCGACAGCAGGACGTGGTGGTGGTTTAGAGGCGGAGTCGCTTGCGGCCGACACTACGGGCTGTTAACATTATGCGATGCAGGGTTAATGATCGTAGCAAAACAAAACTTTATGTTAAGCGTAAGCTAGAATTAGATGTCAAGAAATAATAATAATATTAGTAGATTTATAATGATGCTATGAAAAATTATGTGATGAATGATTATTTTTAGAGATTCTATAAATATTATAAATGTAGCTTTGTGATCTTACATTTTATTTCACAGTCAAGTAGTAATTATAAATTATTCAATAAGATAAAAGTGACGCATTTTCAACAAAAACACATTTTCACTAATTTGGCTTATATTCATTGACCAGTGTCGCCACAAGGCATCATCAGGGCCTAAAATAACTAAGATAAAAGTATGTGTTTTTGTTCAATATAGCTAAATTCATGAAGTGGCATCAATCGACAATATAAATAGTATGAATGAGATGATATTATAGCATTAGTCATACCAACTCTTGTCAAGTAATGTGGATACCTTGTTGTAACCAGTTGATTGGTGCTAACTTTATTATAATTTGCTACCGTAAGATCCCGTTTATAGTTGTAACTAATAAGAACGTGTTGCAACTACCGTACAGTGTAACCTTTCGGTAAAAAAATATCAACTTGACTAAGTACAGTTACGGAGATAATTAGTTATGACGCGTTTCGGGTTCTTACAATAACATGTACATATCACATCGCGACATCTTGTGCCATAATTTATGTATTGTAACATTCTTCTTCACACAGATGTGAGATGATCATGGTCAAGAGCTTAACTAATATTTACATACGTCTTTGGGCTAGAATTTAATTTAATCAAATATTTGTATGATTCACAAATGTTTGTTGCAGAGTTTCGGCGTTTTCTATATATAAGTATATATTTAGAAATATTTAATTATGTTTATTAGTTGTCTAGATCTCGGGGGGTTCGTGGTCTAGTGGTAACCGACAATGTTAACACATTGCAAAGGTTAAGCAACATCGACTCAGGCCGGTCTTAGGATAGGAGACCATTTCTTAAGACATTGAGACCCCTCCGTGCCTCGGAGAGCACGTTCAGCCGTCGGTCCCGGTTGTCATACTAACATCCATGGCAGTCGTTAGCCCTAAATCAAAAATCCGACCAGTCTAACTACAGAACTTCGATATCACTCATGGGTTGTGAAGGTCAGATGGCAGTCGCTTCACGGAAAATATCTAAGTTCAGCCGAATCGCAGTTAGACTGGAAAGCCGACCCCAACTGAGTTGGGAAAAGGCTCGGTGAATGAGTTGTCTAGATCTCATGTCACAAGCTTATTTGTTTAGTTTGGACTAGATGACGTCGTGTGAGAATATCCGATTTTTATTTTATTTACCTTAGGTGCATAGGCAGTGATGGGTGCGGGAGGTACATAGGGTCCTGGCGGGTGAAGTAGACTAGAAGTATACGGGTAGCCAAGGCCGAGGCCGGTGCGGTACAACGATGACATTTTGCTCACTTCTTTGAACTAAAAAAAGTAAATTTTACAATTTAAGTATGTAATCTTTTAATTTTCTTAGTTATCTACCTACACTAATAATATTAATTAGTAAAAGGATCCTTGTAAAAAGGGGTATGAATTATTTTTACTCTTATTGGGTATTAGTAGCATTTATAAAAACATTTTTTTTAATTAAATTCCAAGTTCCATCAAGTGCCATCAATCGATAGTATAAAGTCTGAATTTTTCTACCATTATTAGTTTTGGAACAGTACAACAAGAATTTCGTACGATGACTCGTCACTACCCATCTCTATCACTCGCACACAACTATTTATCTGTCTTGCTCACATACATGAAAGCGAGTCGGAAAAGTAGTTGTGTTAGAGTGACAGAGATAGGTAGTGCGGGGTCATCGTACGAAATTATATATGCTTCGCTACCACATGGGAAGCACAAGATTTCAATTAAAAAAAAATACAAAATCAGTTCACCAAGTTATTGAATTGAGAACTTCCTCCTTTGGTGCCGAGCGTCGACTGTCATGTCTGTCAGTGAGTGTCACGCGTGTGCTAGCTGCATCACAGGCGAATGGCACCTATGGTGTTATGTACTTTGTGTGGAGGGTGTTAGCGAGGGAGAGCTGCAGTAATGGTGGGGTGGTACTCACGAGTGGCGCGTGCGGTGCGTGCGGCGCGTGCGGCACCATCATCTGGTGCGGGTGCGGGTGGTGCTGGTGCGGCGCGGGGTGTGTGGGGTGCGGCGCGGGCGGCGCGTGCTGCGCGGGGTGCTGGTGCACGTGCGTGTGCTGGTGCTGGTGCTGGTGGTGATGCATCTCGGTGCGCACGCCGTGGGCCGCGCCCGCCGCCGCCAGGAACCGGTTGTCGAGTTCGCGCCGCAGCAGGTCGGCGCCCGGACCTGCAATGAACAACACAACCATCGCTTTACTTATCTGGGAGAGAGATTAAACTTTGAGCATTTTTTTGCATTACAGTTAAACTTTATAGCGCGCCTTTATAGCGCGATTATAATATAAAGCATATAAAGACGGGATGATGTCAACATTGGTCATCATAACTCATTGGTCAGAGCATTCCCCTTGTTAGGGAAAGGCCGTGGGTTCGAGTCCTGCCCTTGACATTTAAATTTTTATGATTAATTTATAATTTCTACCGAAATATAATGTATAGAGTTGCTAATATTAATGCTATATGAAAGTCAAATCTAGCTGTATTTAAACGTAATTGCAACATTACACACTACCATACTAGTAAGTTCCTCAACTGCTAGTAGATGGCGCTCTGGCGACGCCCGTAAGTCGCACATTGATACAATAGTGATTGCAATGTTAGAGTTCTTGGGTTAGTGGTGTATTGGTCAGTTGATAGAACTTTCGCCCGAGACTATAGTCGATTCATTTTGCAAAATTGTTTAAGAAAAGTTAGCACCATATGCAAAACCATATTAGGTGCTTGTCGGAAATTCTTCCGACAAAAAATCCGTCCATCCTTCCGAAATTCCATCCATATTTTTTACTGGGTGTGTAAATGTTTTTCAGATGAGATGTCAACTAAGCCTAATATAATAAATACAAAACTTACTTGTCTGAAACAGTGACTCTGCAGAGAATGGGTTAGGATTAGGCGGCGCGAGCGGTGCGCCGAACAGTGGAGGTGCGGGCGCGAACCCGGACGTGCGCTCTGCACCCGTTGGCCTGCTGGAAAGTTAACGGCACGCGTTATGGAAATTATACCTCACAAAGTAATAACAAGGTCGGTCGAGATGCTATGAAAATGTATATGCGTCTGAAGAGTATTTGGAGCCGACTTCAAACGGCAACTGAAACCCTCGTGTAAAGTAAGGACACCGAGACGAGAAATAAAACGTAAACAAAAGTTCGGGGGTTTAATAACATTTTTATTTGTTTAATTCCTTATTCTAATCACTGTCAATGGATGATTCATTGGAATAGTCCAAATCAGACGTATTTATGACAGAAAGTATCTATTCTATCAATGTTGACAACTATGGTACGAAATGTTTACCTGTACCATGAAACACGCAACGTCAGGTTTCGTCGACAAATTACTGGGTACGAGTGATAAGGACAGAGAAAATAATTGCTCGCAATCTCAATTTAACTTGTAACGGTCCTTTTGTTTACATGTTTTCTCTCGTTTCGTTCGTTGGCCTTACTTTACTTTTCTTAGACGTCGTCTTTTCTATTTTCTATTGTAATTTATTGTTTTGCTAGCTCACAGAAATAATTGACGTTACTGGGGCTAGTACTGTATGTATAATCTGCAAGTTGAATGTGTAGTGATGAGTACTCACGTGACCCCCCAGTGCGCGGGCGGCTTGGCACTCGAGCTGATGCTGGGCACGGTAGGCACGGGCGCGAGCGTGTGGGCCAGGTGTGTGGGAGCCGCGGGCGTAGGCGTGGGCGCGGCCAGCGGCGCCGACATAGGCACGGCCAGCGGGGCGCCCAGTCCACCCACCAGGGATGTACTTAGAGGGGGAGCCAGTGGACCCTGAACATACAACCAGTTCCATTGAGAGGCGACTCCAAAAATTTTAACTGCCTCGTTAACACAGGGGTATGTGTAACGTGGCCGAATAAAATATTTGTGTGATCCACAAATGATTGTTTCGGAATTTGGGTGTTTTATTTACAGCACAAGCTGATAGCTTGGTTTGGGCTAGATGATGTTGTGCGAGTTGTGTGCTTGTTGGAGTCTTAAGGAAATAGGCGGATTTAAGGAAATATAAGGAAAATATACTTGAGTTACATATTTAACAATTTTGACGTTTTATAGTTTGTGACAATCAATCGATATTTTTTTCTATTTTGGTAGGTATTTTTAGCTGATATCATTATGCGTAAAATATTAGCTTACCGGCAACGCTAATGGTGTAGGCACTGGTCCAGCTATCGGTGCGACGAGCGAGGGCGCCAGCGTCGGAGCCGTAGAAGCACCCGACGAGGGAGTACTGCGCGATAAACTGCTAATATTGCTGCTGAAATCATTCCGACCATAGTGTAAGTGTTGATAATTACAACACCAATAATTGTAGCACCTGTAAATGATAGTCAAACTAAAAGATGAGTGAGCGTAAGATGGTCGTGTTTATTCATTTATCTACTCTCATGTCATAAACTTCAAAATGATGATTTCACAAGTTGACATTGAAAGCCTATGATTATGACACCCGTACTATACAGTGAAAGTACCACTGTTTACAAAAAAATAGATTTAAAAGTTCTTTTTTGATACAGATTATGTATGAGATTTTCTACAAATCTATATCGTAAAGTAACTTTTTAAATAATAAGAATGTTGGATAAAATTCTATTTGCAAACAAACTTTTGATACAAATTGTTTGAAGAGTTTTTTTAATCAAACCATAAATCACCTATTCTGCAAAGAGCGCATGCGCGGTTATCTCGGTTTTGCAGTGAATATCTAGTAAATACTTTGATAATGCTGTAAGGCGAAGCCGGTCAAGTTTTAAAAATAAAATCAGTGAAAGTGGAATATTGTGTACAAGTGAGTTTGTTTTAAATGTCCGCTAACTACTATTATAATAACAATAATTTAAAGATGGTGTTTAGTTTACGCACCTGAAACTCTCCCGTTCCCGGTTCGGGCTATGTCCCCTGGGTGAATAGGGTAATGTCGCGCCCGCTGCCCCCGTAGAACCCGGGGTGTGAGGACGCACGCCCTTTGGTGTTTTCGGTGCAACGAGTGGAGAGGCAGACAGATTGGTTCTCTGTACAAATAAACAGTTTTATAAACAAATTATTATGATTCCATCTATCCATTCAGATTGGAAGTAAACTTACCGCTTCTGCTGAGTTCCTGGGGGATGCTGCGGCGGGGGGCAGGTAAGGACTGTGTTGTAAGGTAGTAGCATAAGGGGCGTAGAGTGGTGGATATGAGGATCCTGAATACACAGCCGGTGGTGGGAAACCGTTGGAAGCCAATGTTGAGGTGATAGATGGACTTTCAGTTCGCGAGGGTAGTTCGCTTGACGACATAGGAATTTGCCTCGAGTCTACGAGGGGGAGGGCCAGAGGATGACTGCTATTACTGTTGGTACTAGTTGTCACTATCGCCACACTTGTAGCCGGACAACTGGACGTTGGTAACTGTTCAACATGACTGGTTGTGTGATGTGACGACACCGGGGGTGCGCCGGAAGGTTGTAGTGGTAGGCTAAGACCGGGATGTGGCTTAAGGCCGTATGAAGACATCGTGGTGTTCGTAGTAGAAACTAAAGGCAACGCAGTACCTATGTGACTTGGTAACGACGTTGCTAAGGAACTGGGCGCGTGCATCGGGAGATGACTTGATAGACTCGCAATGGAATGACTGTTTGCCGAATGGCTTATGTGAGTCGTTGGGGGTTGATTCGCCGTAGAAGACGGGATATGACTGATGTGATTAGATATGCTGAAGGGGGTGAGATGTGAAGGTCGACTTGGATACACAGGCTGAACGGAATGTTTCGGTAAACTCGATTGGCTCTGGAAAGCTATTGAGTGACCGTGAATACTGGAACTTATACTTGAGTTTACATGACTAGACCCGAGCGACGGGGTAGGATAGGGGCGAGAGGTAGGTGCGACCGGAGATAGTGGTCGTCCCGGGAGAGTTTGACTCGGAAGACAGGTCGGCATCGTTGACGCCGTCGTCAGTGGTGGTACGCTTTGCGTTACACCATTCACGCGGTTCGACAAAGATGTAGGAACGGAGGGGTGCGTCTGAGCTACGATTGGAGGATTTCGAACGTCATGACCGGCCATCAGAGGATGGGCTGACGTGGGAGGCACGCGGCTCGGTAGACTAGGGTGTGGCACTTGCGCAGTGTTCGGCGGCACCAGCGGCCGCGGCGTGTGATGCGCGACATGATGTGTGTGCAGGTCCAGAGGGGCCGGAAGCTGTTCTGGTTGGTCAGTTCGCGTTTCATGATTCGTGTGGCGATAATCGGGTAGTGCAGCAGCAGCATGCGACTGAGACTGCGACTGATAGGCGGTATGTGAGGGAAATAACGGTGACGGAGCTTGCGGGGCGGGCGGCGCCGGTGTAGGACTGTCCGCCGACGCTCTCGCACCTGGCTGTAGTTTGCTATTACTGGCGGGTCGTTCAGGTGTATCTGGTCCGGCGGCACCGACAGGCCGTGCGGGGATTTGAGTAGCAGCGTGTCCGTCGAGAGCAGGAATGTGGGCGCCATTAGGGCGGTGTGGCGTGTCGGCACGGAAAGGCGGAGGAGGAAGAGCCGGTGGTGGTAAAGCTGCGGGCGCGGGAGAAGGAGCTGGTTGCGGCAGCGGACCGGGCGCGGGGCTGGCGCTGCCGCCCACCGGTGCTCGCGACAAGGCTAGCGCGCCGGCACTGCCACCTCTCGCGACCAACTCGTTTTTAGTGCTCGCGCCCGTAGCAGCCGCTGCACCCGTCACCCTGAAGAGAGAGCCTGTGTCCGACGCCTGAAAATAATTAAAATCAAAATATATCTTCCCTTCCTTACTAATTGTAGAATATTCATAGATTGGCTCAATACTTACATCATCCATTGATACATCGTGATATCTTGGAGAAGCATTTCTGCTATTTTCCGGACTCGCCTGTAACAAAAAATAACATCTTTTAATCACTTAATTCTATAACTTGAAATGTCTCCTCTAGCCTAAACTTAGTTTCAAAACACTGGGTCAAGTCGATTTAGAAAAAAAACGTGTTATCCATCGACACGAAAGAATAAAAAAAAACAGCCATGTGCGTGTCTGGCCACGCATAATATAGGGTTCCGTAGTTACCCATTATAAGCTCTAACTCCTAAACTAACAAAGACCGTTTGGGAGGAAAGCCCAGTACGGACAGACGGACATGACAAAACTAAAGGGGTTGCGAGACTTTTACTACGGAACCCTGAAAAGAGCTGTTTCAAATCTAGTATGGAATATTCGGAATGATGTAGGTAGGTAAGGTACCTATTCTAGCTTGAAACAGCGTAGGTACGGTTTTTTTTGCAAAAACTAGTAGTTCTAGACAGTAATCCATGGGATCTATATTTGAAAATGTGTTGATATTAACACACTCGTGGATTAATTGCCCTATTAAAATAAAAACTGGATTTAAAGGCTAATAAATTGGACTGGTACAGGATGTGCCTACATTTTTTACATACTTATGCTATTAAAAGTCCTCACTGTATTTGTACGCAAATCCAGTACATCACTAATTTATTGCGGCCGCTTAGTTAGTAAACCGTTACGTGGTAGTACAACAGTTAAAACGTAGTCCAAGAATTATAAGGAATTTGAATGGCGGTGTCATATACAAATAGACAATTTAAAGTTTTTGTTTTCAAATCTTTAAGTTACAACGGTAAAATAATTTAGTATTTAAACTGCCAACGAATGAATTCGTTCAGTTTTGCCATTTAATGACCAAAACTAGTGTGCTTTACTACAATAGATGGGTAACTCGGTACAGCCATATTTTTAAGCGGTTTGTGATAATGTTAAGTACAAATGAAACAATCGTCTGAAGGTCTTGAAATTTTTGAATGGGTATTAAACAAGCCCGTTGTTGAGTCACTCGGAAATCAGGCCTATTTATTCAGAGTAAGAAAAGTCACCAGTTCAGGCATACCTTTAGATATTTTACACATGAACCGCCGTGGTTTGAAGACAAGACAGCCGCACACCATGTTGCCTCTGGTAGGTACCGACGTGTGATTAGTATTCAAGTAATGCGAGCCCATTGTTCGAACCTCACACAACAACCAACCACCTTCGGCTTTTTATATTCATTAGATGAAGATGAAATCACGTTTGACACAAAGATATGCTAATTTGAATTATAAGTAAAACGATTGTTTATTAATATTCGTAGTTCATAGTACGTAAGTACGTGTGAATATTAGAATAGTGCAATGCATTCGGGCGGCTGAATAGTAATGGAAAATTATTCAGTGTAGATGCCAAAGACCAATAAAACGGCGCGGGCGTGGTAAGTAATAATTAGAACTATTGCACGCAGTCATAAATATAATTATTGTTACGCTTGTCAATAATCATTACCCTCTAATTTCTACTTAATAACTATAATTATAGAGTTTAATAAACTTTAATAAATGGTCATAATTTCTAGAACAATAAAAGTTTGTTTTACGACGCGGGTTTCAAGTATTTAAAGGGAACGGAAAGCAATTACCCAGTGATATTTACGAGCCAGAGCGCCGAGAACGACTCAATAAAACTAGCTGGCTAACCACACCCTTTACGATGGGTACTATTTAAGTAGCATTGTCTCTCACTTAAATCTGATTTGATAGTTGCACTGGTAGACGTAGTTTTTATTTATTAGATCTTGTTCTAACAACACTGGATAGATATTGTGACAACACACACAGCAACCAAAAAACTTCACATCAATTGTCAGTTTAATTAATTATAAGTCAAAAAACATTCGAGCGCGCCAAAGTAGCGCTTAGATTCGGAAGAAATAGTCCATCGACAGTATTAAGAGGGTAAATCATTTCGGGTGCGTTCTGGCAATTGAATGTTTAGCGTTATCCGGTGGGGGTGGGTCGTCGCTTCACAACAATGGAGTGATAAATCAAGTATGGGCCGCGCGTGCCCGGCGGACGGCTACTCATGACACTATGGCAGCTAATGCCAGCAAGCAACCGAGTGCGGCGCGACCATAAAGCATCCCGACATTCCCTTCAATACGGACCCTCAAAGACGCCGACATTTTACGTTTGAATAAGAGTGTATCAATTTATATTCAAGGTTTAAAAAAATTGCAGCTGGTTTCAGACTCTAAATTATTTAAATTATTACTTAAATATTTTTTTTAGTTACAAGTAAAATTATGATTTTAACGTATGTATCATGTCCATTATTTTCTAGCAACAAAATCTTAATGAAATTAATACACATTACAATGAGAAATATCTTAACCTTACAACAAACAAAATGTTAAAGTTAAGCTTCCGTCTCAAAAGCCAGTGTTTATTGGCAGCTATTAAGCTTTGGCTGGTTGTCAAAAGAACGATACTCAAAAGATAATAATAATTCACAACGATTAGCCTGATGACTGATGTCGTGTCGGCGAGTTTAATATAGTTACCTAGAGCCCATCTCCATACGTAAGGGGGTTTAAAATAAGCCAGCTATTAAAATAAACAGGTCTATTAGTCAACTCTGTCAAAATAAAACTAGTATGTATATTTATACTTAGGTAATATTAAATTCTCGTATATTTTTCGTTACATGTCTCGAAGTTAGTTTATTTTCTTATCGAAACCCATTAATAGAGTCGTAAAAGCAATTAACTTAAGGATATAAAAATAAAATAACGTGCGTTCGCAAACTGTGCACACCCACACAGACGTTTACAAAAAGTTAATAACTTTTAATATGAATGAACTTTACGATTCGAATTAATTAATTCGTATTTCGAATTCAAAACGGCAGAATATAATCTCTCAAACCCTGCCTCGGGGCCGTTTTGCCGCCTCCTCTTCACCCACAGTTGGATACCGGGGGAGCCGAGAAAAAATGGCGTGATAGCTTTTCGCCCCTTATTCCAAATTCTAATACTTTCACAAACTTTTAATAGGATGGGGACTTAAAATTCAAGGAGAATTTCATCTCAGAAGTTCATGATAGCCATCTGTAGCCTTGTGATAGCCATCTTTAAAGTCAAATGCAGTATAAAAAGCTTTGTTTCTATAGACTATTGTGAGTGAAGATTCAATTTCTCTATTGTATAAAGAATATTAACTAAAGCATATAGCTATTATGATTACAGTTTAGTTAGCCCGCCAGATAAGTTAAAGTTCTAATGATAGCATAGGGTTCACATCAGTTGTGTGGAACTTGGGAATCGAATTCACGTCGAAATGCAAAATGAAAACCTTAGCCCCCCTGGCTACGGACACTTATTGGATTGTGTAACAACATGAATACATTATTTCTTTTGGTAATTTGTAACAGCTTGCACAATTATAAACGATCGGTTTTTATAATTAAAGTTCTACAAATTTACAATCACAACGCAAGAAATAAGAACATAATTGATTCTTTCGTAATTTCTTGAAAATGAATTGAGTAAGCGTGTAATTAATTTGTATTTTATGCCTGCCAATTTTAACAGAAAATTAAAATTAATGTATGATAGCAAATGTCAATTATGATGCATTCTCTTTTACCATAAAGAAACATTGGCTGCATTCCGGATTTACTAGTAGAGGACCTATTGAAGACCCAAGCCAACGTTGCCTGTAAGTTTACCAATGTTACCTGCAATCTGCAAGTGGTGTACATACCAGAGTCGGCTCTGGCAAACATACAAGTGCTCGGTTGGGCTCGCCATTATTAAAAGGAGTAAAAGTACCTGAGATACGGAAAAATAAGGTAAACGGACTGGACACAGTGGTCGGCTATTCGATAAAAGTTGCACCAAACAAACTACAGCCTGGCAACGTCCATATAAGTAAACACTCATAATAAGCGTTGGGTTCATGACATCGTTGCGACCAGGTTAACGATGACCGTCAAGCATAAAGAGATAAACTATAAAAATAGTGGTGCATAGAATCGAAAAGTATAACAGGCCTTCACCCAAATAATAAAGTTACCCACTTAATTTTTTGGGTTCCCGCCTAAAAATAATACTTAATGAAAAATTACATACCTTACTTAGTAAACTGAGAACCATAATAACTTACACACTAGACCTTTTGTAAAAATGTACTATCTACTAAATATTAGAGAAAAAATAGTATTGCCAATACACGTTTACCGTTTATTAGGTAATTTAGGAAATGTGAGACTTTTAAAACATTAGTAATGTTTAACAATAAAAAATTGCACTTTAACGTCACACGCTAGTCCAAGACAAAATAACTAGTAATTACCGAACCCAAATAGTACACATTTCCATGCGAGCACAAATTCATATTCAACATTATGCAGTATTTTTGTAGCAATTAAAACTTATTTCGTGAATTAACGACGCGAATGAAGTAAACATGTCTGTTTTATTTAACATGTATTAGTCATTAACAGGCAGAATAGTTCTATTAAACCAATAATAATATGTACTATAAAAATGATTTATTATATTTTTATAACGCTAGATTCATGTTGAAAAAATTATAATTATAAAAAGTTATTATGTAATTTGCGACTGACTAACCCGCCTGCGCCGCAACGCGTCAAATCATTAAAAAAACTCAATGACACTTCAAAAAATAAAAAAGGCGGGAAGTACAATACTTATGATAGGTGATCAATCTCTATTGTTCTAATTTTTTTGTTTGACTTTTATGTGCTTTCCTCGTATTCCAAATGAAAAGTAATGTTTAACTAAAAAAAAATATAATTAATATTTAGATAACTCAGGTGTAACCACCCATTTCTGAACTATTGGCGAGGTGAAATATCTCGCCAGAAATGGCAGGCTTTCATACCTTGGTTAACAATCTACCATTTTTACTGGGAATTACGATTATAACATAATTAATATTTAGATAACACTTACTACTCAGTGTATTCATATTTATTTCGAGAATATTTTAGTAATTCTTATGCTATAGGTGTGATTGATAAGGCACATCTGAAAGTATAATTAGAAGAGAGCCATTATTTATTTTTTGACACGTAGCGTAGGTGGTACTGTATAAAACAAACGCGAAAACCATGAAAAGAAGAATAATTGTATTGTATTGAATTAAGACACGGTATGTACAAATTTTTCAATGTGAAACATTTAAATAGTATGTCAATATCAATGACACTAGGTTCTGAAAATTTAAACACATTTCAATTTCGAATTTGAAATGTACTTACTGCAAAACCTATATGTACTACATATTGTGTATATATTGTATGTTCGCCATAAATGAGCTAAAGATTCTGGGTTCTTCCAAGAGGTTCTAGCAAAAATCCCCTCATAGATCTATTTCGACTATAGCTAACTTTAAGAAGTGTGTAGCATACCTACTGTTCTTGCTCAGATATACATAATTAGTTTACCTTAAAAATATATCATTATAGAAATTATACTTCCAAGGAAATATTAACCTATTCTGTAAGAGAGAAGAAACACCGGATATAAGAAAATAATGAATGTTTCAATACAGCGAAAGGTTCGTCGAAAAAGAGAATGTTTTTAAGGTTACTTCTACTCCTAACGTATGTCATTTTTCGTCAGCTATTATGATCTTAATAGAGTGCCTTATTGTGTCAGGAATTAGTTCACGTCTATGTAACAATTATCTCGCCACTTGTCTGACACTTGCCTGTCGATGTTAAGCTAATGACATGATGAGTTATGGTCTATACAAAAGTATAAGTACTTTCAGTGTTCTTTACGTGTATGTTGTAGGTACATGATGTAAAAAAGATTAAACAACAATACACGTTTTAATGGGGTTTTGCAAGATCATGTGATTAAGCTAGTTTTTACACTTATAGATCACTCAAAGTAAAACTGGTGTCTACTGGCAAAAAAATACTCATATAATTACGTCAGCAAATTAGCATATGATGAATATAATTATGATGTTGCTTGTGGCATAACCATAACACCGCAGTTAGACTATAATAACGAGTTTTTTTTTTCGTTTCGGAATTCGTGACCGAGAGCAATAACAATTTCATTAGTTTTTCAATGTGTGAATTAAATATGAGTTCTATAGCGGGCTGATTCCATTGTTCAAGTTAATCTAGCTGAAGTGAATTGTATGTTAACGATACTAGTCACGTAAGGCCTTTTGACTTGCAATGCATGTTTTACATTAGGAATTTGACATTGATCTATATCTATTTGACTGAAATTCTTTCATGGACCAATAAATTCATCTTGATTGATTAAAACCAGTTCTTTTAATTTCAAAGGTAGTTCTCTTGCTGTACTCAATGTCATTATATCAATTTATAACTTCAGCCACCAGAGAAAGAACTTTTTAGAAGTCGAAACTTTTTATAATAGGTTAACTTATTAGTTTTTAATAGATTCCTTGCTCTATACATACCACTACACGTCAAATGATTGTTGTTACCTGTAGCTCATTTTCGGTGTCATTTCTGATCGGTGTCGTTTTCTGCTGACAGTCTTTCTCCCCCTTGTGTCTACTGGTAGGTGTCTTATCATGTTTGGTCCCTGTCACCGAACTGTTTCTCTCCGTCTTTTGCTTGCAATTCCTTTTTTTGCTTTCCTTTTTGCTACTGCCGGCAGCATTATTTTTAGCTGAATCCTTGATCCTCACTATGGTAACGGTGTACGACTTTTGGTGAAATATTAATTAAGAGTTTTATTAAGCCGTAGATCATTTAAATAATCATACTGTCATAATCACTTATATCACACAGTACCTATTTAATCTTGATCCACTAGTTCAACAGAGATGATAGTAAAACCACTTGACAAAAATAACAATAATTTAGAGCATATCCAGATAGGCTAGCACTGCAATCCGTTATCACTGAAATCCATACGGCAGGATCGAACACAACCCAGTGCAGTTTAGTAGAACAAAAATAACGACGTATCGCGGAACGTATGCGAGACAAAGAAGGAGATCATCCACAAATAACGTACAATACGACCAACGTGCGGGCCGAGAGTGCCGTGCCGCTGGCCTGCCACACGCACGTACGGGTACGGTCCGCAGCCGGTCGTCGCCCGCTAAACCCTCACCCCCGCACGTCTCATCGCCCTCCGCGCACGCGCCGCCTGCCGCCCGCCCATCACAGTGTCGTTGAATATTTTCATTGCTACACATGTAATACTAAAATGCCTCCGCTTACCAATATAATACGTGGGAGCAAATATGTCAAACGACTTTAATTTTGTATTTGAACTAATTTTAACACATACATCATGAGTAGGATTGCTACGTAATGAATCACTGTTTAGCCACATGATTATGATAATATGCGAAAACATTTTTTAAATATACGGCTTAATATTAAATCATAAAGTGTTATACACATTGAAAGATGACCTTTTAGCGTTAGATTTATATCGACAATGTATATAATTGAATAGGTACTATTAAATTTACTACAGCAATTATGTAGCTGCCAAGTATAATTCTTGAAGAACATTTATCTTAAATTATCATCGCAGTCATCATGCTTGTACCAACGTAATAGTTTCATATGTGCACACTGAACGCATAGCGTTCATCCGTTTGTAGTAATAACACATTGGCAAAACGCAGTAAAACAGAGCCATAAACGGATTTATTTATATTCGTTTTATAACTTATTGCTTTACGACTGTGATTAATACAGTCTTTGTAGCGTAACCATGTCACTTTAAATGAATGTAAAGTATTTTTACGTGTCAAGTTTTAAATCCTACTTTTCAGTGATGATATTATTTTAGTGGTTAGTTTTAAAATCGTCTAATGTGTAAATTATAACAATGAAGTTCATAATAATGTTCATTAAAACTGCACAAAAAGTAGTACATGTATAAAGTTAAATATAAATTAATTATTTCAACAGAATAACTTAACAGCAGTTACTCAAATTATTGATAATAATATACCAAAACAATGGTAAGTAAAAATTTTTTTAAGAAAAAACTTTTTAGCATTAATTAATAGCATTAATTTTTCGCAGAATCAAAAGGACAACAAAACGTCGACAATTGTTTCGCCTCTAAACAAATAAAAAAAAAATTTTTACTTACCATTGTTTTGTCATGGATTTTCGCCAAGTAACGCCTGTTTCTATCCAATATTTAATAATATACCACTCAAACTCAAATCTAAACACGTATTATAATTTCGTCTCCTATCTACAAAATCTCCGTGGAGATTTTAAGAATGTACACATAAAAATATATAAATTCCCCAAGGAAAGTTAAGATTATTATTCTGGCGGATTGTGATACACGTAAAATACGATCATAGACGGAATACCAAGGGGAAATTAATATTAAACAAACGAATGTGTTTTATTTGTACAACTATAAAATATATCATCTAAAGATATAATTTACGTATTGTAATTTATGTCACTGTTGTTAATTTAATGCGACAAGTTATAAGATTTAAGATATCTATAATTCTGTTAGTTTTTATAAAAGGTACCGTCTGCATACTTATAGATAATTTTCATGTCATGTTTCTATATAGTGGATACATGAAGTGCTCAGCATGGGCAAGTCAACGCCGGGACCTCGTTGTGGGTCTGGGTGTAGATCTTCTCCGGCTGGAGCCCATGATACGAGTGTATAATGATTCCACAAAAAGATGGTGTTCAGGTAGACCTGCTAAACCAAATGAACGAGTCGGTGCCAAATATATCAGAAGTGATATCGAGCATATTCTGTGGTTTGGTACCGACTTTAAGCAGATTAATTAGTATACCCAACACTTAATTGATGACTCTTGTTTTTTACGCCTGTTTTCTGGGTCATGACATGTCATGTTAAGTCGGCATAACGTGTTGTTAGGTCTTTTTTCATGGTTTTCGACCACGCATTTTTTCTAATTACTTAAGTTATAATAAGTGATAACGAGTTGCATCATTAAGAGCATTATGTTTCGTGTTCTTTCGTCTTCGTGTGAAGACGAAAGAACACGAAAGAAAGAGACTAAGCAACACATAACTCGTCTTAAATAATACAACGATTAATATTAATAACACAAAGCAAAACTTAGATTACGTTCAATCCTATGATAAATTGAAGTGAACCGATTGTTACGAGCGAGAGGGTAAAAGTTTTATACACGTATTTTGTAAAATTGAAACGTCCCGAACGGCAGTGAGCCGGAAATTCGCTCGCGAGCGACTGCCGTGTTGTTTATTTTGCTTTTCGTTTTCCCACTTTTGGTAGCAATAAAAACGAGTAAATATTTTTTTGAAGCCAACGAAAGATACATTTCAGTGATGAAATGAAAACAAATATACCTTTGTAATAATTTTTGCATACGAAGTTTACATTTTTGTAGTGGTTTAACTGTGCAATATATTGAACAAATAAATACATTGTAAGATATTCCTTAGAGAACAGGAATGGGCGATTCTCATTGTCTTTAGAATACTTTACTTGGTAACTAATGCCTCATATAAATAGGCTGCTACATGTCATACACAGATACACAAATGGGAGATGTTAGTAGCATTTGGTGATCCGATTAATGCAATACATACACGATAAATTTTTCAATGTCTGGCCTAATGTGTTAAAGAGTAATAAAACGGAAAATAGAATAATGGCGTCCATTCGTCATTTCTCTGCTTATTTGAAAGTTAAATCAATCACTAATACCAGCAGCAATTAGGTTTCCTTCAGTGCGATACAGAGTTGATTACGCAGATTGAAATCACTTCTCCCCTCGCGCTTTGTTAATGGTGCAATAAAAAAGCGCTTATCGATTTAGCCGCCCGTTAAGAACGCGCTCCAAGGCATAATAAATTATTATCCAAACAATGTTGCATCAGTATAATATATGTAAAACTACATTACTCAGCAGCTCTAGGTTTATGTAATGACAGCATTTGTTAATAACTGTCCACTAGAATAGTGACAAAAGTAATTAACACTTACGATACCCTTGAATGCTTTAGTTTACGACGGCTTAGAGACCTCGATTATAGCTCGGTATTTAATGACAGCGAAACGTACTCCATTACGATCGAATAACGATTTTCGGATGCCATTAAATAACATCAAACCTTACTGAAAATAAATATTTTGCAAAGGATACAATACCTGGCTGTTTTTATTCTCTGTACAAAACCCAACAATGACAAACAAGGGTGATACACAAGCGGGAGGTAACTGTGGTATTGAGAGTCAGACAACGACTGCAGGATTTATTGCGAGCCTCATTCAATTTGCGGTAAACGTATTGTTGGATTGCGTTTTTTGTATCGTGTGTACTAAAAATAATGTTCGTTCTCTAAAATCAATTTTAGAGCTTTTCTATTTTTTAGTTGTTAGTAACGAAATTGTAAATAACATTTTGCTCGACGTATTAAATGAAGCCGTTGGCTAGACTATTAACTATGGTAAAAGAGAAAGCGCTGGCAAAAATTTGAAAGTGATTCTAAAGAACAGACGAGGACATACAACAAAGCGAGTGCGAGACTACGCACAAAACATACCAAGTATCAACTAACTGTCCACTCCGAATGGTGATAGAGTTGAACTAAATACGACTGACATTTTCACATGTATAAACGCTACACTTGCTAAAAAGAACCACTTCAGATCCGATCGCATTAATAATATAAACAAATTAAATTAGATTAAAAATAAATGAGGTACGTGTAGATGTATTAAAAAGGATACGTATGAAAACAGTAATGAAGCGTTGCGCATAATAGAGCAAGCGATTGTTGAACAGGGTGTAGATTTACAGTACAGTTGCAAAAGGGGGATGCAGTGGAGGATGCAGCGCGAAACGACATAAAATTTTCAACGAGCGCGCTGAGCATCTGACGAGTGACGACATTATCTAGCCGTTTGCAAGTGCTCTACCGCTTGAATAAAACTTGTGGCAAACACTACAGCGATTATAAATATATAGACAAGTATTTCGATTGTCAAAGCTTTTATTACAAAAAAATTCTATACTAGCAAACGCCCGTGACTTCGTCGACGTGGTTATTTTGCACTGACATACATACATACTTATAGTTAAGTGAGGTGCATTAAATGAAATACCTACCAACCCTGTAATAAGACGTGTTCTACTAAACTTCTTAGTAGCAATTAAGTTCACTAAACCCAAACTATTGTGGTCAGAATGTTATGTTGAGTGACAGTCAGAATGTTATGTAAATATTGAAACGAAATACTCTTTCATGATTAAGGGACTTAAAAAAAATATAATAAAAGCTTGCAATACGGTTGATATTGTCAAAGTCGAGATGAAATAAGAGGCCCGACTGCAGACGGTGTGGGACAGGGGAGGGCTCTGACAATCTCGTTATAGATGTGAATAAATAATGAGTGAGCATTAAGCTCGCCTATGCCGTGCAGGGGGTGACTGCCGAGTTGCCTTTGTTGTCGGCGCTGTTTACTGCGTCGGGGATTGCGCCCACCGCAAGCCCAATTTATTCCGCTAATCGAGCCTTACCTCGCTCGACTTAAATTAATTAACAACAACTTAACCCTACCATATTAAATCACATTTTGTTAACTTATTTATACATATTACTTTACCCGAATGTTAATTGTGAAGCTGCTCCGTTTGTTAGATCGGTTAAAGAAGCAATTAGCTGCATTACTTTACTGTGTGGGTTGATTGCATGGTGCGATATCTTTTGTTTATTTATCACAGGCTCGACACGCGAGGCATCTTAGCGTTCACACATTCTTATTACTTCAAAGGCATTGGTGATACACGCGCACCCACGGCCAGGTGGACATGTCCAACATTCCATTCAGTTAGCACGCTGCCAATAGAGTGCATCATTCTTGATTTAAAAAGGTGAACATTCAATTTCCGTGAGTTTTCAATGGAGTTCGACATGAAAGCAACAATCCGATTGCGTAACTATAAGAATAAAATAAGGATCTGATTGGTAAATAAAACATGTAGGTAAGAGTATCAAATATATACTTAGGGTGTTTAGTTGAACGCGCTAATCTCGAGCACTACTGCTTCGATTTAAAAAAAAAATATTTTGATTTGAATAAGTCCATTAAGTCCACAATAGGGGAAGGCAATATAACAAAACAACAAAGAAAGATGTTACAAGATAAAATATCGGATTTAAGTTATTAAAAGCATGTTTCACGTTTTAACGTTTTTTCATGGTGGAAATTTATGAATTAAATTTGCATTCATTACAACGAAATTTTCACTCATCGTGTTTGGAGTGAAAACGAAAAAATTGTATGTCAAAATTAAATGTCATATTCATCGTTGCATTTTGCAAGCTCAAAGGGAATGTAATTGTGATCCGCTAGCGCCATTTAAAATGTTTGCGTGCAAATCTGAGTAAAGCACAGACGATTTATAGAGCGATGTAGCTTTACTCCGCCACTAACCAATGTTCAGATTTCGCGTAGCAAATCGTGTGACTATCCACTCGTGTCGTTTTGCGCGACTTGGTTGTTTGCCAGCTGCTTTGTTTTATCGCTCTCGCAAACTATTTGGCATCCAAGCAATGTTTTTATTTAATGACTCAGAAAAAATACATCGTATAATTGTGTTAACGGTGACAGCTTGGTTTCTGAATAATTAATTTAACTTTCTAATTGTCATAAAATATCTAATACTGAGTTAACAATTCGCTACGGAATTAAACCTCACAATCCGTGAAGGTAACTCTGTCAGTGGGACCAGAGTTGAAGCCTAAACATTTACAGGACATATTTTAAAATGATACGCGGGTAACGTTTTTATATTAGCTTACCACTGATTAGAGAGAAGTACTACGTAGCAATATGGCAATTCTAAAATTGTTTCTTTGCCTCTTTATTGTTTAAAAATATACATAAATTAAATAAATCTCTATCCTAAATTCATTAACGACATATTACAGTATTCCACAGTAATCACTGTTCGTTAGTCTCGCCAAAAGTTGAGAACGGTTGGACCGATTTGGCTAATTTGGGTCTTAAAATTTTCGTGGAGGTTCAGGGAAGGTTCATAAGCCAAGTTTTAAGGCGGCACGAAGTTCGCCGGGACCACTAGTCCTTAATAAAATAATAACATCGTAAAAAGGAGCAACAAACCAAAAGAGATAAAGAGGAGAACATAATAAAAACAGTGCAATTTTAGGGGTATTTTGTCGAGGTTATATCCATAAAGCGAGGAGAGAGGGCGGGCGACCCACCTCCTGCCCACAGTGGGTTGTAATGAATAAACTCAACCGGGAGGTTCTATCATTTTATTTAATTCCGCAATGGGACGATCATACCTTAAACACATAACAAAGAGATTTGTCAGAGCTTTTTGTGTAAGAATAACCGTTTACCGTTTTGTATCGCTGAGAACTACTAACTATACTTATTATTTTTACTACTTGACAAATTTGATTAAAACTTCATTCAAATAAAAACAAATAAAAATAGAACTCTTAAACCTTCGATTTTTTATTTAACAGGGAACGAAATGGAGTGGCGAATATTCACAGATAAAGTGAACCCGTAGCGCTCGGAAAATATTTCCACGAAACATGAGAGCTGTAAAGCTCTGTAGAACAAAGGTATTAAAGCGAATTTTCAAGCTCGCTCGGCGAGAATTCAGGGAAAAGCGACGCTACAGCACCGTAACTCATTTTGTTTGCTTTTCTTATAAAAATGTAGTTTGTTTCTGAGCGTTTGTAAACGACACACCGACGATTGCGAGTGGCTTGTGTTATTAAATTTTACCCAAGCGTATGAAATGAAATGAAATTTGTTTAAATTATCCAACGAGAGATGTTTAGAGTCAGAAGTATTTTAATAAAATAGAATCTAAATGATCTTATAAACGTGTTTTCTCGTTTGTTTTACTACAAAGAATGAACACAATTTATAGAATACGTTAAAACAACGTGGTAGACAATATTAACGGTAACAAAACTGGAATATAAATTACACGAAGGTCAGAAAGGCCAAAGATTTGCAACTGAAGTTGTTAAACATTTAAATCGAGAATATTTTAGATATGAAGAAATAAAAGATATACAATTTTAAACGTAGAACCAGTTATTATAGTACTTATTTATTTATTATTATGTTACTCTTTACGACAACAAACTCTGAAGACTTGCTTAAAAACCGCTTTAAACTAAATAAAAATTGTCTAATTTGCCACGGGGTTACAACAGAATTAAAGTTATGAGTTGACGATTGAAATATGGTTTTTTATTGTGTTCACTTTAATACTTGTGGGGTTAAACAGTTATTTACCTGCAAACGATATTGTACAAGTACTTACATGAACATAAAACAGAAAGCTGTAAATATGTATGGAAGTCGCCGGATTACTTGTTTCAAAATAAATTTACATAGTAACGTGAGTTGAAAATAGAGAAGGGAAACTAAGCGAAACGACGAACAGCAATGAGGCGACGCGTAAAGTCGCCCGAGACCGAGTATAAAACAACAAAGTGGTTAAAGGCATCTCGTTTATACTGACATAAAGTGGGATATTATCCGACATGACAAAAAAAACATAACACTTAAGTGTGTTGTTGAATGGTATTTAACAGTTCATAATATCTTCTAATGATTATGTTTTACTCGTACACTTTTTGATGATAAAATTAAAAACAAATAATAGATTCCCAATTCAATATGTAATAAAATAAAAACTATGAAGAAAAAAATGGGGCAAGTACGAGTCGGACTCGCGCTTAAAGGGTTCCGTACAAAAACTACGTTTGTTGTATCCCCCTTTAAATATTTATTATATTCTGTTTGTCTTTTGCATTTTTTGTTATAGAGACAACAGAAATACATCATCTGTGAAAATTTCAACTTTCTTACTATCACGGTTCACGATATACAGCCCAAGAGAGACGGACGGACGGACGGACGGACAGCGAAGTCTCAGTAATAGGGTTTCCGTTTTACATTTTGGGTACGGAATCCTAAAAATTGCATCGATGACGAGAAAATTAAGTGTTGAATAATGGTTTCCACGACAAATTACTATAAACGGCAGTGTTCGTGGATCGGAGGCGTGGGAGTCGAGTAAGATGGGGGACGATAACGGTGTGTTGGCGTTCGATAAGAAACGTTATTTATGAGCACAAGTTTGGTAAAAAAGATTAAAATGTTTATACAATTTGTTGTTTTGTTGATATAACAATCTAATTTAACCGTATAGTTAAATAAACAAATGTACTTATAAGTTGATCTTTATAATGTTATGTCGCATAACTATATCATTGTTAAATTATTGTTTTTTTGTATCTGTCTGTAATATGAGATTTGCCCGACATGTTCTAAAATTATTATACCTATCCCTCCTGATCTGATGTTTTAATGTCTCCATTCACTTGTAGACTAAGAATTTAATGACACATTGCGTTCTTTTACTCATATCAAATCCTTACATTGTTGATGGTAGGTATACTATTAATTTAACAAGAAAATGAGTATAGTCATAAACAAGGTACCTACATACACTGCATATTTCCTACAGGACATGTTATACAAAACAAATATGTATAATTAAGCTGGCACATTCGGTAAGCACCCGCGACATACAAGCACGAACGAGTTTATTTTGAACGTAATACGCTGGTAATACAATCTGTTAAGCGACGCGGCGAAGTGATTCGGTATATTTACACACGTCATCTCCCTCGGCTCTTTGGGTTGCCTAACTTAGATTACTTCATAATTCTCGGAAATTTCACTCCAGACGGATGTAAAGTTGGTCGTTGTCGTGACGTTAGCATATTATTAATGGTTGTTGGAGACTACTGTTATGATGTGTAACCAACACGTCTATTTATTTATACACGGCACTTGTATGTACTGAAAACCCTTAATTTAAACTGACAAGACATAATTATATGAAAATAATACAACACTAAGTACGGCTGTGATTATTATGTTAAAAATAACTTTTGACAAAGTGTATGACTGGAAGAATCCAGTCATGCACTTTGTCAAAAGGTGTAACAATTTACTTACATGTAGCTGTAGGGCTTTTTAATATACTTTTGTCAGTTGGTTTATAAAATATTAACGCATTGCAATATTAAACACGTCAGCTCTGTGCAAATGCAGTATTTGAATGCCCTTGCATTCAAAGCAAGTAGGTTGAGATGCGTTTATCTGAGTGGAAGCTCATACCACAGTCCGGTGTAGTGTCAAACGGAATCGCAGAGTGCATCCTGAGTGCAGTGCTGATCCGTCGAGAGATACCTCAGTGACGGCGTCGAGAGCTAACTAACACTCGACTGCCTACGGGAGATTACGGCCCTTTGACGATACTTTTGTTTAACCTGTATTTTAAATACATACAGATATAGCAATAATCTTTCTTACCTTACCTATAAACAATCGATATGTGAAACGTTTTGGGTGCAAAGGGGCTCTACCAACATCTTTAGGGCCCCAGCGACCTCACCTGCTAGTGGCGCACCTGCTGATAAACGGACGAGGCTCGTTAATTTACGGTACCTATGGAGTGGCTTCGGCCCCTACGTGGGTGTCAGGTGGTACAACAGTGTTGGTCCGGGGGGGTACCACCGTGCAGCTGTGCTAAAGCCCCCCAAGTAACCCAGCCCAGGCTGGGTTGCGTTAGGGGTTCAGCAGCTGCACCGCCGGGCCCGGGGCGATGTATGGTGCCGCAGGCATGGGACCAGTGGGGGCGAAACGGAGTCTAGTGTGGGTGGTGTGGGTCGATTCGCCGGCCAGGGAGACCCTTAGCAACGGCGTTGCCGCGGCCGCCCGCAACACAGTCATGGGGCCCGTCTGGGGCCAACCACCCCAGGAGGCTGCCCCACATGTTGCGCATAATCCTGATGTGGGATCGCCGCTCCGGGTGGTAACCGGTGTGGGGTAGCGGCGGCCTTGCATCAGGGGGGTTTGGGAGCCCTTCCGTCCGGCGAGTCGGCTCCGACCTAACCACACGGTTCTAGACAAAGCTAGCCCCTGCGCTTTGTCACTTACTGCTGCACCAAATGTCGCCCTGTCTTCACGCTTCTTCTTCAAAATCCTCAACGGCAGTGCAACAAAAAGAAATAAACGTTACACAGCGGCCCTAGGAAACCCCACAACTTCACATTTCGAGGTGGAGTTCACTAACGTCCGTGGACTCCATGCGAACCTCGATACTGTCCACCACCACCTGGAGACGGCACGGCCCGCTGTGATGTTCCTCACGGAGACACAAATACGCCGCCCTGACGACACGTCTAACCTGTGTTACCCCGGCTATGTCATCGAGGAACAATTTCGAGACAAAGCCGGGGTGTGCGTGTTCGTTAGGGCGGATGTTTGCTGCCGCCGGTTGCGCTGCCTAGAGAACTCCTCCAATTCCATCCTTTGGCTGCACGTAGACCATGGCTCTATGAGCCAGATCTACGTGTGCGTCTACCGATCCCACACCGGGGATTCTGAGACAACAAAGCTCTTCCAGTACCTCAGCGAGACGGCTGATGAAGCGCAGGTGCGGTTCCCGAACGCTGACCTAGTATTTCTGGGGGACTTCAATGGCCATCACATTGAATGGCTGGGGTCCCTCAAGACTGATCATGCGGGTAGAGCCGCCCATGCGTTCGCTCTCTCCCACGGTCTGACCCAGATGGTATGCGGGATCACCCGGATACCAGACAGGTCAGATCACGCGCCCGCTCTGCTGGATCTACTGCTGACGAGTCGCCCAGCCCAGTACAGTGTTTCGGTAGGAGCCCCACTGGGTAGTTCCGACCACTGTGTTGTTCACGCTGGCATGAAGGTGTCACCTCCTGCACGTCCTGTACAAACGTCACGACGACTATGGCACTACTCGTCAGCGGATTGGGACGGTCTACGCGATTATTATGCGTCCGTCCCCTGGAGCCAGCGCTGCTTTGTAGGAAAGGCTCTTTCGGATAGTGCTTCTGCTATTGCTGGCGAGATCAGTTTAGGGATGGATTATTACATCCCTTTCACTGATGTCGCCAGTATCCGCAGAGCCCGTCCCTGGTTCGGGCGAGATTGTGCCAAAGCTGTTCGACAAAAACAGTCGGCATATCGCGCCTGGATCAGGGCCCGGGCTGTGCGCGACCCAAACGTGGGCCACCTCAAAGCAGCGTACAACCGGGCCACAAAGTCGAGTAAGAGGGCCTTTAAGAGAGCGGATGCCCAGCGCGTCGCGCGGCTTGGTCAGGAGCTCACTTCCCATCCCACGGGCAGCCGTGGATTCTGGCAACTGGCCAAAGCCGTGCAATCTAACTTTTGTCAGCCCTCGCTGCCACCGCTGCGTTACCCAGATGGAACACTGGCTCACAAAGCCCAAGAGAAAGCGGATATGCGGGCATACCTCTTTGCGGCTAATTCCCGGGTCGACGACCGTGGCCTGCAGCCCCCCGCCATCGCCAACTGTGGCCACACAATGCCTGATATTGTTATCAGGCAATGTGATGTACGGGCAGTGCTGCGGTCACTCGACACGCGGAAAGCCAGTGGCCCTGACGGCATTCCGGCGGTGGTGCTACGAAAATGTGCAGCTGAGTTGTCTCCAGTATTAACGCGTCTGTACCGCCTGTCATACTCTTCAGGGCTCGTGCCGGAGGTCTGGAAGGAGGCGAACGTACAACCGATCCCCAAGAAAGGGGATCGGTCCGATCCAGGCAACTATCGACCCATAGCTGTCAGCTCAGTCATTTGCAAGGTGCTTGAGCTCCTTATAAATAAGCAGCTCATGCAATTCCTAGAGGATCACTCGCTAATCAATGATCGACAATACGGCTTCAGGCCAAAGCGATCAACGGGTGATCTTCTGCCATTCGTAACGCATGTCTGGGGTGGGGCTATGGAAAGGCACGGCGAGTCCTTGGCTATTAGTCTGGACATCGCCAAAGCCTTCGATAGGGTCTGGCATGCTTCGCTCCTTTCCAAGTTTCCGGCATATGGTCTACCTCCTCAACTGTGCAGCTGGATTGCCAGTTTTTTAAACGAGCGCCGAGTGCGGGTCCTCTGCGATGGCCAGGCTTCTCGCTTCTTGCAAGTGAATGCCGGGGTACCGCAGGGGTCCGTACTATCACCAACTCTCTTTCTTCTGCATATCAATGATATGCTATCCCTCGGGAACATTCATTGCTATGCAGATGACAGCACACTGCACAGGAGTTACTCGGTTCGTCCGACGGCGGGGCGATCTGAGATTGAGGAGGAGAGACGACGACTCGTGGCTGATCTCGACCGTAACCTCGACAGTATCTCTCAATGGGGTACCGAGAACCTGGTCGAGTTCAACGCCCGCAAAACACAGGCGTGTACATTTACTGCGAAGAAATCCCCTTTCCTTCCCCTACCCTCTCTTCAGAATGCATTATTACCAATGAAGGACAACCTTGATATCCTTGGCATAGACGTTCGTCGAGAGCTCAATAATAAAAACTACATCGAAAAATGTATAGGGCTAGCTTCGCGGAAACTAGGAATACTGAATAAGGTAAAGAGATTCTTAACACCGGACCAGAGGTGTCTGCTGTACAAGACGCAGATTAGACCCTGCGTCGAATACTGCTCTCACCTCTGGGACGGCTCCGCGAAGTATCTGCTGGACGCTCTCGACGTTATGCAGCGACGGGATATCCGTATTATAGATTGTCCGGAGGTAACGGGAAGCCTTGAGCCGCTAGTTCAGCGCCGAACAATAGCTTCCTTGGCCGCATTCTACCGTATTTACCACGGCGAGTGTTCTGAAGAGCTCTTCAATCTGATCCCACCCTCTTCCTTCCGATCCCGAACGACTCGTGCCGGGCAGAGATGCCACCCCCACACAGTGGATAGCATGTTCGCGAGAACCGAACGTTTTAAACGTTCGTTTCTCTGCCGAACGATAGTGGCCTGGAACGCCCTGCCTGTGCACGTGTTTCCCCCTACATATAATCCTGGGTTCTTTAAGCGGAGCGTGAAGAGGCACGTCAGTAGGTCGTCAAGTTGAGGGCCACTCTCAATAGTAATGTGTGCTGTGAGAGTGGCCCACAATCGCTAGACGTCGTCACGACTTACCACCAGGCGGGCGGCGTCAATTTGGCGAACCAAATATAAGAAAAAAAAAAAAAAAAAAAACGTTATGAAATTTCTAAGCCAACAAAATACGTCGAGTGCTTTTTGCAAGTGAACACTTGAACACTTCAAAAGGATTGTTAGCATTTGTGTTTGCGGTTCAGTCTACACCGCTGCAAGTTAGGTCTTATCTAAGTCTAACCGGTTGAGACTGAAGCACGGCGAAGTAATAGGAATCTTCGTAGAAGTTTGCAAACGGGTGAGCTTGAGGGCGGCTGTGGGGAGAGGTAGCGTTCCAGGGCCGTTCTTGTTATTACACCCTCTCACCTACGCAAGGAGTTTCTGTTTGAACTGTAGTGTAGTGCAAGATTAAGTCGCTCCTTGCTTTGCTGTTAACACTTCAAGCTTTAGCCATTCTGAAACGAAACTTTCTGTACAAATTGCTAGATTTGAGTTAAGTAACACTTAAAGGCACTAAGGGGTAGGTACCTAAACACTAGACTTCTATGAAACCTTCGTTTAACTATAACAAGCATTTTGCATACTTGTCTTCCCTACTGTATAAATCAAATGAGGATTGAGTACCTACTCTGTGCAACAAGAGCGCTTTAATATCATGTATTTTACAATATATATCTGATTATCATATTATATGAAACACAATAAAACAATATGCAATACAAACAAAATAAAAGACCCGTTAAGAAAACAAGATGTCACAAAGAACTGAAATCGTTTACTTCACATTGTTACATTTCACCACATCGGTTATAAATAAAAATGCTGAAGAAAAGCCAGATAAGAAGACAGAGAAATAAGTTTAACCGAACAGGAGAAAGCATTATCATTGGCTCCGAGCGAGGAACAAAAGAAAATGGTGGAGAGCGAGCGTACGAGAGTACTTTATAGGCGCGTAAATATGTTTTATATCCCTCTACTGTCTGTTATACACTGGCGCGACGCCGAACCCACTCCATCTACCACCCACCCTCACCCCGAGGGCTGCCGCGCACTCGGAAATGCCGAGCTTTAATAAAACATATATTTTTCCGAGCGAGGAAAATACTGGGGAAACTCGCAATTTGTTCTTTCACTTTATGCTCGTTTACAAGACAAAAGTAGAACATTCTAAAAACATTATGTTAATCACGCTGTTGTGTAGTTTAACATAATTACATAGTTGTAATAATAATACTACGGTGTTGGCTGATTGCTCGCTGACGGATGAATGTAAGTAGGTGTGAAATCATAAAGCGTGCCGTGACGCTGACGGACAGGACCGTGACATTGTTGTACTCCACGGTAGTGTGACTCGCATATAGCATTCCAAAACCACTGCCTCAGCACTGCTTCCACTATTACCACTACTAAGCAGATAGGTTTACAACGATGTATTAAAAGTTAGTACCCTAGACACACGGAAAGTAAATAAAGTATAAACCTTATAGTATTAAATTGAAAATGTAGTAATTTGTGATTTCTGCACGTAATAAATACTACATTAACTCAAGACAGACAATATTAAGTATCTTCTACTTAAATTTCGACAGTAATTGCCGATTCAAATTTTCTAAGTATTCTCCAACATGAAAGTAAAATGAATTTCAAACGTTGAAATATGATAAAAGAGAAGTAGCGATTAAGATAATGTTCAAAACAAATTTATGTTCGGATTTTGCGGAGCAGATTAAATTATTTTCTTATTGCTTCTAAAACAAGTTCTAAAGGAGTCCGGCCGCCCAAGGAGAACACTAAAGGAATCTCGTACGATTGAGCGAGTTCGTTTGATGTTACTGATTAAAGTATAATACTACATTACCTATAGTATTTTTCTTAATTACGACTTATGGGTTGGTAGGTATTTATGTGGGCACTCAGGTGCAACATTCACTTAATCTTGAGATAATTTTTATCACTTTAGGTGTATTAACTTACTCAGAGTAAGTTCAAGTCAAACTGAAGCACAATATGGACGGGAAGACCAAATATTGGACGAAAAATATATCCCAATCACGAAGAACAAAATAAATATATCCGAAACAAATGGATCACCCACTCCAAGATTGCAACAGACACAAGGGTTGTGAAATCAAATGACTTGGTTATAAGTAATCATGCATCGGTTTAATACTGTTGGTACGCAAGTTGCAATAGTTGTTAACGGTAGAGTCACGAGTGCGCCTATGGATTGTGTTAATACAGGGGCGGGCCGGAAGACTTCAATTGCTAGTTACCCACCCCTGTTCCTACTAAGCTAATAACAGAGTTTAGTAAGTTCGAAGAGTTTACCCAGGTTCGTGCTGGGGATATAATATTCAAGCAATACAGTTTGCAACAAACTTCACCACACAATATTGACAATTAGGTAAAGTGCTGAAGTTGAAATGGATTTGTTATTGTTATTACGTGATGAATAATGAAAAATAATACAAGAAAGATAAATTAATTTCTAATATAATAAACTTAAAGTTGATAGTCATCACAGGCTGTGGGAACGAAGTGACATTTAAGTCTTATTTTTTATATTGCGTATAGTATTATAGTTATACTTTACATTATTTTAAAATTGGATTATTAGTCCATTGAAATGTTCATTTTTATAGTTTAAGTATGTGGGGTCCCAACCCTTATGGGTTTTTCACCACCTTGAAAAAAGGTTGCAAATAGTTATCGCGCTCTATCGGGCAAACTATTCGCACAAAACGTCAATAATTACAATCTATTTTTATTTCAATAATGAAAATTGAGAGAAAACTGTGTGATCATTAATTTTTATGTAAATACTTACTAGTATTAGCGAATACCGTTAATTTCGGAGCGCTGAAAAACCATTATAAATAAATAAATATTGAAATGTTAATATTGGAAATTATTCCTCGAAAACTCCTCTACAAAAATGCCCTGATGAATTTTACTGTAAAATGATCAGAAAAAAAATTATGACCTCTTAAATATTGGAAATTATTCCTCGAAAACTCCTCTACAAAAATGCCCTGTTGAATTTTACAGTTTGTGGGGTTGGGACCCCACAAACTTGGATTTAGCTTTACACTACTATACCTTGATATCTAAAAAATAAAATAGTGTCCTCTGACTTTTGCACACCCAAATGTAACATTTCAATGGACTATATAATTAATTAGTTAATTAGTGATGTGACACGATATTCAGAATTTCAACATCTGTAATTTGATATCGAGTTCGGCTGCTTTATTTTACTAACGACAGTTACTTAAAATAGATAATATTATTATTGCTATTGGAAGTAGATTTACTAAATTGACGTTTGAAATGTTGTTTCGGAAGCGTCTACGTAATTTGCCAAACACGACTGGATTTGCATATCAAAGTGGAGGCATAATTGAACTTGGAGTGCAAATAGCCCAAGCGGAATCAGATCGAGTTAGTGGCGCTCTCTAGGCTAAGTGTATCGAGCAATGGCAAGCGCATACTACACCTCCCTCTTACCTATACTAATACAACGTACTACATCGCTGTGAGCCTCGAGCGATGTGCTTAACTCTGCTGTCAACTTCCCTGAATAATTAAATTAATCGACTACGGTGCTGTACAGAATCGAGACTGATTTCACTTCAGATATCCATTTACTGCCATTAATAAACACTTTAAATTCATATTCGATTATATCATCAGATCTAGCAATAAAGGGAAATGATCTTTCATTGTAATTAACGTTACACCTTCTGGTATTTTATTACAGTATTATCTTGAATACAAACAAATTTAACATAAAAAAAAACAAGTTTGAGGCTGCCAATTAACAACTTATTATATTATTTAAGACTTTAATTAATATGTATCTGGTGTTATAAAAAGTTTTATAGCTAATAAATTGCATTATAGTAGCAGAGGTTTGAAGTGTTAGGTGTTTAATAGTACTTTGGCATATTAGACGTTTAAACAAATATTATCAAAATGAACATCATAAAAATTAATTCCAGTTGCAAATTAGCTGCCAGTTTTGAAAAAGGAATTTGATTTTTATAGAACATATTCAAAACTTCCTTTTTTGGTTACATAGATTAGATTCTAGAATATAGATAGATTAGATGCTAGACTTTATCAAGGACTTGTTAGACGGTGTGCGGCGTGAAAAATAATCTATTGAGTATGTCGAGGGTACCATATTAGCCCCAGCTGCGACGTTTTATTTTGGATCCAGCCAGATTTTCGTTTAGTCCGATGATGTGTCACTAATAATAGATGTAATCTCGCAGTTTAATAGCCATTGTTTGTGTATGATATAAGAGTATAATAATAATGTAGGTTTGACGAGTATTCTAATATTACTATTTTTAGAAAAATACATAACTTAGCATTACTATGTACGTAGGTAGGTACCTAAAATTATTTCGAAGCTACACAGGTTTCGTAAATACACGCATATTTTCTCAACAAGTCAGATCGCTCTTAAGATCTAAGGCGAATTGCCAAATGAAACACTTAATACTTAGTACTCAACGGAAAAAATGAGAGAAGTTGAGGGTGGGGAATTTGGACGGAACGGGAAGCAAAGAGGCCAGATAATTAGATCAAGGGAACGTGGAGGAACAGAGGTTGCGTCCGCTTCCGGATAATGGTACACGACTGCTGAGGTGTAGCTGGTCAAGTTTCAATTTAAAATAACGAAACCCATGTTAGAATTTTACACCCTGTTAGGTTGGGCATTAAAAAAAACCAAAAGTATCCGTCGTCGTTGAATCGTGAACTTATAAATACGACTCTTTTACGACTCTAATTGTTGAAGTCTATTTACGGCCCAAAAGCTGCGAAGTTACAAGTTGTAGTGCAGAAGTGTAGTTGACGGTGCCGTATAATGTTATGTACATTTAATTATGGCCACTTTAAGGTTGCGCCATTCGAGTAATTACTGACATAACATCACAGACGGTACATAATCAGCACTCTTTGCCATGTCGACACACCTAAGAGAAGGTTTTAACTGCGAGAGCTTTTGACTCGTAATGTACAACTTGTTGACGAGTAAATTAAGTAATTTATGCTTTCGATTGTCGGCACTTGGTGGAACATATAGTAATACATTATGAAATGACTCACTTGTACAGATATTCCACAATTTTTAATTATTAGTAGGACCTGACCGGTTTCGCTCTATGGCATCTTCAAAGGTGCTCCACACTTATTCACATTACATATTTTAAAAAACATTTACAACATACTTTGTGTTAGCTTCACGATTATTTAACACAAAGTATGTTGTAAATGTTTTTTAAAATATGTAATGTGAATAAGTGTGGAGCACCTTTGAAGATGCCATAGAGCGAAACCGGTCAGGTCCTACTAATAATTAAAAATTGTGGAATATCTGTACAAGTGAGTCATTTCATAATGTAGTAAATTAAGTCCCTAAAGCGTATACACCACTGTATCAACTGTACAGCGTATTTTACCCTCCCCGCATATATGTTTATAAGTATATGACGTCATTGTAATTTCTTACAATACGTTAAGCCGTATATCAGATTAAAATCCAACTAATAGGGTTCACAATTAAATTAAACAATTTCGTATAAAAGTAAAGTTTCACTAGTGAGATTAATCACCCTGTGAGCGCTCTAGTCTAGTTGGGAAATACACCGGGAACGAGTAACTTCGCCACTTACATTACACGGACATTTATTTCCAAAACTCGTTTTAACTTTTCCAACTCCCCAAGAGTCAAGATTATGGGTAACTAGTTTAATTAATTTATACAATTCGTACCTATATGAAATATTAATTGCCGAGTTTAAGAACAAAATTAATAATAGAGTACTTGCCTTGTCGTCGTCGCCTTCGCTATCACACTGTAAAAAGAGAAACACGCATTTAAGTAACTGTCAGAATTTCATTAGCTTTTATTTAAATATTTCATGCAAATAGTTATTTGTCAGTATAAACAATTTAACCAATAATTCCACCTACAAAGCGTGCACGTGGTGCCCGTGAACTGCTCAATATCAATCAACGTTGTCTAAATTACGCTTAAATAGATTATATTATCCAATCCTTTTTGGGATCTCATAAATTTCACAGAAAATGTAAACATTATACTTCACAATACTAGAAAACCACCTGGAATATCCAATTCATAGGGGAAGTAGTAGGCTATTATCATAACATAAATCAACGAATACTTTATGAAGTAAGTTCACACCTGGGGAACAACAAGGGATCAAGCGGCTACGATGTTACAATTCCAAATAAATACAGAACATGAAGTATTCAGGACGGGCGCAGGTAATGTTATATAGTACGGCACAGCACTGCCTCGACAAATCTCGTGATTTAGCTGCGATACGCGCCGAATATCGAACAGAGTCTATGTGTGTTGCGTGATCTGGATAAATTTGCACACAGTAATAGAGAATTATTGCTATTACATGTCTTTGTGAACAAAGCCGTTGTTATATTCTTTTAAATTCATTATTCGTTCATAGTTTATTTTATTGGTTCATATTATCGTATAATTATGTAGGTATATTACATAGAGTTAGACTATACAGTACACCAAATCTAAAAAGCTGTTAGCACTGAATTAGAAATACATATAGAAATATCATGCGTGGTGTGGAAATTAGGTTAATCTATTTAGAAGCAAACGGACATTGATAATACTTACGATATAGCCTTTTCCGGAACTACAGCGGCTACTGGCCTGTAGGCAGGAGAGAGAAGCGAACATATGAGTGGTACAGAGTGACTAAGGGTGGTGAGTAGTCTCGTTTCTCCTAAGGCTTATTAATTATTGAATAGTTAACAAGTAAATTTTAAGATTGTATAAATGGAAAAAATGATGTAAGGAGAAACGAGACTCGTGCAAAGAAATAGAAGATAACATTTCGATTACACAATCTAACACTTAATACAATAATCACAACACTAAACAATATATTTGACATGCATTTTTGTTTATATTTTCTATAATAGGTATGGTTTTAGAGTAAGTAATAAGACGAGTGGATTTATACTTTTTGAAACTAATTTTTGACAGGTATTATGGACTAGCCTAGTTAGTTTTGTTGTGTTTTTAATTCTGAGTTTAGGCCATGGCTAGCTTCGAAATTTGGATAAGGAAGGTGATGTGATGAGGAAGGAGAGATACTCACGTCACTAAGACGATCGCGAGAAGAATCGGGATCGCGAGGTGCCACTGAACTACCGGTTAGCCTTTCTGAGGCCCGTCCACTGTCATCCGACGTACCAGCGTCTTGAAGCAGCGTAATACCCTGTATAAAAGAAATTCAGGGTAAATAAAATGCCCATACAATATAGGGCGAGAAAATCATAAGCTTCCTTATGTACTTAAGTTATAGTGACTCGTGTATGAATACCTTGAGAGCAATTTTATTACAAAAAGGGAGCAAAGGAAAAGCTTTTTATATAAGGCTCGTAAAATTGAGCGGTTACTAGGATATAAGAAAACTTGATAAGACGGGCCGGTAAAGAGAGGGTGCGGACGGGATGAGTGGAGTCGACCCGTAACGTAACTTGCCCCGGGCCCTAACAATAAAAGTTTTCCATTTATCACATTTTGCGTCTATTTTACGGTGGGGTTCGAAAGGCGCTCGTTCAAGCGAGGTTGTGATGCTTAGTGACAAATGCAATACACAACTGGTAAAAGGTAATAAAATCAGAATCTTTAGAGACGTTTTGGGAACCATTTCCATATTGTCGCTTTTGAAATGATGTATTTGCGAAAGGAAATGGTATTGTCATCAGAACACAACAGAATATTTTTTAACAAATCCTAGCTTTCGCTAGTCGAGTATGGGCTAATAACGTTAAAAACATATGAAAGTTTCATAAGTATAATAAGAGTAAATAGGTAAGTACATAGTTCACATAATTAAGTATATATTTTAACATTCTCCGTAAAATTTTGCATTACTGCTCTGCTCCTATCAATCACAGCAAGATATTATAGTAGGCTATATATTCTATAAATGGACTACCTATTCAGCACATTTTTTTAAATTCGAACCATGTTAGTTTTGAGATTAGCGCGTTTAACCAAACAAACCCAGCTTTATAAACTGAGTATAAAATTATAAATTTAATGATTATTATAGTTGAGTAAATTAAGAAAATATCAACCAAAACTTCAAACCATATTGAGTAGGTACCAATATAACATGAAAACGCAAATTCAATATCAATCAAAAAGTAAAACAAAAGTATGAGAAATCGCAAGATAAGCATTATGCAAAGTTTTATTGCGATAGTCATAATCGTATAATACAACAACCCTCCCTTACGCTCATGTAGGTTATCAATAGACAGAAAACAATAAAGTTGAATACGTTAACCTCGCATAATAGACAACAAAGAGACGTACGCTCCAGATTATGTCGCCAAGTCTAATAGAAGGGATTGCTTTCCGACCCTTTACATAATAAAGTGAGTTAAAGTAAAGTCGCACATATCAATTTAATTCTTGTCTTATAGGTGACTGAGATCCCTCTAATCCTTGAATGGGTCGTGGCGGAGATATAAACGAGGTATGTTGCCACACAATTACTTTCACTCATTATTATTAGTGAATCGTAATGTTTAACGTTGGAATATACCTAATACTAACTGTTAGATGTAAAGTGAGTATTGAAATCAATTCGGTTTTATTTTCACGATAATTATTAGAACTAGACAACGTACTAACTGTACAATGCTATATCTCAGCTTTCGAATACAGTACATCATTAAATAAAATAAGAATGCATACAACTTCTTAGAATGAGTATTCAGTATCATGGATAGACGGGATTCTCTATTTAGAAACATCTTTATGTATTACTATAACTTCATAGGGTGCATACAGGAGATGTAGAAAATAAATTATGTAAATCGTGTCTAAAATAGAGTCGATGGCGAGACTGCAGTTGCACGGCGGGAAGCAGTCGTGCTCGAAGCTCGACCGTCGACAAAACCGCTAATTGAAACAACGACCACAGCCGAGCATTACTTATTCATGAGAAGTCCATATGGCGGCGAAACGTGACCAACGAGATAAATCATTCAATTACATTTTTCATGAACGAGACACTCCACCGGTTATGCACTCACGATTTAATACCGGCTAATAATTATTCACGTTATGAAATCGAGGATAGTGGTAGTATCGCGTAAATTGATTTTATATTGGCACATTATGATGGATAACGCACAGTATTTTGTTTTATCAGTTGAAGACTTTGATAATGAAATATTACGAGGTCTATTTATTTCAACAACCAATGCGTGGTGTTAAGAATAATGCATCTTACTTAATTTATTTATGTCACAGCACGTAATTCCTCTTGGTGGAAGTTGACGCGGCATTAACACTATACTACTTTACAATGCACCCTCCTTTCTCGTGTAATATACTGAGAAGTTATTCAGCTATAATATTGTCACAGTAGGATCACAATCTGGTTTGAGTAGGGTTATAATATAACAATGGTAAGTAAGATGTTCTAAAATATTGTATGCAAATACTCGACGAATTAGTTATGCGGCATTTACCTCTTAATTCAAGAGAAAACGGTCTTCCGTACAGTAAAATTGAAGAAATGTGATGGCGGGGGGTTTGGAGGGAGAGATGACATACTTCTGTAATAACTAATTATTTCACTATGGATGGCGTCGAGAAACGATATTGTAGCAATTTACATATATCAAAGTTTAACAGAAACTCAATAAAGAATAAAGGTATTCCAATCCATTATCTATGGACATATTGAAATAGAGATAAATTAATTAATCACGTCCGGTTTAAGCTGTGGAATATTAAATCATAATACCTAATTCGAACCATCGAACTACAGCTATTAATACTCACAGGATAATGAACTGTCAACAATATTGCGTTGCAATTATGTAAACTAAATGTTAACATAGTTTCAAGTTTCAACCCACATAACAAGTGCAATTAATGTGTGTATTAATTTAGAATATTTTACAAAAACAATTACTCGAAATTGTGATTTCAAAACACAAATTAAATGTATCTTGTATTAATAAAAGTAGTATTAGTTGTCGTTATGCATTAACTAAACTTGTTTGATATTTTATTTTCCGTAAAGCTCCAGTTTTCAGAACAAATCCCACCCTCGGCAAACAACCTGTACATACTGTGGCTTTATGTAAGAAAATACTAATTGGACCGACAGAATATGGTGTACTTTTATTTTGAGCCTTAAATATTTGGACGAATCATATCATTACAGAATACTCATAGGGATATGAATGAAAACAAAATGTGTAAGGTGTTGTTTTACTTTAGGTGAAGATATTTAGATGGAAAGAAGCTACGATGACCAACATCGTAGCTTAGTGGCAGAGCATATCTTTCCGGTCGACGACGATTTAAGAATAGTAGTAACAAAATAGAGGAATTTAAGTGAATAGTTTAGGGAGCGGCTTCTCAGTACTAACTATAACTATGAAAACTGGAGAAAGTTTTCAACTTCCTTCTATTTAAAGTCAAGTCCAACTGTATTACATCGTTATTTACCTAAGGAACTGACAAAGAGCTTTCGTGCCAGCGGAATATCATTAATAAGTGATTGTATGTAGCATATAATACATATTTAATCATTCTGTTGGAGAGGCAAATTAACGCATATCACCATGAAACTACTATTGAAATTTTCAATTGCAGTGGACGGTACTAATTGTTAAATTGCGGGACCACTGTCGAATTTCAATGAATGTATAATGGCCACATCATTTATCAATAAATCGATTAAAATTGAATACCATTTCGCAACTCTAATTGATTTCCTAGGCTACGTAAAATGGTTCAAGTTAATGTTATGTTACTGTATTGAAGTCACCTCGATTAAGTTTAACTACGCGCTTTTATCAAAGTATAGTTATACACAAGTTATATAAACACTGTACCTTTTATGTACAAGATTAGATTGCAGTTAAACGATTTTATATTTATAATGCAAGTATTGATACGATTTTAAAAAAAATCTAAATATTTAAACATTTTATCGTGCTTCAGGGCGAAATAAGCCAACAGCAATATCGTCCAAGAAGTCAGTATAAGTAAAAATGTTTGGCATTTCATGCCGTGTTCGTGGCGTTACGCCAGTTCTCCAAAGACAACACAATAAGGACCATCCTTCCTGTCAAGAGCAATGTCCCGCTACAACCAATTTCGAATTCGTATGTACAAATACAGGTGTCTGCTGGCTGAATGAATGTCTTGGAATAAATATATTTATCGTACACTATCCAATGAAAATATACAATTAAACAGATTAACAATAAAATGATTTACTTTATATAAAAATTAGTTAACCGCAATATCCATTAATATTAAGAGTAATAGACAATATTGTCACACATTTGTCACAATTCGTAATAGACTCCATGGGTATAATTTAATTACTCGAATTCATAAGCGAATTCAATTAATTTAAGTTAGAAGTTAGCTAGCTACTCGTGAAGTACGGTGTTTGAAGCCAATCTTGTCTCGTGTTCAGAGACTGAGCGTAACTTAATGAACGCGTACGGAGCACCAGAAGGCTATATTCTATTCGACGGCAAATTGAATCTGTGAAGAGCTATTAGCCGACACCGCAGCGGCGCACATTCCCCAGCTCTTGCCAAACGATATCGCGCTCATTCCTTGCCTCACTCCAAATAATGTTTGAATTTATATTGTGTGATGTGATACCTATAAACTGTCAACGGTAATGATTTTGAAACTTTTCTTAGAATTTCATCCAAGATTCCATCAGTTCGATAAAATCGATACGACAAACTACGTATAAAAACAAATAATCATACCACCCGCGTGGTTAAAAAGTAGTTAATCCATACCATGTCTCAGAATATCTCTGTACCAAATTACGGGTATTTTTAACCGACTGCTTAGGTAGGGTGATGTTTTTATAAATTTAAGTATGTGTATATTGTATACTTAAATGAATTACATATTATAGTGAAAGATTAAAATATTAATGTTGTCGTAACTATCAATCAACAACCTTTAGAGAGCTTTTTAGATTTCCGACAGTTTCATATCGAATCGGGCATAATTTATTCTGTCGACGGCGCAATGTGGAGTAAGATTTTCCGCTTTATTCGAGCAGCACGAGCGGCGGGAGGCAAATTGGATGGGATTGCGACACATCTTAGGTTTGCGCCGGCGAACTGTCGAAATTCACGGGGGAGCACACAGGGTAAACTGCTCGTATGCCGCTCAGAGTGTTCCTTTGGAATAGGAAATGTGAACCTATTTAGAACTCAAGCACACGCTTTGACTCAAGAAATAAATATTCGATTTTCTCGAAACGGTACGGAATATAAAGTAGGTAGGTATGATTTTTATATCATGTTATGAAACGTATTCTATATTTATTTGTACTTACGTTTCTTTTAATTTTTACTGAAGTACAAATAGAAAATTTAAAACAATAATAGTTTTCTATGTTTCAAGATCCAATACTCTGTATTAAAGTATAATTTGCGTAAGTCCGTAGTAAGATTTATTTTGCACACATAAACACATAAACATTTGAATGAATTCAAATGAGACGAAAATGTACTCATCAACATCTACTGTTTACTACAAGCAATTAGTTCCCTAAGCTTTTTCAAACGATTCTGGTGGACGTACCCAGTAAAAAGTTTATGATTTGATTACCTAATAACGTCAAAGTGTTAGCTGATGGACAATGATTGCGACGACAGAGTCAACAGACCCGATAATTACAACATCATTGTTTAAACAATAAGCTGAGTTAAAAATTTACTACAACGGTAATTATAGGCAATTGAGGGTCTTGAACCGAAAATTTGCTTTATGGTATTTGCCGACAACAGACAGACGGAAGTACAAACCGCGAATGTGGTTATAACTTACGGGTAAGCGTCATGTGGGGCGAAATTGATACCTTGCCGAGAACAAGGTGATCGTCAGCAGGTTGGCAGTAACAGTTTGTTGTATTTAATATGTAATATTTGGCAATATCATAAAATATTGTATATTTTGGACAAAAACGTTGCATAATCTTGGTTTTTATTGCCAGGTTAATTTCTCACTGGCTCTGGGTACTGTTGATTTGCGAATCTGGATTTAAATGTAACTTCAATAATTGTGTTTTAAGACGTTATAAAATAACACTTATCTTTATAACCTACATTAAGAAATATTTTTGACTTGACTTTGTTGCATCGATACACTTACGTTAGCAGATTTTGTACAATAAAAAGTTGATGAATTGTGTAATAATTCCTTCATATCAAATACAGTATGCATTACAAAGCTGTTTGTTTAGGTGTTGACATGCGACACGCGATTTACATACGGGTGGCAGTTTGGTGAGAACGTGGAGCCCAGAGGAGCAGGCTCAATTGCATAAAGATTCACATTGACAGTATTTTTATTGCTCTTAAATATTTAAGAGAATATTTTGAGCCCTAGTTTTATATGAATGGATTATCATCGTAGATTATAATACAGATTATAATACTAGAATATAGATTATAATACCCTAGGTGAGGTAATAGGATCCTTTTAGAATTTATCGGGAGTTCGCGTGAAGCCAAATTTCAATTTCGTAATGTCGATAATTCTTCATCGGTACAATTTTTTTTTGAAATGGGTGCTTTGTGTAGTACAATGTAAGTAAAAGTTATGTGTGATGCTTATTAGAGCAATGTTGGTATTAAATCATTTTGAACCATTTACTTTTAACACATCATCAATTCATCATACTTTTCTTTAAAATGTACATCAACATTGATGATACTATGCCATGACCCTTCTGTCATTGTAATCCTACTTATTGTGTGTCGGTGAATAAACTATAGGAAGTAGTACAAGACCATACAAAACAAATAATTACCAATCAACAGACAATCAGACATGTTTGCATGCTAAGCGGTTTGCTAAGCGCTATGACAAAAAATGTAGACACATAAATCCTGTTTCGCCACTGACTTTGAAAGCTGGTCGGATGATTTATAATTACACTTAACTTATTTGAGATTATTTAGCTACTGTTAAAAATATTTTACTGCTAGGTTTGTGCGAGAATTACATTTGAACAGTGATATTAATATTTCTGATTAACGGGTGACCATTCAAACATAAGTAAAAAATGTTAACGAATTTATTTCTGCACTTGACCTCTAGAATATTGAGTGTCCTGGCATCTCTAGTGCAAGTAATATTTGCATAGCTTTGTAAAGTTATTTATCAAGAAATGCAAATATTAAAAATAAAAACATCAGACAGAGTAACATCGAACCCTTGCAGGTTTTAAAGCATTGGCGAAACCGGTAACTATTATAAGGAGTATTATATTATTACTATTACTTACATGAGAGTTGACATTGTTGGGGGGATGATTTCGCCCTGGGTCGGCTGCCAACGCCACCAAAGGCAAGCGAGGCTTTGTCGACAGAGCGTTGGTACGAGGTGAAGAAGCGCATTTTACAGCAGCCTGTCAATAAATAACACACGTTTCAAACAAAACGAAATATAGCATAGAATTAAGATTAGGGAACTAAAAAGATAAATAAACGTCTGCAAACGAGGTTTGAAAAGTAGTATTACACCGGGCGCTTTGCTGGCCACACGGTTTGGAACCAACACTGTTCAATAGAACCCGGTTGGCTTTAAACAGGTTTAAATCGTGTAAATACTGGTTGGTTTGTTCAAAAGTTTAACACACCATTATTTAAGTTATTTATCACGTGCGATGCTACATTATCTAATGATAGTAATGATAGGTAAGTAGTAGGTTACACGCGGTATATTAAATTTCGTGACTTGAAATGACATAATTATAGGCTTTATTGAACGTTCGCACCGTAGTGGGCAGCACCCAATTTACTAGTTAATTATGGGTACTTATCGGAGGTGCTTTCGCCGGATACATTCAGTAGGCTAAGTATTTTTTAACGTAGTTAAGAACTTAGTATTAAGAACTTTGTGATAGGTATAATGGCCGATGCCACGCACATTTCCGGGATATGCACACAAAAATCTGAACAGGTAATCTATTCATTACACAAATATTAAAAGTAATATATTTTTATGTTATAATACGGTAATTATTACATAAAAAAAAAGTTGTCTGTTTGCTCCAGCTAAATTTTTAAACTGTTGGACCGATTTTAAAGGGAATTTCACTGCCAGATAGTTGATGTTATAAGGAGTATCTTAGGCTACTTTTTATTCCGATAATATGTTCCCGTGGGACTCTCCGTGGGAATTTTACATTACATAATCATATGACAAATTTCAATATACAACTAACTAGGAACGACCGATATTTAAGTAGAAAACAGGGACGTAAACCTAATCCCTTGCGGACAGCCTAGTCTACAAACGAGATCAGTGAAACACATCCGATACCATTGTAGGGGAGAAACATTGTTTGGCAGTGCTAACGCAATGAGGGGTCCCCAGTGACATATTTTTGAATGTCCGTGAAATATTTGAGCGTCGGTGTCATCGTTTGTGTCGGGGTGTGGGACATGGGGATTGAGATTAATGGAAAAGTGGGCAATGGAGTGAACTAAATTTGAATATTTGTTTTAAACTTAAGTTTTTCATTTTAAACCGCTGACTATACTGAGAACTCCGATCTAATATGTTAAAAAACCGATTTGAAATATTATCGGAATGTGACGAAATATAAATGGGACCAGCACCAGCTGTTACGTTACCACCAGCTGTTACGCACCAAGTTACACAGAGACACATAAAAAACAATACATACAGTCGAATTGAGAACCTCTACCTTTTTCGAAATCGGCTAAAAATCTGCGTGCGCTTGTTTATTTGAAGATAGAATGAAATAGGAAAGTAAAATTATTTTCAAAAAGACAGAAAGAAGGTACCTATCAATTCGGGAATCTAAGATTGATGCTTTGCTTAAATCTTTATTAGAGATCTTAATATAAAACCTTGCCATACAAAGCCATAACGAATTAACTATTGTACACACATAACCCTTCACCCTCAGTTAAATAGCTCGAGGGTGTGTGGTAAATTAGTGTGAGAGTGTTTAGTCAGGATTTGGAACCAACGTCCGGGCGCAACATAACCTATCTTTAATCAATTACAATTTTTATAAGTGTTGTTTGTTCTTGGTTAGTAGAGCACGTGTTATAGTAAACGATAAATAGTTATTACAAAAAACTGCCCTATGCTAACAACTGATCAGTACATAAATCTTTAATCGTCCTTATGTCGAGGAAACTAGAAATAAAAAAGTGATTGTTTCACTTCGTTTATTTCTTTATTAGAGAACGCGCGGATCCTATTCATTGAACATAAAGAATATTACCCACACTAGATAATAAAGAGCAAAAACCGAGAGTAAACTCCATTTTACAACAAATCTCTTCTGAACTGCGACGAAAGCATAATTCTCGAGAACTTGGTGACTTACACAAAAGATTTTATACAATTCATTTCAGCTTCATAAAAAAAGTTATCACGAATTCACAGAAAACGGGTGAGCTATTTTTCTGCCCGCGGCGGCGCTTCCTTTGGGAACGGAAACTTGATTCTAGATTCTTTTGGATATAATGATAAATAATCTTGTTTTCATTTAAGTAGTTTGTCGTCAACTATCGTGTACTTAAGTACTTTAACATTTTAAAGAATATTATTATGTTTTGTGCTGTTAAATATTCGTGCTTTTAAAATTATAATTAATGTGTTAATGGAGTATAAACGTGACAAGGTGTGTTTACAAGACGCTGTCAAATAATTAGCATCGGTCAGTAACTCGGTAGTAGGCCCCAAGCCACAAGGCAATCGGCTACCTACGTGGGCAGTCACACCTCGTCGAATCGCCTCCGACAACTGTAATTGCTACACTAAGAACTTATTAATCACTAATGCGACAGAACTGATAACACTATTATAAATAAATAATAACATTCTAATGGACTGTTAGTAGTTTGTTATTGAGCCTCATGAATATTATATCCGCATTACCTTAATGAAGTCAGTCATATCAAACAGTAACCAAAAATAGTCGTTTATGTAATCCACTAATAACCGACAGTGACCATTAAAGTTGAATATCTCTTGATTGGTATCCAAGATATTACAATTTGTAATAACTCTTCAATGTTTATTAGCAGTCATCACTTTTACAACACTAACTTAATGAACATTAATGCTTCGTTTCAATATTGTGGCTCCTAACTTTAGCATTTTAGAGATAGCAAGATCATAATCCAACATAAACATTAGTTCAATGAATTTTATTTCTCTTTAATTAAATCTTAGGTTCTTAACAATAGACCACGTGAATAAATTAAAACATTTTTGACATTTTCTGCGACATCATTGGTTGATATCGACGCGGGCTTTGCTAGGCCTGCAGGCATCATATTGCAAGGAGAATGACCTGCTGGCTTAACCACGTTCAGTTCATTAATTCAGGTATTGCGCGAACGCAATATTGCATTTTGTTTTTAATAGGGTAGCAGCCGCAGGCTCTGGCATGAGCCTCAATTTGCCTGAGCTGTTTAATTAAAAGCGACACGGCCGGCAGGTCATTAATTTAGTCATCAGACAAGCCGCCGGCGAGGTTTAGCATTACGGGGATTAGGAACTACGCTATATGACTTTGATTTTCTAATATATTAAATTAAGCTGAAAATTATAAGGATCTGTTTCATGGTTATTATACAGATTCTTGTACCGGTAGTATGCATTATATGGTCACAGACACTGACCACTTTTTTAGTCATGGTTATGGTTTTAACAATAATGCTACATCTACAACGTTAAATTTGCGACACCGCTTTTTTCAAGCTTTTTATGCTTTTTTTAAATTAAGGGGTCTCATTCTTACAACGTCAATAAAGAAATGCTTTGTATTTTTAATAGACTTCTATTACATTATTATTCAACATTTATATCCTCATTCATCGGATATACACAAATACCACTTAAAAAACAATTACCGCTTTCATGAATAAAGTACAATACATTCAAAAGAAAAATAACAGGCAGTCATAATAAAAAAACCGCAGAAAAAAAACCAAAACTATTTCTTTGGGTCGAAAGCAGAACCCATTGTGCAGGTAAGTCGAACCTTACCTAGTACGTCAAGAGACTGAGAAAATAATAATGCCAACAGACGGACCATAGCATATGTTTGAGTCACTAGCTCAGACTAATTCAGATACAGTAATCATGACGTAATTAGATAACAATTACTGTCTATTCCGATCACACTGATATAATTATATCCTAGCATTAAAAATTAAAGACAATTTCGGATGGGAAACGGTAGAAACTGCTGTAATTATAGGGTGGATAGCGGCACGTGGAAACACAAATGAAGGGGTATACTTAAACGAATGTTTGTAAATGTATGTCGCGTGTCACCGGGCGATTACCTGGCTGTCAACTACCTCCACGCGCCGTCAATATCATGTTCATGGCAATAAAGACTAGTTTTAACGTCTATTGGGAGGTTATAAGCATTATGTCTAGTATCCTGTAGTGTTTTATTGAATAATAACTTACATTATTTATCTTTATTATAAATGTCAGTGATAGACATTTACTATTAGATATCAAATTAAAGCGAGATTAATATTCCACTACAATTAACAATATAAATAAAGAGCACACACATAATAAAGTTCACATAAAGACCAAAGGGTAGGTTATATCGATTGTTTTATGGTAATCTGTCCGGTAGAATCTATCAACCCTCAGTCTTAAAACATGGAAACTTTCAAAGAGGATGTAAGACTTGAATTTTCTGCTAAGCGCGTGGCTGGTAGGTAACCTTTCAGGTTACCTCTGGCCCTGGGCAAAAATCCAGGCCTAAACGCTCAATTACAATACCGAACAACGTTTCCTTGTCCCGCACTGCGAACTAGTTCAGAGTAACTAAACAATGGCGAAATCATCGTTGAACATCGATGGAGCCACGTTTTTAAAAAAATAAGAAGAAGAAAGAGGGTGTAGAAAGAAAGGCGGTGATGATGATACTGCGCTGATTGTCTATCGGTTTCTCCCTTTTACGTATAGAAGCCTTACTATTGAGGGGCCGAGACCAAAAATTTGTAATTAAATTATATTCATTCAATTTAAATCGTTAGTTAGTAATTCATTCTGGTTAAATTAAATTCACATTGTTAGTTTTAGGTTTCAATTATTTCTTAACCTAAATCGTTACAAGGTGCCAGTGCTGCTATAATATTAGATCTGATAGAACTCAGAAGGAGTCTAACAAGTAGCACTTAACTACACTTCAGACTATTAGATCGCGATGGCAGAGGTTGTGCGGTCGATCGCGGGCAGATCGTCGAGATACGTAGCGACCTACAACGAACCGACTGACAACTACGAATATAATATGACACCGACCTCACAACTGGCGACATCGCGATTTTTACCACTTGTCAGATCTTATAACAAGTCCCCCTGAGTGGATTATACTTTACATTTACATTTGAACGTCGCCGCGTCGTTCTCTAAATTTCCTTTGATGTTTTGTTTTATGAAAAATGATCGTCTTATTGCTTTTAGCGTTTGTTGAAATAATGTTTGTATGTTAAATTTGTTTAATTTTTTTTTATTTTTTTTTATATTCGGTTCGCCAAATTGACGCCGCCCGTCTGGTGGTAAGTCGTGACGACGGCTAGCGATTGTGGGCCACTCTCACAGCACACAATACTATAGAGTGGCCCTTAACTTGACGACCTACGATGTGCCTCTTCACGCTCCGCTTAAAGAACCCAGGGTTATATGTGAGAGGAAACACGTGCACAGGCAGGGCGTTCCAGGCCACTATCGTTCGGCAGAGAAACGAACGTTTAAAACGTTCGGTTCTCGCGAATATGCTATCCACTGTGTGGGAGTGGCATCTCTGCCCGGCACGCGTTGTTCGGGATCGGAAGGAAGAGGGTGGGATCAGATTGAAGAGCTCTTCAGAACACTCGCCGTGGTAAATACGGTAGAATTAAGGAAGCTATTGTTCGGCGCTGAGCTAGCGGCTCAATGCTTCCCGTTACCTCCGGACAATCATATCCGGTCAATAATACGGATAGCCCGTCGCGGCATAGCGTCGAGAGCGTCCAGCAAATACTTCGCGGAGCCGTCCCAGAGGTGAGAGCAGTAAAATAATAGTAATGTTAATAATTTACTATTTGTCACATAAAGATTGTTAATTTATATTAAACTAGCGGACGCCCGCGGCTTCGCCCGCTTGACAAATTATATACACAAAAATCTTCCTTGAAAACCAGTTTATCCATTGGTGAAAACCTCATCAAAATCCGTTGAGTAGTTTTAAAGATCTAAGCATACAAACGCAACGGGCGACTTTGTTTTATACTATGTTATGAGTATTATCTTTTAGCAGAGAATCTGTTAGTATACTAGGTATGTTAATAGTTTAGTATAGTAATAAATTATTTTACGGATAGCCAGAAACTATGTTTAACTCGGATGTGTAACATATGATTTAAAATTTGCATTTCGGAGTTTACATTAGCGCAGGAATGTAATATAATATAAAATCAATGAACTAATACTAATAGAGATATTACATATGACATCTAAATTACAACAGGTCAAATATTGATATGTAGCTACAATCAATTCATTATTGACTCAACGAAGGTCAAGGTTGAGAATGCCCGTAAATTGAATCATTTTGTTATTTGCGTAAAACTTATATGTGGCACACGCACATTTGATATTATTGATCTATTAGAGGCATTTCGGACGAATGTCCAAATAAAAAGGCATGTTCATAAATCCATTAAGTACTTACAAAATGATAACTTATGCTGAACAGTAAAAATTTGCCCAAACCTCAAATCAAATTGACCTAAATAAACCCATTTAACGAGCTTCATTAACGAGTAATAAAACTTAAGCGATGCTGTTTAAAGTTTACTCAGGTAGCTATTTACGTTAGAACGTGCTAACACTGTACACGGAAAAATAAAACAAGAGTATGAGGGTGAAGGGGTGTTTACTGTGGTTGAGATAGGGTCGGCACTCTCATCGCTGCGGTCGATTACGGTTATTGGATATTGATTTCCTACAAAAAAGTTATACAATTATTCCTCATAACAGTGCCTTATTTGCTGTCGTTCCTTTATCACATTTCTTTTATAAAGTGTAGTTTGATATTATTAAATCTGTGTTAGTAGAAGTTTATTCAACTTTTGCTTCTTTCTACCGACTTTACGAGGAAACTCAATGGCTAAGCTTTGTTGTAACTTCACAAACTTCTTTGTGAATTTTACTCTAATCGAAATCTACTTACGTAGACTACGTGAAGTAGCGAACAAAGTTAGTGTTTCAATAAATAACTAGATCTTGGAACTTAATAACTAGGTATGCAATGCATTATGCTGTTGCAATAATTGAGCTGAGTTTGTCGATCCGGGTCGAACTCCTAAACGACTGGACCGATCTTTATGAATTCAGATATATGCACTCACGGTGATGGTCACTATGACCGTGCCAAATTTCAAAAAGATCGGTCCTGTCGTTTAGGAGGAGTTCGATCACGAACGAAATACACGAGTCGCCTAAGAAAGAGCTGAGCGAAGCGAAGCAATAATTGATACTGTTTATTTTGTTAATTTATTTTCTATTACACCCGCGTAGTATACTTTTTCAGTCCTCAATTCACTTGAAAACATTTTACTACATTAATAAAGCGCCCTACTGTATACGCTATTTTTTTTTCGCTGGGCGCCCCAGATACACATTCGGAAGAATCCCCTGTGGCGCCTGCGAACTTTGACCACTTATGTGTCCTTTGATTGAAATGCGGGATAATACCCGACCCAACCTAATACGCGTGACTAGGTAACAAATACCAAACAGCTTTTCACAAACTATAACATTCACAATATTAGTAAGATTCTATGAAAACTACACAATATAAAACATTAGCTATATTCATGATTATTACCGGGTTCTCTAGTTTGTTAAGTACCAAGTGCCAGTAACTTCGGTTAATGATAGAATCGTGAGCGGCATTTATTTTTTGCAGCTCAATATAAGCTCTTGAGTTGTTCAGGACATTATTTACTGGTATAATGTTGTTTAAGCTTATGAAGTAATTTCCAAATAGGTAATAAGTTTCATCGTATTGTTTACAACATGTACTGAAAATTAAATAATGCGTACCACATTTATATATTTATTTTGTAAGACAATTGGACTTTCATAAACTAGTAATTGATAGACATAACGTACTTTAGCAGCCTAGCTAAAAAGTCTAGTGATCGTATTTAAACATACCGATCTTAAACAGAAAGCACGAAAGTATGTCACCCGTGTACTTATTTAATTTTCCGGCAATTTTAAATCCCAATGAATACAATATTAACCGCACACTAGACATTAATAATAAACGTATTTAATGTATATTTTATAGATAAGCAATCAGGTACCTACCTAACTTTAAAGTTCAGACAATACCTATTCATTTTTTGCAGTGTTTATGCTTGCCAACGATTGGTTGGCAAGCATAAACATATCGCGAAATAGATTAAAAATGTTTTATAAAACTAAAAATAGCCGAGTATAAGTTGGGCACAGAGACTGCGGCTTACCGCTTATTGTTGCTAACAGTGCTATGCAATGAGGTTTATTGTTGCGATAATGAGAGAAATTGATAGTTTCGTACGGTGTTTATAAATAACTATTTTAACACCTCATGAAAGTGCCAACGTCCAAATTAAAGAGGCTTTCAATTCGATTGTAATTCTGTCTGTTTTGTATCTATGGTCATTAATCGATGGCAGTGAGGCGTTTTAGTTAGTACGTTACTTAATTACTTAGTTATGAAAGTACTTTCATAGAACTTTCACTTACTGGTTATTTCATTTAGTCTCCACTAGAGCAGTGCCTCGTATACCGATCAGTAGATAGTTGCACCTGCTAACAGGTGTGAAGTAAGCTTGAGCGCCCTATTTTTTTTAACCTTTTACTGCCATCAATATTAATGTAAAGTATGACATTATATATCTAATTACATCCCATGAAATGCTTTCGAATGCAACCTTCAAAACCGTGGGAAAACAATAGTGTGGCTACAAGGTAGGTAAGTTTGAAATTCAAGAAGTTAACCGTATCGCTCAACAGGCGTCAGGCGACGTGGTCACGCTCGAATATTTTCATTTGCTTAACTGTACTTTAATCTACCATAAAACTATTTTGTCGATGGACGAGAACGTCCTTGGAATGTGTAACACTATGAGTAATGAAGATTTTGTATAATGTATTAAATACGTTTGTTAAGGGAAACCTCCGGAACACACATCCTCGCACCTGCACGTGGTTACAATTGTTTACTGAACAGATACAGCTGACATATAGGTACCTATGTCAGGAGAATCCAGCGACGGCAAAAGGCTCCTTCCCTATTACGGGACGTGACCGTACTATAAAGAAGAATGAGGGTATGTCTCTTTCTCCTTGTCAGATTTCAATATGAACGGTCCGGCTCTTAAGTCAAAGAGATGTATTTCCGTTTGGATAAATTACGAGTATATTATATTAGTATACTGTAATGTACTATATCAGTAAGTAAGTATGTATGTACTTACAAGAAAGTAGTATATTACACATACACTTTTGAACTCGTTCTACCAAATCGGTGGCATTAAATCTAGTTTTACAACAATAGTATCGTGAGTTTATTTTATTTTTACTATAGCTATAAAGTATGATTCATTACAGAGAGGCATGTCCCGTAAAACTCGTAAAAAGTATAAAATGTTGCTATTTAAGTAGATAATAATATTATATCAAGGAGAACTACTGAGAATATATATCTATGAAGTTGTCGAGTATACCTATTTATACTATTTGTTCGTAAGAGAAACGGCTAAGTCAAGACAGTTTGCATTGCATATAAATAGAATATTTATATTATAGGTGTGTCAGGCACCCTCATCTCCTAGCGGATATTGATTGCTCGATAGATCAAGTTCCGCGACGTACACAAAAGTGTTTTGATGTTCAGGTTGAACATCTTTTAAGCTCGAAAAAAGGATTCATCTAGAGACATGTCAGACTTTAGTGGCTAGACTTGCTCCTCATCTAACTAGGTGTTCGGCAAGAAGGCCACGTAACCAAATATCGTCGTGGCAGCTGCTAAAAATCTATCGCTGACTTATATCTCCGGGGCATCCTAGGACTTTTTAAAATACATGTGTCTAGGTAGACCAATTTACGGTTTCTAAATATGTTTTCTAACTTTGACATTGAATAGTATCAGGCCTTGTGGCAGGAGGCGGCTGCTGTTGTGCCTGATGGAATTATCAAATCTAGGTAATTCTAGAACATGTGTAGTTACCTACCAAACCCGGAGATCATAACTAGCACACAGTTGCTAAGCGCGGGACGCACGACTTCTAACTTATTGACTAATCGAAAGCGTTAAGGCCTTACAGATTAATGAAAGCTGTGTCCCAGTACACTATAAAATGTAAAAAAATTGCATTGTCGAATAAACGATAAGAGCTCTAGCAATAGGGTGCAAAGAGCCCCTTCTAACGTACGTCGCCCGTCCGCGTCGTCGTATAATTCGCGAATCAAATGGGTGATTTTGTTACACCGCACTATCAACTTTTGCGATATTTGTCATTTGTCGATATTTGTCGTTAAATTATTTGTACTCATGTGATGATAACACATGACATTTTAGTTAGTATGATAAAAATACAAATCCTGAGAACGGCCAAAGTCCGACGGCGCTATTGGTTTATTTTTCAGGGGCATCCGGCAATGGACGATACGGGCGGACGTGGCCGTAGGCCACGGTTAAGAAATACGTCTAATAAAGATTACCTATTTGCTTTGTTTTCAATGTCATTAGGTATTGGTATTGGAAGGAAAGTTACCATAAGATCTTCAAATGGATCAAGTAGGTACATACGTATTCAATTTTAAACCCCTATCGTCGTTAAACACGAGATCGAGAGGTACCTATACTAATTTATAGAACATTGTAAGCAGAAATTGCATAAGCATTGCACACCACATGTGTCGAATTAAATAGGAGCAAGAAACCTGTTCGAATGAATAGTACAGGCTCGCGCCGCTCCAACGAGTCACAAACGGCAAACCTCTCTCGGTAGGTACGTAGGTATAATATAAAACGATAGCGGGAATGTAGTTTTATTGTGCACATACGTGACTTCAATGTACTCAACATACTGCCACTCGAGGACGGCGCGATAAATGAGCACAAATGAGCGAAAGCTACTTAGACCAAATTTACACTTTGTGGGAGACCGCGAATGCACCTCGCTCGCCGTGAGCTGAGCAGCGCTCCGTATTGGTACACCGACAGGCGCGGCCGCCAACACAGTCAGCTGCTCACTTCATAACACACAAGTATTATCTACGTGTATAGATAATTTTTATTATACACCATAAATGCAGGTTATATATTTGCAAGGAACCAAAAAGGCCACTTTCATTTACGTAAACAACAAAATTTCACTATCTACATTTTACACGAAGGGTTCATTCATGGGTCAATGCACTTCCGAGACGACGACTAAAGTGATTACGAAGCGCCGTTTTTGTAATGGGGATATTTTAGAAGAAGCTGAGAACCCATTATGGGTAACTTTTGATTTGTCCTCAAAATCGAGCGTCGATGGCAACAAAATGTGGCAATAGATATGGTCATCGTAACCATACATAATAATTAAATTTTTACTTTGTTATGCAGGAAAATTATCATGTTAGTACAAGGTTGTTGTGTAAGAGGTACGACAAAATAATGTACAAATAATGTAAACAACATTTTGTGACTCGTTAAATCTAATAATTAGGTAGGTATTACCATTCATGTTTTCATAACAATTGTTTTACTTTATTATCACCTTATTTATGTTTCACTAGGTATTGGAACAATAAAATTGAAGAGCCCTGGGCAGTCTATGTGCGCTACTCACCTCTAGATCTTCGTATGTGCGAAATGCCATTATGGCGAATCCATCAATGATGTCCTCTTCTCCCAGCGGCTCCCGCGACTTCTTCCTCCGGGCAGGAGGACGAGGCGGTTTCTCTCTCGTCGGAGACTCGTCCTCGCCGCTGTCTCCATCCTTAACTTTGCTCTCTCGCTGTGCTTGCATGCGCTGTGCCCGCTCCCTTCGCCTATTTCTCTGATTGCGCTGCTTCACTTCGTTTTCCATCGTTCACACATTATTCGAAGCACCCGACCACCGTTTCTCACTACACTAAAGTCCGCACTACACTTTTATCACACATGGTAATACGATGTTTCTACACCGTGATATTCAACAAAATACAAATAACACACAGAATAAGACACTGGCCGTTTCCAATGGCGGACCGTACACCGTTGCCGCATTGCAAGTAAAATGGCCGCGTAGCACTCCACGGGCTCCTTTTGTTCACATTCACGTAAACGGAGGCATTCTTACACTTAAACTATAACATACACTTATATATTTTAATATTAACTAAGACAATAATAAGATAAATTAACTTTATACATTATTCTCTGAGTTCAGAATCAGTCAATAGTCAATACAATGAAAGGTGTTACACGACAGCAACGCAGCGTTGCGGTCGCGATGGTGAACTAAAACAGAGCTGCCAACCTAATGTACAGACATTCCGCGATACTGGGCGTCATTGGCAATGTGGCGATCCGTTGTCCTCTTCTTACCGGTGAGTCTATCTCTGTTACTGATGTAAATAATAATTTATATAATCGATATTTTACATATGAATATTACTGTTGATGATTATATGCAATATTTTAAGTTTAATATGTATGAAATATTCTTAAAATACGTTCATTATTGAATTTTATGATAGTTTATACGGATAATACTTATTTAGTCTGCAATGTTGGTAATTGGTAGTGTTGACGTTTTCCAACTAATCAAACTCAGTGCAGTGTACTTATAAGCCTCGGTACCTACTTTTTGCTTTCTTCTGACACTGTATAGTTAGTATAGTTCAAGTATTTGATGGTCAAGTCCTTCAAGCATAGAACTTTAGAGGATAATAAATCGTACTGAAGTCTACTCTGACATTTCATTTTACGGCTGCGTTCAAGATTTAAAAAATGCATACAAAGCAGGCAGTATTGTGCCCAAGCCCAATCGTGCCCTAGCCCTGATTTTAAACGTAAAAAAGAATAAGTAGGTAGAATATTAGGTAGTATGTATAATTGGAAACTGAAAAAGCAGTTAGGTACATTAGCTACATACAGTTATTTATTAGGTATTTAATTAGTGTATTTTATATTTAATTGGTATCTTTAGCCTAGCCGGTCTAGCCGTTTTGATGCATACAACGGCTTAACTGTTTTCGATAAAATCCCGTACATTGATAGTTTGAGACTACGAATTTAGACCACTTTTATTCCTATAATAGTTTTCAATGCGAAACAGGCACGATAGTGAATGAAATATTTATTTTGTGACCGTTTTCACTCTGATGTTGAATAAGTAAGCAATATTAAGGTAGCGACATCTAGCAGCGTCAAGAAGAACTTCCATGAGATAAAAATATAGTAATATTTTTATTTTATAACTCTAAATTTTATCTTATAGATTTATGAATTTTACGTAATTTAAACAAATAGTATCACCAGAAAGTTTTAATCTAAACTTAGTTTGTTATAGAGTCTAGCCGGGCGCCACTGGAAATACCTTCTGCGTGTACACCAGACACGTCCGGCAACGGACGTGAGAGCGGCCGCGGAGTTAAAAAAAAAGTGAGTCTAGGTTTTACCCGACTGCGTTAGCAAGGGTTATATGTTTCGTGCGTCTCCTGTAAGTTGTATCTCTGTATGTGGGTAGTTTTGAACCGACTTCAGGAGGTTCTCAATTCGATTGTCAATTTATAAAGAACAAAAGATAATTTCCTTTTTAGGTGGCGACATCTATTTATTCGTCCTGCATTATTTCCCAGTATTTAAAAATTACAATTATGTCCGTCCGTCGCGTTTTTCAATTATAATTAATAATACATACATTTGCATGAAATATTAAAATATTCTTCTTTTTTTTTACTTTTTATAAAATTCATTTGGTTATTTTGGACATAACCCATCATTTGTGCCCGGCGACGGCAATAGGCTTGCCCCCTATTACACTTGTGGGTGTGTAATGCACCTCTGCCTATCCCTTCGGGGATATAGGCGTGATATGTATAATAAACAATAATTATCATCCCCTGAGCCTTTCCCCAACCTAGTTCGAAACTCTGTAGTTAGACCAGACGAATTTTGTTATTGGGCTCCTAATACCCATAACGATTGCCATTGATGTTCCGCACAGATAAACATGCTTTATAATTATTTCTAAATAAATATATTACCGTAGAAAATATGTAATGCACAATAATATTCGTACTTAATATTTCATACAATGCCTGGACACACCAGGTATTCTATACATTGCCTAGGTGTTGTATAGCATGCCTGTATTATACACATTGCCGGTAACATAATATCCATTTGCACTTCGCAAAACCGTACAACAGGTAAACTAACCGTCATAAAAAATTGTCGCTGTTTGTGTATTAATTTGTACGGTGGTCCCTTTGTTTACGTTGTTCAGTGGACCGGATAATATAACTGGCACCGATAGTAATCGGGATGTCATATAGGTGGGCATGGCATCCCACAACGCTCGACTCGCTCGTATTTCATATAGGTTAAAAAATAATTTGCTTAAGATTTAGTAAACAACAGTTAACTTTGGAATCGGCTTCCGAATATGAATAATCACGTCTGTTACTGTGTCTGGTGATGTTTTACTGTATGTATGTTAGCATCGACTAAAGTCGTCAACCAATGATATCGCAAGAAAATATCGGTCACGTGACCCAATAGACACATAGTTTTTGTTTTTGCGAAATTATTGGTTAACGACTAAAATCAACGCTGGGTGTGCTAGACAAGGTCCAGTTTGCAACTTTTTGATCTCATGTAGTTAGAGGACGCCCCCTACCCACATACTTATTGTCGCTAACAGGGAACTGTTATATGTTCACCAGGGCCTTCACCTTTATCGGCAGGGGTATCTTGCAAATGTTTGACATGAAGATGATCGAAAGATGTCGACCCTTATATTTAGGTATGTTAAGTCCTCAGTAAGATTTCCAAAGCCCAAAAGGTAGCTTGCAATTGACGATAAAATGAACCAATATCTTCTCTATACTTAAGTAGACAGTTTAGCCAGTTTAGCTTTGGTGTCGGCTTAGGGGTCAAAAATCTGTCGCAGTGTGTAGGGGCTTTCTTAAGCATTGTTCACATTCATCAGACTGATCTAATTGGACAAAACTCTTATTGTCGGATTCTCAAATCGGCCTCTCATGAGTAGCTGTGTAGGCTGAAGCCCCACAACACGCAACCATTCTAGCCACTTCTGTAAAGACGATGGATTGCTAGCCCGCCATCCTCAGGCCCCGATCATCATGAAGGTCGATGATCTTGCGTGTAGACTTCGGAACTAAAAACTTGCTCCCGATGGAGACCATGGCGCTTATCATGGTCTCCAGCGAGAGAGTATTCACGTCCAGACCCACAACGAGATCCCGTCGGTGACTCGCCCACGCTGAGTACTCCACCAACGTGTGGAGCGTCGTGTCTTTGCTGGAAGCTTCGCAGTGTTGACACTGGGGTGTGAGTCCATGATGGATGCGGTGCTACTTACCGAAGCATCCGTGCCCGTTAATGAGCTGCCACGCAGAATACGCGAGGTCACCGTGCCGCCTCTACAGCCCACCATGAGATCCTGACGGAGTTAGAACCGTTGAGTCTCGATGTCCCGAGACGCATGCCTGTGGTCCCGCTCCAGCCAATTGAAACAATGACGCAAGGGCTCTCGCTTCCAGGTCCCATGGCGGTGTCCCAGCAGCCTCTAAGGAGGTCGTGCGGTACCGACTGATTATCCTGACGTCCAGGGTATTCAACAGTCTGTTTAAAATGGATAATCAAGTTAGGCATCAGTCTCGGAAGCTCGGCTGCTGCCACCGTCACTTTGGGGACCAAATTTCAGCCCCAAAACCTTCATCGATGGTCTGATGGCGATGCTGACGCTTCCTACAGTTATTCTGGATCCTGTGGGTGGCCCGCGACCCGCACTGGGGTCCTAGAAGCCTGGGACTTGGTGCAGGGCCACCTCCAGGCCCAGCCGCCGTATCCGACTCACGACTTGAGTAAGTTGAATATGTTACTGCATAGGTTACGGTACAGATGATTTTCTTACTCCATGTTGTACTTTAAACTGTGTGCGTAACTGATAATTTGTGTTTCGTTTACATTACATACATACAGACGTTAATCATCCATATTCAGTCGAGCTTGCGATATTACGTAGGAGACACGTTTGTTATCAAAAAATCACGCGATATGGATACCGGTTTTAGTTACTTACTAGGATAAACTATCACTACCAGTGATAACACAATTATAGTTAATCAACCGAATAATCAACTTTACTAAATTATTGCTCAGTTATAATCAGGTATGTAATACAATTTAGTATTTTAGTAAGTAAATGTATAAAACAAATTATGTTGTGGGAATGCCAACTGCAGAAAACGATAACTTTGACCTACAAGGTTATCGCCAAAAGAACAAAAATAACAAAGACCTCCAGGCGAACGATTTAAATACCTAATTTGGAATTGTTTTTATAAAGATTTTAATCTATTTTAACATTTGTAAGTCGAATTTTTGTAGTTTTGAGTACTAAACAAATGTTTAAATAATGTTTATGTTAATAATATTAATTAGACCTCCAGCGACTATGATATGTTGTTTGTTTTGTTTTTAATTTTATGCCGCACCAATGTTACGCCGGTCGTGCACGAAGGGGTGGCGAAACGAATCTAGAGCCAAACGACCTTTTTACTACCGTAAATATAATTATACAACGTGCGACGTCTCCTAATAAAATAAAATGGACTTACGAACAAAAGAACGTGTGAAGTTCTCCCTTGGAACTTTTTCTCCTTATTTACAATTTATTTTATGAAAAATGACACAATTTAATAAAGTCAATACAACACAGATACAGATCTTGGAACACAAATAAAAATGGAGACATTTAAAGCTCATTTCAAATGAGTATTACTTAATAAATTCATTTACAAAAACCTTAACTGCCATTTTAATGAACTTTAAAACTTTTATGAGATTCTATTAACATATTAATGATCATAAGTGTATTATTCTCATATTTTTTGTTGCAAGTATTTTTTGTGACGAAGATAAGTAGATTACTTAGCAGTCTAATTATTTTGACATTCAATTATTTTAGCCTGCATTTAATTGTGAACGAGATAACTAAATAGGTATATCAAGCGGGCGGAGCCGTGATAATCAGCTAATATGTAATATTCAGGGCGTGTACAAGATAGGCAGTGCAAGGAAATAGCGCTAATATTCTTTTAAGTTTTGTTTTAAGTCCTCTGCCTACTGTCGCGTCCAATCCAACGTCCTTTTAGGGTAGACCCAAGTATTACCTATAAGTATGAGATTTTCCCTTCGTACCTATATGATATTATAATTTGCAGATATAAGCAATCACTATGAAGCTGAAGACCGTTGACAGAGTGATTGTGCTGACCAGCATTGTGGGTATTCTAATTTCAACCTACGCATTGTATGTTGAAATGGCTATTGAATCTCAACCAGGATACAAGGCTCTATGCGATATTTCTGAACGTGCTAGCTGCTCTCGGGTTTTATCCTCAGAGTAAGTCTGAGTTTTAGAAGATTCAATATAAAATCATATACATAATACACTGAAACACAAATCATCGTTGATAATTACTTTTTCCTTTCTCCAATTATTTTAAAATCATCTTTATAATATTGTTCATTCATAGTTCGCAATTACACAGTGCCCAAATCCCTTTCATACTCCCCGTATTCCTATGAAAGGGATTTGTTGCATCTATAAGTCCTACCCAATATCATTACTTACAATATACATATGTTCGTGTGCATAGCACTGCAACCTACCACCAACTGCATTGTCCGCAGTACAATGCTTATGAATAAAAAGACACAAACCGTACACCGCTTATGTTCAAGTATTATCTGAAAGAAAATCTTGTCCAAATTAAAAATACATAGAGTGTCACTGTACTCGTAGTAGTTTTACCCAGTTCAGACAGTTAGAATGCTAAGGGACTATTTAGTACTCTACTTTAGCCATAAATATTAACTTGATGAAATGAGTTTTAGAATTCCTTTTTTGAAAATAATTCCTTTTTCAGGTACGGTAAAGGATTTGGTTTATTGCCTGCAGAGTCCAAGTTAAAAGTGCCAAACTGCATTTATGGAACAGTCTTCTATTGCCTCATCATATTCTTTTGTACGTATACCTAAATTAATCATTTATAACAGAGTTTAGCATGGATCTTGTGCTTTGTGGGTAATTAGCTACATTAACACTTAGTTCTTTCTACTCAAACATCACATACAATAAATAGTCATGTGAATACTTCTCATAAAATAAAATATAAAGTAAAAGTGAAATAATGTTCGAGCAGTAAAATATGTTTTAAGTGTTTTAAAATTTATTACTTCTGTGTCTGTTTGAATACGAGTTTCCGTTCCGTTCCATTGGAAACCTACAATAGAGTCATCATTGTCAGTATTCCTTTGGCATGGTTTGGGTAGTTCTGCAGTTTTGAGTTGCGACGAAATCTGGTAAAGAAGCCTGCTGGAATAGATTCCTTTACTAATAAGTATAGGTACCTAGTAACCTTTGAACCGCCCGCTCCGGCGCCACTGGAAATTCTTTGTGTGCTAACCAGAGGCACTCGGCAATAGACGTAGTAGCGGCCGCGGCCACATGGCGCGGAATTTAAAAAAAGACTTTGTACTATGTTCTCTGTATTATTTTGTACTCCTGTATTATTTTCTTTGTTTGTATAAGTTTAATAATAAATAAATAAAATTTCCCTTTTACAATCTCAAGTTCTTCAAGCGATGCTTCGTCGTTGGAAGTTTCACGCTGTCATTAATTTTGGAACGTACTCATACAAAATACATAATATCTGTACCATCTGACCGTTCTATTTAGTTTATTGTTTCGCAGAAATCCTCAATAAATCTTCCGTAATCTTAACGACTTTACTTCACACTTTAATACGTCTGCAAGATAAATTTGGAGCACATAAACACTCATTGTATTCCTCAAATCGAAACCAAGCAATATAATAGAAAATTAATATTATATTATTATGCATAAAAACGCTATTTAATTTTACGGCTCTCAGATGCAGTCTGATAGTAGAAATTTATTGTTTATTAAAACGAAATACAGAATAAATAATCAATTAATTAATTAAAAATGTTGGTTTATAAAATGTCATGTTGCCAGTGTTTTGGTTTGTCGTAATGACCCTGGTATATGTAAATTGTTTTCTTAGTGGAAGTTAATGTAATTAACGACTTGTATAGCTAAGCTAATTGTTCGTGTGGTAATTACCAACGCAATTCTAATAATCGATGTGGTAGATTTAATTTTTATTTTGTTATATAGGCGCCATCAAAGTGTCTCGGGTGAGTCAATATAGTGACTGTCGAAAAAAAAATTACGAAATCCGAGAATGCTTGTGTATTTGAGCTTTCCGAACGTTCTCTGTAAACATGCCTAGTTTTTTTTTATATGTACTATACACAAGCGTAGCCAGTGTGGTTTGAAAAGTAGATAAGTAGGTACCGCCGGGCGCCACAGGAAATACCTTCTGCGTGTGAACCAGAGACGCCCGACAAAGGACGTAAGAGCGGCTGCGGCCTTGGGCCGCGGAATTAAAAAAAAAAGGTAGGTACTAACTATTAGTTAACCTAATGACTTTTGAATACAACATTATAATTTGGTACCATACCCGTTTCGCTGAAAATATTAGATATACAGTGGTGGACATATAATTAAAAACACCTATGTCTACGGAGAGTAGTTAAGAATTATACGACGATTTTGTAAATACTGAACTAGAATTGTCTTATCTCTTCATCTCCCGAGATAAAATCTTTTGCTTTCGGAGAGGATTTCTTCGAATTCTTTCCCTTACCTTTGACCACCTTTTTCGTACGAGAACTACGTGGACAGCCAGATCTTTTTCTGTCACAAGCAGAAGAGTTGTACCTATTAATAGCCCGGTACACAAACATTTCACTAATACCAAGTGTATGGAGAGTTTTAAAATTGCATTTGGCTTCATACGTACTTTGTATAATGCTATCACACCGATTCGGTTCTCTTTATCACCCCACTCCATTTTAATATCGCAAAATATTGTACAATGTATTGGCGCCAAAATAAGGAAACACAATGAAACATCATATAAAAATTACAGATTCCAAATTCAAATGTAATATTTTGTTTATTTTTAATTGTAGCAGTATTTATGGCCAGACTAAGTACCAACATTATATCAACACATTTGAGGAAAATGCAGTGTTTTGTTAATTTCGGTTATCGGTGTTTAACAAAATGTCCAATAATACCGCTATTATATAGTAATAGATATTATAAAGTGAGGTCATGATCTCAGTGAGTTAGCAACAAAATATTATACTACATCACGAGTAATACTGTCAAAATGGAATAACTTTATATCCCAATAACATTACAGTGTATTACAATAAAATATTTCACTGAATATTTAGAGGGTTTGCGTGAGCTTTTATTGCCTCGCTAAAATGTTAATTCCGTGAAACACGCTCGGAACTAGCTATTAGAATCGTAGGGGCCATTGTGTTATTTTAGTCTGATATTGAAATAAGTTTGAGTCGCTTTGTTTGATCTCTTGTGGATTGTAAGATTACTTTTGTTGCGTTGACTGCTCATAATCTGGTCATTGTAATTATGTTGCATGGTTTCGTTTTATGACCATTCATTTGCCAGAAAGTTGGTACCTCTGTACTGTAACCTATTCTGTGCTTCGCCTTGTGATTGTTATTCTGACTTCATTAAGGAACATTTTCTTTGGAAATAAACAATTACCCTTTCCTTTATGACGTAATAGGTATATATAATATTAGCCGTCTAAAGTCCTTAGTCTAACAATATATTGCCATCCGAAAGTACTTAAGTAGGTATGTAAGACATAGCTTTTAGTGACGATAAGTCTGCGATTTGTGCATATAACAAGCTTAGCAAATAAGAAGTTTGCTTGTTGAGTTGAAAGTATAAAATTACTGAGGCGATTAAAAAAAATCATCCGAATGGTACGTTATCCCTGAGTAAAGAATGGTCATTCTTTCTAATAGGGTACTTAATAAATATAGCCTAGGTATATTCCCAGTCGGGCGAAGCCTGGGATAAACATGTATACCTACTTTATTTATTAATTCCGCGGCCCAATCCCGCGTCCGCTGTCACATCCGTTGCCGGGGCGTCTCTGACTCCCACACAGGAGGTATTTCCAGTGGCGCCCGGTGGACTTTGACCATCTGTGTGGCCTCTACGGGGGTTTAGTCGGTATAAGAATCCCGCGTCGTTGGGTAGGGTTTTATCCCGCGTCGGTGAGTGCTGTGGGGCCGAGACCCTTCCAGCCTGCTTCTGTAAGGACGGCGGGTGACTATCCCGCCGTCCTCAGGCCCCACATGTATACATACTTACCTAAGTATAATTTGATTTGGTGTTAGTACAATAAAGTTTATTTTATTATATTCTATTTTGTTTTCAGCGTCCTTCGAGCAACTGAATGTGGCGCGTTTGGTGTTTGCCTGCACTTTATCGTCAATCCCTATGTGCTTGTACTTGGCATATCTATTAGCATTCGTCTTACAGGATTTCTGTATAGTTTGTGTGTCAACTTACGTAGTTAACGTAATCTTAACCGTGTTAACTTATAAAAAAATGAGTGTGTTGTCTGCAAAGAAAAAATGAAAACTGGATAAAAAAATATATTCCTCAATAAGTTAAGCAATTAACAATATTAAAATACTTTTGAAAGAAAACCTTTTTTTTTCTTATGCCAATCCCTTGTCACATAATTAGATTGTCACCATGAATGTATAGGTTAACTTACTCAAAAAATTGTTAAAGAAAAACTTCGTGATTGTGACGTGTCCATAAATGTGCTGCCACAGAAGAACGATAAACAATAATGAACGGTTCTCTTAAGAGACCGTAGAATACAAAAACCGTTTAGGTAAACCGCAATAAAAAATCTGTAGACTGCAATTTTATTAACCCACAAAAAAATACGGTTAAATGAATCTGGACTTTGCATTCTCTTCAATCATACATAGGTACTCCTTCCTTACCTACTCGATTGGTTTCAAAATCCATCAGGACAATACTTACACATGTGACATGATGATTGTGCATCGGAAACAATTTATAACTGATAATTATTAATTGATAAGTAGTAAAGTAATTAGGTTAATTTGTGAAGCAGCTCCATATTACACTCACTTGTACACTTTTCCACTGATTTATTTATTACGAAATCCTGACCGGTTTCATACCGGTATAATCAAAGGTAAACTACATTAAGTAGGTACGTACATTATCTTAAAATAAAATAACGTTTATTATCTTTGAAATTTTTAGCAAATTATTAAGATTCGTCAAAAGTTGGTGTGACTCTACCGAGGGTTCCAAAATGCAACGAGACTGAGAAGAGCCCTCAAGAAACTCAGTACGGCTTTTTTCAAAATATTTCATCTTAAATCTAATACAGAGTTATTTAGAAAGGAGCAATTCGTGTTACAACCAGGCAGCCTTGTCATCTAAGAAATCATTAATACTATAATAAGCTTTATGGCACAATTTACTTTTTATTAGTTTTTTAAATTTATTGATAGATAAATTTGCTATTTCGGTTGGCAATGTATTGTACATTCGAATAAAGTTCCCCGCAAAAGAATTACTCACTTTATGAAGCCTAAATTTAGGAACAGCCAGTTTATCCTTATTTCTTAAGTTTAGATTATGATTATCACTATTTTTCACAAACTTACTTTTGTTCCTGTGGGTATACAATAAAATTTCATAAATATACTGTGAATACACTGTAAGGATGTTAATATGCTTAAATTTATCTCTTAATGACTCCCGAGACCCCATTCCATAGATAGTCCGGAGAGCCCTCTTCTGCAACACAAAGATGCATTCAATATCGGCAGCGTTACCCCACAGTAGTATACCATATGTCATGATACTGTGGAAGTAGCTGAAGTAGACAAGACGCGCCGTTTTAATGTCTGTAAGTTGTCGGATCTTTTTGACAGCATAGGCTGCTGAACTAAGCCTGGCCGAAATTTTCCCGATATGAGGCCCCCATTGCAATTTGGAGTCTAACGTTATGCCCAGAAAGACAGTGTCATCGACCAATTCTATTATATCATCCCTAACCTTAACACTGGTTTTAACAAGTCGTACATTAGGTAAGGTGAATCTTACACATTTAGTTTTATTTTCATTTAATAATAAATTATTAGCACAAAACCAGTGGACTATCCTAGAGAGGGCAATGCTTACATCGTCAAGTTCGCACTGTCCACGTTTAACTTTAAATATTAAAGAAGTGTCATCAGCAAACAAAACTACCTCGTGGTCGTCTCTTATGAGGTGAGGGAGATCATTAATATATACTAGAAAAAGTTTTCTTTTTCTAGTATATATTAATGATTTTGGGACCTTTTGGTCCCAAAATTGAACCCTGCGGTACACCCATTGCTACAGGAGAACCAGGTGACTGTTTAACATTGATCACTACTTTCTGGACCCTATCACTTAAGTAAGAATTGACGAAATTCAAGGCCGTCCCCCGGATTCCGTAATTATCAAGTTTCTTAATTAAAGTCTGGTTCTGAACACAATCTATATAATAATTTAATTCCGGCATCACTGGTGGACCGACCACGAGTGAAACCGAATTGTTTTGTTGAACCGAATTGTTATCTTCAAGCCATTGTCGAACTAAGTACCTTTTTTTTTAATCCGCGGCCCTAGGTCGCGACCAAACCTACGTCCATTGCCGAGCGCCTCCGGTAAGAACTGCAAGAATACCCAGTAACGCCCGCGGACCTTGGCCACTTGTGTGGCCGCTGCGTGGTGGTCGGGTGTTACCCCGCATCTTTGGGGTCGGGTATTATCCCGCGACAGTGAGTGAAGGCGTGTGTGGGGTGAAGCCCCACATCACGCAGCCCTTCTAGCCTGCTTCTGTAAGGACGTGGGGTTGCTAATCCATCGTCCTCAAGCCCAGATTATGGAGGTCGATGGTCCTGGGCGTAAATGTATTACTACCTAGAAATAGGTACCACCAAGACGTGTCGACAATCGAAAGTATACCACATATCAGAACGTTTTCCTGTCAGCTATTTTCTGTAATACGCAGTTACAGTTACACAATGCCGGTACTTAAGAAGTACTTATATGGAAGTAATATAGTATGAATGGCATTTGCCCTGAAGCATTTTGGTCAAGGTTGATCTATTAGGGTATACTACCTAATAATAAAAGAGAAGAAATAGTGTGGATATCTATACTAATATTATAAAGCAGAAGAGTTTGTTTGCTTTTTTGTTTGTTTGAACGTGTAAATCTCAAGAAGTACGGTTTCGATTTAAAAAATTTTTTTTTTGTTGAGAAGTGCATTTATCGAGGAAGGCTTTTTAAGAACTTCAGTTGCATGCGCGGGCCAAACGGTTAATGTTATGTTAAAATGATGTACTAAAGAATTGTTCCTCTTTAAAAGTCCTAAAAATATTCCGCGGTAGCATATATCTATCTTTTAAGGTTACCTCATCTAGATTCCCAATTAATTACAAGCGACGGGACCGGAAAAAGATCCAATTTACCACCCGGACGAAGTAGCGGGCGACCGCTACATAGTTTATTTAATAAAATTAACAAAAAAAAATTAATAGCAAAGGAAGTAATAGGAGTAGGAAACAAAAAAGGTAATTTTTTTTCTTGTCCGTCTGTTGCACGGAATAGAAAAAAAGCAACGTGTTCCGTGGCCTATCTATTAGGTAGGCACACAATAATCTAAGAAGATACTGAACGAACTTTCTTGCGGTTTTCAAGGACAGATTAAGCGCGGCTCAGGGCATTATTAGGTATAGTCAGTCGATAGTGTACCCGGGACGCTGGGTAATTACGTCATAGTGGAATTAATAGCGAAGGCTTTGTTTCATCAAAATGTCAAAATTAGAATGTAGAAAAAAGAAAAACACATAGGTAGGCTATTCTACGAGGGTGGAGCTGCGTGCGTTAGCTGGTTATATGTACGTACTGTTATATTAGTAAGTACCTAATAGAATAAGGCTTCGTTGGCTCCAAAGTATATTGGAATGTTGTGAAACACTTAACGAACATGATTCAGTACCATCTAATCGTAACAATTAACACAAAACCAAAGTGTTAACTAGTACTATATTAGTGAACATCTGTTAATTAAATCTTAGTTGATGGAGCAAAATATCAGCTTGGTTATTCTTTATTACGTTGCATAACTAGGTGTACACAACTTTACACAAAATTACGTCTTTATACTACAAGGGGTTGATAGAGGCGTTCATTCGCCAGTCACTTGTCCCACGCCTTTTTCAATTCAATTCAATTCAAATACATTTTATTGTACAGAACATGGATAATATACAAAAGGAGATATCACTTAAGAAGAGTACAAATGGCGGCCTTATCGCTAAAAGAAAGAAAGATTTTATTATTCCACAAACCAAACACAGGCGTCACAAAAGAGAAAGAAATTAACAATCATAAGAACATTCACAATCACGGGCACGATGCGTATCTATCTATATATCATGCCCATAACTTATAAATATTATGGTATGCACATCCATGCCAACACTACAAATGCGTTCTTACTTATAAAGCGGACTGGCAACATTCGCCATAAAAGTGATCTCTTCCAGACAACCTTTGGATGGATAGGGAGTTTAAGAAATTAAAAGGGGTTATTCGTGTGCCTATTGCCGTTTATGGGTACTTAGAGTATTCTTGCCAGAGTCTCCACCTGTCTGTCTGCAGGTAAACCGCGTGCATCACCTTGCCAAGAACAACTTACAGTGATATTAATCTTTGATAATAAGCAACCAAATAATTTATGCACCGTTTATAATTATGTACTAATAGACATTATAAACGTGTCAAAATCAGTTCAAAAAGTAAAGGTTTGATGGATTTTATGCCAGTAGATTACGTGCACGGAAAATCATTACATTAATATATTTATCCTGTTTGGCATGCACACACGATATATTTGTTATGGTGGCGTCATCTTGTGACTAGTAGCACAACAACACAACACATTTCTTAGCTACATCGCCATCTGGTGTAGAGTCTTATTCCTAAGCAACTATACACGCTAGATGGCATGACTAGATGTAAGATCTGTAAACTGCCCCGTTGACACTTATCCTAATATTGGAGTTCAGTTAGAGTTCAGTTCGAAAAAACAAAAAAACCCTAACTTATTCAAGTTCAGTATGCATTAAAAAGTAAAATACCATTATTATGCTATTCTACATGGGCAAAACTGATCTATGGAAATTCAGAAACCACGGCTAACGAATGGTGCTGGTGATTTGGAGTCGTTATTAAAGGTTTTACATAAAGCGAGTGCTTTATTTATCATAGTATAGTTGCAGTTGTTCGGCATATATATACTCTTAAAATGAATTCCTTTATTATTTATTTCATGTGCCAACAAATGGCACAAAAGAGTCAAAATCCTATTATTGGCAGTAGAAAATGGAGTGATAATAATATGTTTTCTTACATTTTCGTAAGCCGTCAACAATTAAAAACGAAATAAAAAGACAGACATACACGGATACATCACGCATACATCACGCCTGTATTCCCGAAGGGGTAGGCAGAGGTACATTACAAACCCACACTTTGTCTCAATAATTTCGTTAGTGCCGTTACCGGGCACTATACAGTAATATCCGCCGGTGCCACTGGAAATACCTCCTGCGTGTGAACCAGAGGCAATGGACGTTAGAGCGGCCGCGGCCTTGGGACGCGGAATTAAAAAAAAAAACTATAGAGTAATTCAAACCAAAACATACTTACCTAAATAAAAGTAGAGTTTGTAAAACAGTGTTTCAATGTATACCCTATAAGTTAAGGTAGGTTTAGGGATTAGTAGGTATTTCTAATATTTTTAACGAGAATATGCCATCTATTTCCTACTTTATTATGTGCCAATAATTGGACGAGTATATGCCAATATTGGGAATTTCTATGCCAATAATAGGATTTCTGTAGAGTTTTGGATTTAAGTACGAAATATTTATTTAATACTATTCAATCATATACAAACGATTATAAAAACAAATATTTAAGTATTTACTTTGATTCTGACACATTTTTTGTCGACTAGCTTTTGTAAATGAGATTTCATGGTAATTTAATTTCGGCTTGACACGAGCTTACTACTACTTACGCTAATAATTGGGGAGTTTACCCTAATTGCCAGGCCTGACAAAAAGAGTGGTTTTACATAAAAATTCAAAAGCTTATAAAAATTAATAAAACTAAATAAAAAATGAATTTACTTGGTTGGTAATTATGTACTCGGTTTTAACAATTTTTGACCACACGTACTAGAAGTCACGGACATTATACAATTCGTTTTAATGGACGATTTCAGAATTATAGTACGAGTGCTTTTATAGGTTCTGTCGTCTGAATTTTTCAAGATGAGACCTTAAATATGCAAACAAAAAGTCAATTAGGTGGTCTTGTTGTATCATAGTTATTCAAGGTGTTGTCATATTTCTCTCAGACCTAATAATGAAATGTGTACGTAGATAAATTACACTAAAAAACCAAGAATCGTATTTTATATAGTGTGTAGGTACTATTGTCATGGCTGTAGCACAATTCTAAAGTAAGAACTGTTGAAACAAAACCAATTTATCACGCTCCCGTGTTAGAAGTTAACCGGCAAGAATTTATAAAGCCTTCTGCTTTATTTTACTTTGTCCTTTCAAGTCGTAGCTACAATGTCGTTTGTCAAATTTGTCACTCTTAACGTTTTGCAAAAGCAGCGAGGTTACTACAATATATGGATACGGTGTAATGACCTTAGGACGAATGCTTTGTCTGCGGAGGCGGGATCTGATACAGCTGTCGTTGGAGTGATGGGCTAAGCGGAGCGATTAAAAGCCACTGATTACACCGCTCAAGTAGCAAATATATGAGGTATTTGTCATTGTTTAAGTACACACGAGTAGCTATAGTATTTTGTGTTGTCATGTTTTAAGCTTAACTACGTGATGTCTTTACTGTAGGATGCTTATCTACATTAAAATGTATTTCTTAAGATTATAAGCAAAGTTATTCCAAACTGATTGTAAATAAAATAATTATGTTCGTTGGATATAAGATATTTATGAGACTAACAACGATATTTCCAAATAGAAAACATTTTCGTAGTCAACGTTTACCTAAATAAATAGTTAATGGCCGTTACTCAATCTATCTAGGTTCCTATAGGTCCTGAATTCCGAAATCTGTTTATCGGGATACAATTACAATTGAAAATGTCAGATCACTATCACATTGTGACCTATGGAGCTTTCTAGTGGCGACAGATTTTTCATAAGTAGTGTAGTAGTTCAAGCAGAATGCTTAGGGACGTAGTAAGTTAGATCTACTTACGATTTACGTCGTAGTCGTTAGTGTTCATTGATCTGCATATGCATCGTTCTGCTTCTACATTCTCACTATAATTTACTTAAGAGATACGTAATTGTTTTATTGCTTTATCATGATATAAGGACTGTAAACCTTCGGCCGTTAACTTAACAACGTGTATGATGTGTATCAGAGTTACAATACTCATACAAACTGTAGGTACAGGTTGTATTCTCACGCCATTTATGTAATTCTTACTCTTTGTGTAGGTTTTGGTGTTTGTTTTCTTTATTGATAAGCTTCGTACACAACTGCACACGGACTTAAAGTCTGGATACCTTAAGTTGACACAGAGAATTAATACTTAGTTAATGCTTAGATATTTGTTTGTAGTGTTCATTCATTTACACGAAACTCAAAATTAAGTAGGTACGCTTACGTTGACACACGAGTACCAACCTCCTACATACTTATATGTAGGGGAGGTCAGCTCCAAGCGGCCATTAAAAACGTAACGAGTTATGGATAAAGCTTTAAGTGCGGCTGCAAATAGGTATACCTACCTATCCTCTGCCTCGGTGGCGCAGTGGTATGAGAGTGCCGACCCAAAAGTCCCAAGATCGATTCCGGGTCGAATCAAATTATATGTGTGATCCACAAATGTTTGCTTCGGAGTTTGTGCATTTTCTATGTATAATATGTCTGTATTTAGAAATATATAAGTATGTTTATCAGTCGTCTAGATCCCATAGCACAAGCTTATATTTGCTGAATTTGGGCTAGCTGTGTGAGGATGTCCAAAAATATTTAATTGATTGAATGACACTTCAAAGTTTACAACTCGATTCCGAGCAATAGCTCGACTCTTATCTCTCGATTTCACGGTGCATAAAAATATTTCTGCGTGCCTATTAAACAAGTTGCAGTGGGCTTAAACATTATAAAGCATAACTTGGTTATTGCTTACCAAACACTTTCCTAATCAAAGAATTTTCTTATAAATTCTGGATTTGATAGCTTGGACTTTAGTCAATCAAATTTAATCAAATTTAATCAAAGCGACTTCTGATATCATGTAAAGTCATTTACCGTACACAGCATCAATAAATGAGTGGGTTTCGAACTCACGTCGACAGAAGACCGACGCCTTAGTCACCAGACTATTGGAGGCTATTTTTGACTCATGTATTTGCAATACAACTCCCACAATTATTAAATATCATCACCACTTATGTTTTTTTACAAATGCAACCCACACACGGTTTTATCGCACGTGTATCTAACAAAGTTGTTATTGTACGTACATAGGTATACCTGTTTTTATTTTGGATCTTAGTTCATTTTATTTCTTTAACAACCAGGGTGTCAAGAGATCCTTCATAACATCTCTGGAGTCCATATCATCCTGGCATATACCTACGTCAACTTCGGAGACAGGCTCGTCCCTATTAAGTAGGACTGACCAAGTAATTTGTGAAATCTGGGCATATTAAATGCATCTGCACCTTCAGAGATAGAGACGTCATTCTATGTATTAATAGCAGCTAAAGAGGTTTGTTACTAGACCAGAATTTCGTGTTTGAGTGAGTAATGTTGGTGATATTTTTACAGTACATACCTACTCGGTGTTCTGAATTTGCACACAAAAGTGGTGCCCACGCGACGACAACCACATTTTATCTTGCTATTATGACTTGTTTACAGTTAAACATTCAAGACAATGGTTGTTCGTTCGTGAGTTGGCAGTTGACAGTTTTATAAGTGTTTATTGTATGTGAGACATATGACAATCTCAGAGCGAAATAAATAATACAGGTAATTTACAGTTTGGCAGATTCTTACACGAATACCAACTACGAATAATTTTCCAGACCTTGGTTTAAAATCAGTTGGACGACATTGTTTGTATAAAAGTTACTGCAATACCGGACAGTAAATTTGTTTACGGATTAATGCCAAGTACTACTGTCAGTCATTTTAATGGTCACGGAACCATTTTTGGCACACCGATATTGACCTTACACTGTAGCTCAGTGCAGGTTATGCCTTATATGGAGTCTGAGACGTATTTTTAGAACATAATCATAGCTCTGTCAATGTTAAGGATTTGTAGGTCGTTTACAGGTAACAACCTCAGTATGTACGTGTGGGTTGTAATGAGATCATTGTCATATGAAGCTGGCTCTTAGTTTTTATGCTTCAGTCTAGTGTTCAAGGCCAATTCCAACATGAACAGATGACCGGGATAAAACATATACTTTGTGTGTTAATTCAGGAATGTTATGTTATAATATAATAATAATAAATAAATAAATAAATATTTTTCGACATTCTCACACAACGTCATCTAGCCCATATTAAGCTAATATAAGCTTGTGTTATGGGATCTAGACGACTGATAAACATACTTATATATTTCTAAATATATACATATTATACATAGAAAATACCCAAACTCCGAAACAAACATTTGTGGATCACACAAATAATTTGAATCCCGGAAGACCCGGAATCGAAGCTGGGACCTCAAGGGCGGCAGTCGCATACAATAAAGGGTTATGTGTTATTTTACACAAAATCCGTTCAACCCGTTCACCATCCTCTGAGCCTTTTACCAACCCATTTGGGGTCGGCTTTCCAGTGTATAAGTCTAACCTATTAGGTGCATCTTTGTCAATTTAGACTTAAGACAGTTTGAAACAAGATATATTTTAAAATCATCCTGCACAATTTTAGAAAATTGTACATTTTTTGAGTGCACCGACAGTCGTTTAATTATGATATTGTTGCATTTGCAATTGAGTAAATTTTCTACACTGCACTTTCTTTAGTTTGTTAAACTCATATTTTAATTAATAAATAAAAAGTTTCGCCATTACACGTAAGTATCTATTAAAAAATTAATTGCACACACCGGATTTCAACCGTGGCAATATTTGGACAGTGTAAGTTGGTCAAATCATAAAAATATCTTATAGATAAATATTCCTAATATTCACTTTTTGGTGTCATTCAGAAAGTTGAAAAGTCACTTTTATGGCTACGTTAATAGTACAAATCCCTAATCTGTAACGTTAATGTAGTAGAATGCTAGTGGTATTAAGGTAGATTTATATTGTACCTAAAATTGTAGGGTAACAATTAAGGTCAATAGCGTCTGTGGAGTTTTGGTTTGGAGAAACAAATAAAAAGATTCGCATTTCTAGTTTTATTCATGGACAATAACACAAATACAATGTCAGAAGTTGAAAACTCAAGAGCTTTTTCGAAAATACACGTCGAAAATTGACACAGGTAGGTAACGTCGTTCACAAGAGACCAATTCTGCATGTGCTTAACTTGCTATAGTAATGATAAGGAAACGAATAAGTTTTAATAAACAGATTGCACTTAAGCAGTGGGGACTGCAGCAGCAGGCGGTCTAAAAGCAGTCTTAAATTATGCATCCATGAGTCGGACGATGTTGGTAAAGTATCATTAGTTATTTATATATTTTGGCAATCGTATTATTTATCTATACAGTACTATGAACTTTAATACACGTGGGTGTATAAAAGCCAGAATCAAGTTGATAGTACCTACTGAAGTCAAGCAATAGTACGTAATGATACCTCGTACCTACTACTGACTTTTGTGGACTCAGTGGTACTAGTGAAATGTGGGTTAACTTAATTGAGTTCTATGCAATAAGGGGCGATGCTATTAACCTTTCAGGGCAGGGGAAATATTTTGCCAGCAATTCAGCAATTGTAAATTCTTATGTGCTGACGTTAATAAGTTTTATTTTATAACCTATAGTAGGTAATAAATATTTTTGAGATTGAGTTCGAATTAGCGCCTCTTGGTCCTTTAGAAGCTTAATAAACGATCAAGACTGATATTATAGTCGTAAATCTATCATAGTAATCTATTTACTTATAATAAATTTGTAGAAGTGAAAATTCTGTACATTGAAAATATCAAAAAAATAAATGGCAGGGAGTGTTACTAGACCGAAAAACGAACCCAAAAATGTGATTAAAATTTTTTTTGTCTGTCTGTCTGTTTGTTCAGGCATCACGCAAAAACTACCGTTTCGATTACGATGAAACTTGGTATAATTATTCTTCAATATCCTGGGCACTACACTAGGTCCTTTTTATCCCGGAAAAGTATGTACAATAAAAAAACAACTTAATTTTGCGGTTCGATCCCTAGACCCAATTACTGTACCAACCGCAAATAATAAGTTTGTCGTAGGTTACGTCACCCGCAGTGGAGTTCACTAAGGGGCGCTGCACATGGCTAAGATACTATAATATTTTATCTTAAGATACAATATCGCTCAACAGCTATTCATAATAAATCAGTAAGTGGTGATCAAAAAAGCTCTAACACGCAGGCGGAGCTGCGGGCAACAGCTAGTAATCTATACTTATAATAAATCTGTAGAAGTGAAAATTCTGTACATTGAAGATATCAAAAAAATAAATGGTAGGGGGTGTTACTAGACCGACACCGAACCCAAAAATGTGATTAAAAAAATTTTTGTCTGTCTGTCTGTCTGTTCAGGCATCACGCAAAAACTACCGGTTCGATTACGATGAAACTTGGTATAATTATTCTTTAATATCCTGGGCACCACACTGCGTACTTATTATCCCGGAAAAGTATATACAATAAAAAACAAACTTAATTTTGCGGTTCGATCCCTAGACCCGAGTACTGTACCAACCGCAAATAATAAGTTTGTCGTAGGTTTTTTTAATTTATATAATTTTGGGTTCGCCAAATTGACGCCGCCCGCCTGGTGGTAAGTCGTGACGACGTCTAGCGATTGTGGGCCACTCTCACAGCACACAATACTATAGAGAGTGGCCCTCAACTTGACGACCTACTGATGTGCCTCTTCACGCTCCGCTTAAAGAACCCAGGATTATATGTGGGAGGAAACACGTGTACAGGCAGGGCGTTCCAGGCCACTATCGCTCGGCAGAAAAACGAACGTTTAAAACGCTCGGTTCTCGCGAACATGCTATGCACTGTGTGGGAGTGGCATCTCTGCCCGGCACGGGTTGTTCGGGATCGGAAGGAAGAGGGTGGGATCAGATTGAAGAGCTCTTTAGAACAGGTTACGTCACCCGCAGTGGAGTTCACTATTAAGGGTTTTTAGAACTTTTGTCTGTTTGTCTGAATGTTTGAACACGCTAATCTCAGTAATGATTTGATTTTTTGATTTGAACTTGCGGTTTGGTTTTCATTCGCTTCATAAATAAAAAAGTTATGTAGATCTAAAGTAACACGCAGGCGGAGCTGCGGGCAACAGCTAGTTAATAATACAATTTGAATTGCTGGTTAATCTAGTAGAGTTATATAATAATGAGACACGGGGGTCAAGGGTCCGAGCGCTTGCCGCCTTTATAGACACATTCCTAAACGCTTAATCGATGGTTCTCAGGACTAGAAGGCTGGCTATTTTCTGGCCCAAAGAATAAGTATCGCTATCCAACGTGGCAACACAGCCAGCATTCTGGGAACCTTCCCAGTTGGCAATGACGCGGAGGATTTATTAAACGATATTTTGTTATGTAAATATTATTAATAAATGATCATGATCATATTGTAATTCTTATTGTTATTAAATATTCGCCATTAATACCATTCTGTGGGTTTATAATATTAAACCAAATTTAGATAACGACAGAATTATTATAATGTGTGTGAAAGTATCAGGTATCGTGTGCAAAAATGTCCTTAAAAAAATAAGAATTTCAAAAGAATTTGCTAATAATAGTAGTGGGTAGAGACAGTAACAAGTGAAGTAGGTCGATACGTCTACATCACATAGCACCTAATACGGATTTTGGCGCTTTCCATTTAATTTGAAAGTTTACTTCGTTCGATACATATTTAAAGCATTTTTTGCAATATAAAGCGCATCGTAGCAACCAAACTCTTGGGCTCCATTTGACCCAGAGCGTCATCAGTACCCTTTCGGATACTCTCACCATCTGATATACAAAATTAACAAACGAAGATATCGCAATTGCGATTCATCTTTTACTCTTACTCCATCTACCCTATTTATGTGTCGACTTATGTTTATTAGCTGTCGCGGCGAACTTCGTATCGCCTGTAAAAAGCCAACAATCCATTTTAGACGAAAATTAGGAAAATTTGTCTAGCCGTTCTCGAATTTTAGCGAGACTAAAACAGAAACAGTTTATACTTTCGATTGTTGGCACTTGGTGAATGGCTTGAAGATATGTTAGACAGTGAAGTACGAGTAAAACACCTTTAATAATGCTTTTTTTTTTAAATCCGCGGCTTGCGGCCGCAGCCGCACCTACGTTCATTGCCGAGTACCTCTGGTAGACACTGAAAGAATTCGCAGTGGCACCCGGCGGACCTTGGCCACTAGTGTGGCCACTGCGTGGTGGTCGGGTGTTACACCGCATCCTTAAGGTCGGGTTTTATCCCGCGTCGGTGAGTGAAGGCGTGCATGGGGTGAAGCCCCACATCACGCAGCCCTTCTAGCCTGCTTCTGTAAGGACGGTGGGTTGCTAATACATCGTCCTCAGGCCCCGATCATGGAGGGCGATGGTCCTGGGCGTAGTCACGTCTGCGTCGCCCTCGCCGCAGTCTTCGGAACTCAGCGGGGAGGATACGCTCCCTCACCCTACCGGCCGCCTCCTTCACGAGCATAACCTGCTCGCAGAAGGAAACGGCCGCGTTCCACTGGCTCTCGCTAGAAACCATGGCTCGTAGCATGGTCTCCAGTGAGAGAGTATACACGCCCAGGCCCACAACGAGGTCCCGGCGCTGACTTGCCCACGCTGAGCATTCCACCAACGTGTGGAATGCCGTGTCTTCGCCGGATGCCTCGCAGTGTTGACACGCGGGTGTGACCGCACGATGCATGCGAAACAGATACTCACCAAAGTTTCCGTGCCCGGTGATGATCTGTGTCGTACGGTACGTGAGGCCACCGTGCTGCCTCTGCAGCCAGTCCTCCATGATCGGTCTCACCGCCGCGATGGTGGTGGTTCCCCACTTAGGTTGCTCAAGTCGCACCTTCCATGTCTCCATGAGATCCTGGCGGAGATGGAACCGCTGGGCCTCGATTTCTCGAGACGCAGGCCTGTGGTCCCGCTCCAGCGCCTCCTTGTGCCATTGAAACAATGACGCAAGGGCTCTCGCTTCCAGGTCCCATGGAGGGGTCGCGGCTAGGAGACATGCAGCCTCTAGAGAGATCGTGCGGGGTACCCTCTTATTGTCATGACGGCCAAGGTTCTGTGCAATATAGCAGCGTTGTTAGCCGTCAGTCTCACCACCCATACGGGAGCCCCGTCATACTCCACACGATCCCCAAGTACAGTCTCCTGCAGGAAGCGTTGGGTCCCTTTAAGTTGGGCATCAGTCGCGAAAGCGCGGCTGCTGCCCCCGTCACTTTGGGGACCAAACTTCGGAAATGTGGTCCGAAGTTCCACCGGCCATCGAGTACGAGCCCCAGATACTTCATGGAGGCTCGATGCCGATGCTAACGCTCCCTACATTTATGCTGGATCCTGGAGGTGGCCCGCGCCGAGGTCCGTGAAAACACAGAGCCTCGGACTTATTCAGTGCCACGTCCAGTCCCAGCCGCCGTATCCGACCCACGACTTCAGCAACCCCAGTCGTGACCTTGAGTGTTGCCTCCTGGTGCGTTGCTCCCCGCGCCGTGACGAGGGTATCGTCGGCGTAACAAGTTACGCTGACGCCCTCAGGCAACGCACGCCGCAACACCCAGTATCTGATGTTCCACAGGAGAGGTCCTAGGACCGACCCCTGTGGAACACCGCACGACACATCTCGCCGAGCTGGCCCGAGCCAGCTAGGGTAAGTTATAGCCCTCTCGGATAAATATGCCCCGACAATAAACGGAGGTAGAGAGGCACTTTGTGATATACCAGTGCCTCCCTAACGCAACTCCAGAGTAGGGTGTTAAAGGCGTTGGCGATGTCAAGAGACACCACCAACACCAACTCGCCCCGCGAGACTGCTTCCTCCGCCAGGGTCTTCACGCGCATGATTGCGCTCACGGTGGACCGTTCCCGACGGAAACCGTACTGGTTGTCCGCCAGGTCTGGGCCCACACGCGTGAGATGCTCTACGAGGCGTTCCGCGATAATTCGCTCAAAGAGCTTACACACCTCGTCGAGCAGCAACCTTTGATAATGCTGAAAAGCGAAACCGGTCAGTGAAAATAAATCTAATAAAGTTGTGGAATAGTGTACAAGTATGTTTGTTCATCATGTATTTGTAAAACACTTTGTTATTGTCGTAAAATCGTCATCATAACTTTATCTAACACTGGTAATTTAGCCGGTACCCTTCAACCAACTGGTGGTTTAAATTTCCCCTCCACTTAGAAGGGGGGAAGTGCTCTTAGCTCCAGTAAGAGGGTACAAAAGTGATCGAGACCTTTTATCGCATTTTTCGTTTACTACGATTATATCGACAATTCTGTGTATAATGAACATACGAACCAGGAACATAGATATTAAAGAAATTACTACTTCTAAGTTTTATAATTACGGTCATTGTTGTACCATATTATCCGCTGTGCTATTACGGTTTGTTTATATTTCACAAAATTGTTAGTCAATATAAATAAAGGTAGTAGGTATAAGATTTGTAGTGTACACAATCGAATGAGAAATAACCGAATACTATAAATAATCACTATCACTACATATTATAAAACAAAGTCACCCGTTCCGTATGTATGATCAGATCTTTAAAACTATAGCAACGGATTTTGATGCGGTTTTCACCAATGATGGAATAGTTCTCGAGGGAGGTTTTTATGTAAATAATTTGCGGGCGAAACCGCGGGCGTCCGCTAGTATTTTAATAAAAAGGACAGGTACAACCCTGGCGGCACCCACGAAGATATGTCTATCTTATAAATCTGTCGAATATTAACCATTTATTATGTAACGCTATTTTTGTTTTTGTGTACTTTATTTGGCGATTCAAGGATAATATGTATTATGATTGACCTGCGTTTGTTGCGATTCATGAAACACAAACAAAACACAATAGGTATCTAATGGTTAGTTATAAGAATCGTCATGGTACAATACTATCAATATCTTCTACAAGCTATTTCTACAACTGGGTGGTCGGCTAAATCTAGGTGTACTAATCTTATAATTTTCAGAACGTAATTGTATTTGACACCCCGCCCCGATTCCGAGTAATAGCCTGATTCTTGATCTTTTGATTCTGGGTGGTAAAAATATTTCTGGGTTAGCTATACAAGTCAAATTGCAGAAGTGCAGGGGTACCTAGTTGTAGCCGACTAAAACTTGCCTAAGTATGACTGCACTTCTGTAAATAATTATGATTTGGCGAATTCTTGTATTTATTTCAATACTATTCTAAACTATAACCTTTAAATTGCATAAGCATTTGACGGTGACTCTTGGAGATACACAATGAAACGTATCTGATCCTCGGTCAGTGTATTTACAATAAAATATACACAAACGGAGCCTGTTTTAGTTAGCAGCACCCAGTTTTGGAACGAAATATGGAGAAAACGATTGTATTCAAACTGTTTTGGTTAACAGTCCTAACAAATTAGGCTTGTGCTGTCTATAAGTCCATTGATGTCAGTGGGACAGTGCAAATATACGGCGCCAAATAGATTGAATTGATTATCAGTAGGCATATTTTGTAGTGTATTTATGTAAGTACTTTCATACTATTAATACCCTATTCTGTGGTGTAGTGTCATATAAGTAATAACCACATACACATTGACTGCTTCGGTGGCGTGGTCGGTAGTGCATCCGCTTTCGACGCCGGAGTCTCGGGTTCGATTCCCGTTCGGGACAAACTTTATGTGAAGACAGATACGTTTGTACCGAAGTCTGGATGTTTCCTATTATCTAGTATTTATATTAGTTTATATAGTACTCATATTACAAGCTCTGCTTAGTTTGAGACTAGATGGCGTTGTGTGAATTGTCCTAACATATTTATTTAACCTTTAAGTACCGACGTGCCATTTTGATTACATAAGTACAGACGTGAGGTCTTTTGGACCACTGTAGCTTTACTATCAACAATTGGCGTATTAAGTGTAGAGTACCTATAATGTTTGGTAAAGCACAAATGTTTGTTTCGGAGTTTGGGTGTTTTCTATGTATATTACGAGTATGTATGTATTTAGAAATATATAAGTAAGTGTATCAGTTGTCTAGATCCCATAGCACAAGCTTATAGCTTAGTTTGGGCTAGATGACGCTGTGTTCAGGGTGGGGGAGCTAGGGGCGGCAGTACTCCGGCTTAAACGCCGGAAAATCACTGCCCCCGGACCCGACGGCATTCCTGGCCGTGCATAGGTCCTGGCCCTCGAAGAACTCGGGCCTCGACTGATTGGGCTCTTTAGCGCATGCCTCGAAAGGGGCCAGTTTCCCAAGGTGTGGAGGACGGGGAAGCTGGTCCTGATCCGTAAGGCGGGGCGGCCGGTGGACTCACCGTCCGGATACCGGCCGATCGTGTTGCTCGACGAGGTGTGTAAGCTCTTTGAGCGAATTATCGCGGAACGACTCGTCGAGCATCTCTCGACGGTGGGGCCAGACCTGGCGGACAACCAGTACGGTTTCCGTCGGGGACGCTCCACCGTGAGCGCGATCATGCACGTCAAGAGCCTGACGGAGGAAGCAGTCTCGCAGGGCAAGGTGGTGGTGGCGGTGTCTCTTGACATCGCCAACGCGTTCAACACCTTGCCATGGAGCTGCGTTAGGGAGGCGCTCGTGTATCACGAAACGCCTCTCTACCTCCGTCGTATTGTCGGGGCCTATCTCTCGGAGAGGGCCATAGCTTTCACCAGCTGGCTCGGGCCAGCTCGGCGAGATGTGTCGTGCGGTGTTCCGCAGGGGTCGGTCCTGGGGCCGCTTCTGTGGAACATCGGCTACGACTGGGTGCTGCGGGGTGCGTTGCCTGAGGGCGTCGGCGTAACGTGCTACGCCGACGATGCCCTCGTCACGGCGCGGGGTGCAACGTACCAGGAGGCAGCACTCAAGGTCACGACGGGTGTTGCTCAAGTCGTGGGTCGGATACGGCGGCTGGGACTGGAGGTGGCCTTGCACAAGTCCGAGGTTCTGTGTTTTCACAGACCTCGGAACGGTCAACCTGAAGATTCCAGCATAAATGTGGGAGGCGTTAGCATCGGCATCAAGCCCTCGATGAAGTATCTAGGGATCGTACTTGATAGCCGATGGAACTTCGGACCACATTTCCGAAGTTTGGTCCCCAAGGTGACACAGACATCGGTTGCGCTTTCGCGACTGATGCCCAACGCTTCCTGCAGGAGACTGTACCTGGGGATCGTGCGGAGTATGGCCCTATACGGGGCTCCCGTATGGGCGGCGCGGTTGACGGCCAACAACTCAACGCTCCTTAACAGACCGTTGAGGACCTTGGCCGTCAAAACAATAAGGGGCTACCGCACGATCTCCGGAGAGGCTGCATGTCTCCTAGCCGGGACCCCTCCATGGGACCTGGAAGCGAGAGCCCTTGCGTCATTGTTCCAATGGCGCAAGGAGGCGCTGTAGCGGGACCACAGGCCTGCGTCTCGAGAAATCGATGACCGGCGGTCCCAACTCCGACAGGATCTCATGGAGTCATGGAGGGTGCGACTTGAGCAACCCAAGTGGGGTGCCACCATCATCGCGGCGGTGAGACCGATCATGGACGATTGGCTGCAGAGGCAGCATGGTGACCTCCGGTATCGTGCGACGCAGATCGTTACCGGGCATGGATGCTTCGGTAGCTATCTGTTTCGCATCCATCGTGAGGTCACACCCCGGTGTCAACACTGCGAGGTTTCCGACGATGACACCGCACTCCACACGTTGGTGGAGTGCTCAGCGTGGGCGAGTCAGCGCCGGGACCTCGTAGTGGGTCTGGGCGTGGATACCCTCTCACTGGAGACCATGCTTCAAGCCATGGTCTCCAGCGGGTGTAGGTAGAACGCGGCCGTGTCCTTCTGCGAGCAAGTCGTGCTCGCGAAGGAGGCGGCCGAGAGGGAGAGGGAGCGTACCCTCCCCGCCGAGTTCTGTAGTCAGCGGCGAGGGCGCCGCAGACTCATCTACGCCCAAGACCATCGACCTCCATGATCGGGGCCTGAGGACGGCGGGATCGCCACCCGTCGTCCTTACAGAAGCAGGCTAGAAGGGTTGCGTGCTGCGGGGCCTTTGCTCCATAGCACGCAACCAGATTCACTCACTGACGCGGGATAAAACCCTACCCCAACGACGCGGGATTCTCATCCCGACCCAACCCCCGCAGAGACCAGAGAGGTGGTCAAAGTCCGCCGGGCGCCACTGGAAATACGTTCTGCTTGTAACCAGAGACGCCCGGCAACGGACGTTAGAGCGGCCGCGGCCTTGGTCGCGGAACGAAAAAAAAAGTTTTCCAGTCTAACTGCGATTCGGCGGAACTTCGATATTTTCCGTGAAGCGACTGCCATCTGACCTCCACAACCCATGAGCGATATCGAAGTTCTGTAGTTAGACCGATCGGACTTTTATTAAGGGTTCCAACTACCCCTAACGACTGCCATAGATGTTCGTATGACAACCGGGACCGACGGCTTAACGTGCTGCCCGAGGCACGGAGGGGTCTCATTGTCTTAATAAATGGTCACCCAACCTAAGACCGGTCTGACTAGACATTGCTTAACCTTTGCAATGTGTTAACATTGTCGGTTACCACTAGACCTCGAGCCTCTCGGCTCGGTATCTTTATTGCATACTTACATTAATTACTGAATGAATTGCTGAACTTGATCATTCCTAATTCCCCAAAATATATAATGTTTTCAGAAACTAAATTAATCATGTTGGAAATTTCATCACAATCAATTCAATACTTAAAGCAATGATTTTAAATACAATGGATTTCGGATCATCGCTCAAAAGTGTCCGAACTAAAAGAGAAACAAAACGCTAAAAGAGAAACAATCGCGCGCCAGTCTTGATTTTGACAACTGAACGACAACACGTTGCACAATGCCGTACTGTATTATAAAAACGTGTAAAAACTACGAAAAAAAAGCAAATTGAAGACGGTGTATCATATTTTCAGTAAATAAGCTTTTGTTTTATTATTTGCAATTTATTATTTCACTTAAAATACAGTATTTCGTCGATAATAAATTAAAAGACAAAAGTAAATATTGCAATCCAGTCCAATACCGAAGTACCTATCTGTCTCTTTCGAACTCATCCCAAGCTCAGTAAAAAGAAAGAGACCATTTCATTTTCACTGAATAATGTACTAACAAAATGACCATTCAGATTTATTCGGATTACCGATAGCGATAAAACTATTTGGAACAAAGATTATAGTGGAGACGCCTTGGCTCTTTATGATTTTTTTTTCGTTATATGAACCAACATCTATTTCAGTTTTCCTCGGGATCCAGTACACTGTGCACAATGGAAAAATATTATTGCCCTAGCACGGCGAGAAGAATATTTTGATCCAAAAAATAACAATCTTGTTTGTTCGGCTCATTTTATGGACATAACAAAAAGAGGTCCGATCTTTATGAAACTTGTACAAGAATCCCTTGATTGAATGGAGGAGATAAGCCCAAAAATGTTTTTAATTTTCACAGGGTATCATTGTTTTGTCATAAATATAATTACACATGTCATTTTATTTCGTGTATGTACTGTTATTTTCTTTTTATTTGGATTCTCGGTAATGTATTCCCACAGGAATCGGGGCCGAGATAACTATATCTCGCGGGCGGAGTCACGGTGATCAGCTAGTAGCCAATAATTTCGTATCCCAAAAATTAACCATAAGATAAAAATAAATTAATGATGCGCAGTTTTAGCAACTAATTCAGTCACTTGAAACACGGCTATCTTGTAGACGTAGCGACATAGCGTTATGAAAATAGTAATGAAAGCGGAAGAACTTTGACACCCGCAAGAAGTTTGGCATTTATAATATTATAATTAGTTAAATTCATTAATTCCCTTTTTGTTATTCATACACTACAGTTACTTATTATGAAACTGACTCGAAAAAAAAAATCTTTGTCAGTCGTTAATTAGTTTTTCAGCTTATTTCGTCTAACATAAACAAGTAATTACAATTTATAAGATTATGGAATTTATTGTAGTCTTACATTAATTATTACGCCTACGTAGGTACATATCATGGAATCCTTAAAAGACTTTAACAAAATAAACCTACTCCATTGTTTCTATGTTCACGTAGTTCAAGTATAAGCTGCATAAGGTGAATTAGTCAGGCGGACAGATAGAAGCTACGTAATGCGATAAATTAGTGCAAACAAAAGTGAACACTATTCCGTTGAATCAAGGTTTAAATTTTAATATGAAATTTGTTTATATCTATGTATGCCTATGTATAATGTATAGGTCGACTCGGGACATTATTTTCTTGCGATTTGTTCTAGATCCTATGTCCGTTGTATTATAAGGTCTTTGACTTAAAGGCTCAACTTTCGTAGCTACATAAAAATAATATTGTACAACAAACATAAAAGTCAATTAAAACAGTTTGTGAAATTACCGGAATGTTGTAACCATAGAATCCATAAACAAATATACTATTTCATAGACTTTCTGACCTTTACTCTGTCATCATCTCGGAGAACGTTGTCACAACTCTTCATACTTTCATCAGCTGAGTAAACATTGATACTCGTATCTTACTTTCTGCAGTACGCACGTAATCGCTTCGATTGTTTCAATAAGAGCATCTATACTCATCTCTGCATTATTATAAAACTAGCGGACTCCTAACAAATTATATATTAAAACCTTCCGTTGCGTAGTTTTAAAGAAAGAAACAAATAATAAAAATTTCCTCTTTATGATACTAGGTCGCCGCAGTCGCGAAACGTACCGTTACGCTGCAGCATATATTTGAACAAAGCGAGTTTAAATTCAAAATTCTGGTATCGTGGGTATCAACCTATACCTGGGTAATCGTGTAAGCTATTGATGAGTGCAAGAAAATCCGAAATCGGCCGAGTATTCGCCGAGAAACAATTTAACATAACTCGTTTGAAAAATAATTTGAGTCACCCGTTGAGAGCTCCGCTCGCCTTCGGCTCGCTTCGCTCAATTAAGTTTAATATATTCCTGATTAGTATACGCTCCATATAAAGTAGGGTATTAATAGCTACCTAGTTCTTGCCTGGTCCAATTGTGTTCTTATTAGAATTACGAACGAGGAAATTATGGGTGCAAAGGGGCTCTACCAACATCTTTAGGGCCCCAGCGACTTCACCTGCTAGTGGCGCACCTGCTGATAAACGGACGAGGCTCGTTAATTTACGGTACCTATGGAGCGGCTTCAGCCCCTACGTGGGTACCAGGTGGGACAACAGTGTTGGTCCGGGGGGGTACCACCGTGCAGCTGTGCTAAAGCCCCCCAAGTAACCCAGCCCAGGCTGGGTTGCGTTAGGGGTTCAGCAGCTGCACCGCCGGGCCCGGGGCGATGTATGGTGCAGCAGGCATGGGACCAGTGGGGGCGAAACGGAGTCTAGTGTGGGTGGTGTGGGTCGATTCGCCGGCCAGGGAGACCCTTAGCAACGGCGTTGCCGCGGCCGCCCGCAACACAGTCATGGGGCCCGCCTGGGGCCAACCACCCTAGGAGGCTGCCCCACATGTTGCGCATAATCCTGATGTGGGATCGCCGCTCCGGGTGGTAACCGGTGTGGGGTAGCGGCGGCCTTGCATCAGGGGGGTTTGGGAGCCCTTCCGTCCGGCGAGTCGGCTCCGACCTAACCACACGGTTCTAGACAAAGCTAGCCCCTGCGCTTTGTCACTTACTGCTGCACCAAATGTCGCCCTGTCTTCACGCTTCTTCTTCAAAATCTACAATGGCAGTGCAACAAAAAAGAAATAAACGTTACACAGCGGCCCTAGGAAACCCCACAACTTCACATTTCGAGGTGGAGTTCACTAACGTCCGTGGACTCCATGCGAACCTCGATGCCGTCCACCACCACTTTGAGACGGCACGGCCCGCTGTGATGTTCCTCACGGAGACACAAATACGCCGCCCTGACGACACGTCTTACCTGTGTTACCCCGGCTATGTCATCGAGGTTGCGCTGCCTAGAGAACCCCTCCAATTCCGTCCTTTGGCTGCACGTAGGCCATGGCTCTATGAGCCAGATCTACGTGTGCGTCTACCGATCCCACACAGGGGATTCTGAGACAACAAAGCTCTTCCAGTACCTCAGCGAGACGGCTGATGAAGCGCAGGTGCGGTTCCCGAACGCTGACCTAGTATTTTTACTTCAATGGCCATCACATTGAATGGCTGGGGTCCCTCAAGACTGATCATGCGGGTAGAGCCGCCCATGCGTTCGCTCTCTCCCACGGTCTGACCCAGATGGTATGCGGGATCACCCGGATACCAGACAGGTCAGATCACGCGCCCGCTCTGCTGGATCTACTGCTGACGAGTCGCCCAGCCCAGTACAGTGTTTCGGTAGGAGCCCCACTGGGTAGTTCCGACCACTGTGTTGTTCACGCTGGCATGAAGGTATCACCTCCTGCACGTCCTGTACAAACGTCACGACGACTATGGCACTACTCGTCAGCGGATTGGGACGGTCTACGCGATTATTATGCGTCCGTCCCCTGGAGCCAGTGCTGCTTTGTAGGAAAGGCTCCTTCGGATAGTGCTTCTGCTATTGCTGGCGAGATCAGTTTAGGGATGGATTATTACATCCCTTTCACTGATGTCGCCAGTATCCGCTGAGCCCGTCCCTGGCTCGGGCGAGATTGTGCCAAAGCTGTTCGACAAAAACAGTCGGCATATCGCGCCTGGATCAGGGCCCGGGCTGTGCGCGACCCAAACGTGGGCCACCTCAAAGCAGCGTACAACCGGGCCACAAAATCGAGTAAGAGGGCCTTTAAGAGAGCGGATGCCCAGCGCGTCGCGCGGCTTGGTCAGGAGCTCACTTCCCATCCCACGGGCAGCCGTGGATTCTGGCAACTGGCCAAAGCCGTGCAATCTAACTTTTGTCAGCCCTCGCTGCCACCGCTGCGTTACCCAGATGGAACACTGGCTCACAAAGCCCAAGAGAAAGCGGAAATGCTCGCAGACCTCTTTGCGGCTAATTCCCGGGTCGACGACCGTGGCCTGCAGCCCCCCGCCATCGCCAACTGTGACCACACAATGCCTGATATTGCTATCAGGCAATGTGATGTACGGGCAGTGCTACGGTCACTCGACACGCGGAAAGCCAGTGGCCCTGACGGCATTCCGGCGGTGGTGCTACGAAAATGTGCAGCTGAGTTGTCTCCAGTATTAACGCGTCTGTACTGCCTGTCATACTCTTCAGGGCTCGTGCCGGAGGTCTGGAAGGAGGCGAACGTACAACCGATCCCCAAGAAAGGGGATCGGTCCGATCCAGGCAACTATCGACCCATAGCTGTCACCTCAGTCATTTGCAAGGTGCTTGAGCTCTTTATAAATAAGCAGCTCATGCAATTCCTAGAGGATCACTCGCTAATCAATGATCGACAATACGGCTTCAGGCCAAAGCGATCAACGGGTGATCTTCTGGCATTCGTAACGCATGTCTGGGGTGGAGCTATGGAAAGGCACGGCGAGTCCTTGGCTATTAGCCTGGACATCGCCAAAGCCTTCGATAGGGTCTGGCATGTTTCGCTCCTTTCCAAGCTTCCGGCATATGGTCTACCTCCTCAACTGTGCAGCTGAATTGCCAGCTTTTTAAACGAGCGCCGAGTGCGGGTCCTCTGCGATGGCCAGGCTTCTCGCTTCTTGCAAGTGAATGCCGGGGTACCGCAGGGGTCCGTACTATCACCAACTCTCTTTCTTCTGCATATCAATGATATGCTATCCCTCGGGAACATTCATTGCTATGCAGATGACAGCACACTGCACGGGAGTTACTCGGTTCGTCCGACGGCGGGGCGATCTGAGATTGAGGAGGAGAGACGACGACTCGTGGCTGATCTCGACCGTAACCTCGACAGTATCTCTCAATGGGGTACCGAGAACCTGGTCGAGTTCAATGCCCGCAAAACACAGGCGTGTGCATTTACTGCGAAGAAGTCCCCTTTCCTTCCCCTACCCTCTCTTCAGAATGCATTATTACCAATGAAGGACAACCTTGATATCCTTGGCATAGACGTTCGTCGAGAGCTCAATAATAAAAACTACATCGAAAGATGTATAGGGCTAGCTTCGCGGAAACTAGGAATACTGAATAAGGTAAAGAGATTCTTTACACCGGACCAGAGGTGTCTGCTGTACAAGACGCAGATTAGACCCTGCGTCGAATACTGCTCTCACCTCTGGGACGGCTCCGCGAAGTATCTGCTGGACGCTCTCGACGCTATGCAGCGACGGGCTATCCGTATTATAGATTGTCCGGAGGTAACGGGAAGCCTTGAGCCGCTAGTTCAGCGCCGAACAATAGCTTCCTTGACCGCATTCTACCGTATTTACCACGGCGAGTGTTCTGAAGAGCTCTTCAATCTGATCCCACCCTCTTCCTTCCGATCCCGAACGACTCGTGCCGGGCAGAGATGCCACCCCCACACAGTGGATAGCATGTTCGCGAGAACCGAACGTTTTAAACGTTCGTTTCTCTGCCGAACGATAGTGGCCTGGAACGCCCTGCCTGTGCACGTGTTTCCTCCCACATATAATCCTGGGTTCTTTAAGCGGAGCGTGATCACATGTACATGTAGACATCAGTAGGTCGTCAAGTTGAGGGCCACTCTCAATAGTAATGTGTGCTGTGAGAGTGGCCCACAATCGCTAGACGTCGTCACGACTTACCACCAGGCGGGCGGCGTCAATTTGGCGAACCAAATATAAAAAAAAAAAAAAATATTCCACGTGGGCAGAGCCGCGGGTGTCAGCTAGTCGGTGAAATGAAATGTTTTCTCAAGCTTATCGCTTAGTTACAGTCCATTAAGATATCCGTAATGTCCATCTGTATGATTCATAAAAGGATAGCGACGACAAAATGATAGCTTGTAAGCTGATTCAGGTATTTCTTAGGTAAAATGTTGTAAAACATGGGTACAATAAGTACTTATGCCTCATTTAGGCGGAGATGGAGATATTTTAAATGTTTCCTGGGATAATTATATCATCAACATCGAGCCTTTAGGCTTTGCAGTCTAATTGCGATGCGGCTGAACTCGATATTTTCGTTGGAGCGACTGTTATCTGACCTCCACAACCCTAGCCCGATATCGAAATTCTGTAGTTAGACAATTCTGTAACGACTGCAACAGATGTTCGTATGGCAACCGGGACCCACCTTCTAATTAGTAAGATATTATTCTGAAAAACTTATAGGTAATGAAACTGTATTCTGTTTCTTGTGCTTCATTTGTAAGAGTAGGTATTAAGGTATCTTTTATTCAACTTCTTTATCAATATGTAGATTTGTAATCAAATTTGCCACTCCTAGTCGAGCTCAGTCGTAAATTGATCGTATCTACAATAGTTGCATATCATGGCCATAAAATATCTTGAATTTATAAAACACAAAATTTGTATTTGTGAGACGTGTTCATCAATTTTACTACAATTATTTATGGTTCTATAATGCTTATTGTGCAATTTGAGTACAAATATTGATGCTGTTGCACTGTTTGAAATTGGTAGATATTAATATAATATCATAGCGTGGGTGAGTGGCGCCGAAACCCAATTTATCGGTTTATTCCACTTTATGCACCCTGCTGATACACCTGGGTTAAAATACGGACCAATGCTAATGAACCTTATGACGATTTTATAATTATTATGAACGAAAAGATACCTAGATTATAGACAGCCAAACGTGATAGTGCAGAATAATTTACATGCCGCAAACTTGCCTAAGTATACAGTAATTTGCGATTATGCGATTGTACCATTATCTTCGTACCCAAATTTCATCAAAATTGGTTGTCTATTTTACGTGATGCAGTAAGAGGAAAAACACTAAGAATAGAAAATCGTAGTTAATATTGTCACTTTAAAGTTTGTTTTTGACCTGGTTTCTTTATAGGCAAGCGGCAAACCCCCGAAAAAGGGCTTAGAAATGAAAATAACTGACCAATCAGTTAAAATGTGATTTCCCCAATACAAATTTGTACTTTTTGTAAACCTTGGACCAAAAGGCGTCGATTGGTAAGAAAAAATTTGTGCGTTTGGACGATGTGAAATTTTTTTTTTTTTTTTATTTATTTATTTATTTCAGGCAACAAATAGAAAAGTTACAGTTGGTATAAACTTATTCTACGGCCCATAGATAAATACCTTAAAACTAAGAATACATATAGATATTACAAAATGTTTATTAGTAATAGAATCTTAAGACTATTGTTAGTACACACTTCACTATCGCACTTCGGTCTTTTTGCGTACCAGTGGTAGCGATCCGCGGAAGCGACGGAACACCACGCCCTGTGGCCAGAAGGTTTCCTCCATGACGAGGCTCAGTCTAGTGTTGGGCACTCGCACCACGAACGACAGGAAACTGACGTTACGGCTCGCCTCCAACAGCTGCACTCTCGGCGTGAAGTTGGCCTTCTTGCGCACGTACTGTCCGATGTCATCCGCCTTAGTGGTGTAGTGTAGGCGGGAGACATACACGGGTGTACTCGGTATTGCGGCCTGCAGCGCTGGGCTGGACTGCGCTGCATCGGTGCCGCAACGGTTCACTTTGGTTCGCGATCGGCGCTTCCTTTGCACTGTCACGAAACCATCAGTAGCCACATCCGGTACCTTCTGTGGAAGTGGCTTCGGTGGAGCGGTCGTTGCGCTGATGGTGACGAAACTTTGTCGTTTCATGAGGGCTGTAGGTACGGGCAGCGGAGCGGGGCGCGGGGTTCGCGCGGCGTTACAGGTAGGGGCCGCGGGGGCGGGTGCAGTGCGGGGCATTGCGCGCTCAGCACTCGATGACGGCGACAAAACTGCTGACGTGAAACTCGCATCGAGGTCAGCTTCACGACGTATGTTTATGTTGGCGTTAGGTGGTGACCTAGATACCGCTGTAGACTCGCGCAAAGTAATAAGTTCTTTACGCAAACTCACAACGATATCCTCGGTCGTTGCCAACCTCGTCTGGACGTCCGCCAAGCTCGCCTTTAAGGACACTATGTCCTTTAAAAGGCAGGTAACGTCGACGTGGTCGAATGTGACCGGAGGAAGCTTCGATAAGTCCTGGGCCGCAAACGTAGGCACGTCGTCGGGATCGGTTGCCTTAAGCAGCGTGATGATGTCTTGTATGCTTTTCGTTGTCCCGTCACGCCTGCGGAAAACCATCTGGTCGCTCTTATTGAGCACGCTGTACAGTAGCCGCTTAGAGGCAGCTATCTCTTCCTGGCTGAAACTCGACGAACAGATCTGGATAGCCGACAGCTCGTCCATCACATCCAGCTTCTGTTGCAGGAACGCCAGTAACTCATTTGGGACGAGTTGCGAACTCATCGCGATACGTGCAACGGCTGACGCCGCGCTACACTATTACGAGTAGGCATTAGTCAGCACACGCGTCCGCATCAAAACGCGGCCCAAACAATACTGATATATTTTCTGATATATTATATTTTCTCATTTTGAAAATAGTCAGTTGAAGCTTAAGAGCTGATAAGTATTATTCCGCAGGATTTTTTTGAATTCGATCAAAACTCGGCGAGATAAAAATCAGTATCAAAAAGAGTTATTATTGTCTTACAAAAATGGACAAATACCAATACTAAACTAATGATGTCATTAAAAATATCATTGCCTTTGGGTAACATAGTACAAATATGTATTACTATTATAGAAGACGGTAGGCCGAACAAAGCCTGATCGAGTTGGCGAGCCGGATTATGACATAGTTGGCAATGTTTATGCAAAATATCGCCCACGCTTGATTTACATGTATCTGGGGCTATATTCGATGCGATAAACATAAGTGTTGGACAGCCAGTCCACCCACTGGCCTGTTTATACACCTGTCTTTATAGCGTAGTAGGGTACATTTGTATCTCTTGAATGTGATGAAGGAACCAATGAAAACCATCGAAATGCGATCACTTGCTCAAGACCGGGCTCAAGTCAAAGCTGACCTAAGCATATTTTTCTCGATCCAATAATTGCCAATACATATTATATAGCTATAAATTCAGGAAATTAGTTTTAGTATATATTCATCCATAATTGGAATTTAACAGTTTACGCATGTAAGAATAACACACATCTTTCCTGCATTGTAAAACTTAACCTAAAACAAAACGAACTGATCTAACTACAGAACTTCGATTTCGCTCCTTGGTTGTGGAGGTCAGATGGCAGTCGCTTCACGGAAAATATAGAACTTCAGCTGCTTTGCAGTTAGACCGGAAAACCGACCCCAACTGAGTTGGGAAAAAGACTGAATGGATGATATGAGATATTGCCTTTGAAGCATGTACAAGTGCGTCGAAGTAATGTTTGACTAACCAATTATCAACAGTACAGTAGCATAGAACTACGCGTAACTGTGAATATACATTACGTATCAGCCTAAATTAACTTGTTGTTTCTGATATTACTATTTTTAAAGCCTTTAATTTTCAACCAGTTTGCATGGCACCATTGATCTATAATAATGTTACTATGAATATTGGATAGAAACAGGCGTTACTTGGCGAAAATCCATGACAAAACAAATTTTTTTTTTTTTTTTTTTTTTTTTTTAAACCCAAATAACACACACAAACCAACAACAATTAATGTGTCTGTCTGTTCGCAAACAGATTAAGTAAGGGAGATGTGTGAAAATCTATTTGTTCGTTGAGTAAGGTGTCCGCATCTCTTCTAACTAATTCTAGCCTTTCCCAAACACTTAACTTGAACCCTTTCTCACATAACCGTAAAACTTTAAAAGTGTTACTATTGTTCAAGGAATGACCAGTGTCAAGAAGATGCTTCGCGAAGAGGGACCTTTCAGGACAACAAGGCTGTTCTCTCTGAGACAGTCTTGATAATGCCTCGTTTAGAGGCGAAACAATTGTCGACGTTTTGTTGTCCTTTTGATTCTGCGAAAAATTAATGCTATTAATTAATGCTAAAAAGTTTTTTCTTAAAAAATTTTTACTTACCATTGTTACTATGAATGTAAGGCAATTGAACACAGTCCAGTTAAAAATGCACTTAAAAATATTTTAATTGAAAGAAGTTATTATAATATTGACTTTTTTGACGACAAAACACTTTGATATTGTAAAGTCTCTTTTTTTGTTGTTTAATTTTAATTGTGATAATACCTATTTGATTGTACCTGAAATGTAATACTATACTAGGTCGCCGCAGTCGCGAAACGTACCGTTACGCTGCAGCATATATTTGAGCGAAGCGAGTTTTGATTCAAAGCGATATAACTCTGTCAAAGTATTTTTTGTCATAACGCTATGGGAATTTTTACCATCAACTAAATTATTTTTATTTGATCGAAATTCAAAATTCTGGCTTCGTAAGAACCTGGGTAATTCTGTAAGCTTTTGATGAGTGCAAGAAAATCCGAAATCGGCCGAGTATTCGCCGAGAAACAATTTAACACAATTTAACATAAATCGTAATTTGAGTCACCCGTTGAGAGCTCCGCTCGCCTTCGACTCGCTTCGCTCAATTATAATGCTGACATTTAATTAACTGTATCTGTAATAATCAAAAAATTACTTACTTTTGTATATATTTGTATGCCATATTTTCTGACTAAGCATGTTGATACAAATCTTTAAAAATATCTGTGACACATGCATTTAATGCTGTTGTGATACTCATAACACCTGTTTTACAAAAAGAAAAACCGATTGTCTAAGAATTTATATATACGTATACATAGGATAGTAATAACGACTTCTGTCACTCATATAAAAGACATCAACGCCATATAGAGGAGGATCCAAGGACGGGACACGCTTAAAGTTTTGTACATTTGGTAATATTTAGAAATAGTTTAAACTTGTTAAATATGTCACAAAATTGGGTAGCTTCACGACTAGAGCATAGCCCATTAGTTAGCTAGACCTAGCGGTCTAGCTTGTGAGTAAACAAGTCAAAATTTAATTAAAAATTTAAAAAACCCCCGACTCACAAAAAAGTGATGTATAAGTTATGACCTTTCATTTGATACCCAACACGGGTATACGTAGGTCACACTATAAGTTTTGCGTAACTTAAAAAAAACAACATGTTAAAACCAAAATATTATGTTTATTGCTTTTCAAAATACTCTCCTTTACATTTTAAACATTTTTTCATGCGATCGAACCATTTTTTAAAACAGGAGGACCACAGATCTGCATGCATGTTTTCTACGTGCTGATTGAACGCTATCACTGCGTCTTTGGAGTTGGTAAAAGTGAAACCTCTCATCAAATCTTTGATTTTGGGGAAAATACAGAAATCACAGGGATCTAGGTCGGGGCTATGCGCAGGATGGGTGACGAGTTGCACTTTTTCGGAAGCTAAAAATGACTTTGTTTTGTTGGCCGTGTGTGAAGAAGCGTTGTCATGATGTAGGAGAACGCGGCGTTTGGGTCGTCTTTCGCGAACTTTTTCTAACACCCTGGGTAAACAAATAGTAGAATACCACTCGGCATTAACACTCTTTTGATCTTCAAGTGGAATTGTACAGATGGGACCCGTAGCTGAGAAAAAAAACGCGATAATTTTTTTACCAACGTTTCTCGCCTGCTTCACTTTTGTTGGCTTGTTCTCATCTTCAAACACCCATTCACAAGATTGCTGTTTTTTTTCGGGTTCAAAACAATAAATCCATGTTTCGTCTCCTGTGACAATGTCATAAACAGCATTAGAATGTCCGTGGTCGTACTTCAGTAGCATCTGTGAGCACCATTCCACGCGAGCCCGCTTCTACTCCGCTGTCAGTTCATGAGGGACCCAACGACAACAAAGTTTCCGAACTTTCAATTCTTCGTGTAAATTTTTTGGATTTTATTCATACCAATCCCCAATAGTCCTCGAATTGTCTCATAGGTAATCCGCGGGTTTTCTTCAATTAACCGCTTAACAGTAGCCACATTATTTTCGTTGACGGCAGTTGAAGACCGCCCTTCACGAAATTCGTCATGTAAAGAAACTCGACCTCTCTCAAATTCAGCAAACCATCGCCTCACGGTGCTCAAACAAGGTGCTTGTCTTCCAAAAGCATTTTGAAGACGAGCGTCACAGTCTTGCGGAGAGAGAGAAATTTTAAAATCATAAAAATCATCGCTCTAAAATCTTTTCGACTTAATTACATTTTCGTTGCATACATAGAACTTTGATGTGTGATAAAAAACAATAGACAAATGATTTCCCGCCAATTGTTTTTTTTATTACTAAGAAGGTTGCAACGTTTAAAAAATATAACATTCGAAATTCAAATAGTTCTTCTTAGTAATAAAAAAAACAATTGGCGGGAAATCATTTGTCAATTGTTTTTTATCAAAGTTCTACAATCCATGTTAGTCCTCGCGGCCCCCACTCTTGCGCATAAACACGAGGCGAGGTTCACCGGTGTCATACTTGTTGTCTCTCTGTTACACTCGCGACCGCGTGTACGATCGATTATTATACAATCGATTTCCACCGATACATTTTACGTGTTTTTCTCTATGAAAACATTTTTTTTTAATCTTCAGTTCGCGCGTAAATGTTGGTGCCATATTTAGTATAGTTTGGTGTTCTTTTGTAGGTTTATTGTGAACAATGGTCATTGTTTACAGTGTAGTTACTGAAAGTTTTATGTAAAATTAGTTTTACTGTGTTGTTTTGTGAAGTTTATGTGTTTTGTTAGAGGTTTGTAACTATTTAATTATATATTTACCTAGACGCCATTTACATTAACCATGTTTAAGGATTTCTTTTTGTAACATTGATGATATCATTTTAACCTCATGTTAAGGCGTCAAAAGATGAGTTTATGCATAATTAGGTGCCTATATACATAATGATGTCATATTGTTATGTATAAGTAGGTAAGTACAAGGTTTGTCATCATAGGTGATGCAAATTCTTAACCTATAAGTACTTAGGTACTTAATATTAAGAGCTGTGTTATTAAACTGTGTTATTGAATAGGAGTATGTCTTCTTGGTCTTATTTTTGGGAAACTTTAACACGCTTTTCCCTAAATACCTGGAGAAGACAGTAACTACTCTCCTCATTTTCTCTTTTTTGGAGCTCTCGATCTTCCTATACTTTGTTAACAATTTTTAAATCTGACGTAAGCTTATGGCACCCAGACTATTTTACTATAATCTGACATTATTTTGATATTACATTTTAAGGTATCTGTCAAATACATAGGTATGTATTCATGGCATGTAGGTGTAGCTGTTTGTGTGGATACATTAACATAAGCCTTCACATTGTGGATGCGAGTATGGTAATACTAGTATAGTTTCCTAGTGTTAATGAAACAAAATGTATGTAATATAAAATGTAGTATATAAATCTTTATTTATTGGTTTCAATAAAAATAATTCATATTTTATTGTCATTAAACTTTACATGTTGACTTAATTGTCTATGGAGCCTTATGACTAGTCTAACTTTTCATACATTCATACATATTATCACGCCTATATCCCCGAAGGGCAAAGGCAGAGGTGCATTACACACCACATTATTGCTAGTAATTCTGTAGCTTTATCGTAGGGACACAGCCTTTTCCCGTTACCGGGCATACGTAAGAAAATACATAATTTCTCTTAAAATAGAATCTCTGCTGTCCCAGCACTTTAAGAGACACCATTTCCACAGATTAGAGATTTTAATAAAAGTAAACGTTTCGATCAATGAAGTGTTAATAATGGTAGCACAGAATAGGTAAGAGTTAGTAGTAGGTACACAGGAGGGGCTCGTGGTCTAGTGGTAACCGACAATGTTAACACATTGCAAAGGTTAATCCAGATCTAGTCAGGCCAGTCTTAGGATTGGTGACCATTGACCACCTTAAGACATTGAGACCCGTCCGCGCCTCGGAGAGCACGTTAAGCCGTCGGTCCCGGTTGTCACACAAACATCTATGACAGTCGTTAGGGGTAGTTGTAGCCCTAAATAAAAAATCCGACCGGTCTATCTACAGAACTTCAATATAGCCTATGGGTTGTGGAGGTCAGATGGCAGTCGCTTTACGTGAAATATCGAAGTTCAGCCAAATTGCAGTTAAACTGGAAAGCCGACTGCGATGGGAAAAGGCTCGGGTGGATAAGTAGTACACAAAAAAATCTTTATTGTATTTTAATAATATTAGAAAATAAATGATTCTTCTTCACGTAGTGCATAGCATAAAATAACAAGATTTATTTATGTAGTCTATTTATGTATTGGAGTATTTATAGGTATATAGGTAATACCTAAGTGTAGTCAGTAATATCAGACCTCAATATTATTGATATGGATTTAAAAAAACAACCATGTGTAACGTGATTAATTGAGATTGCATTCCTATGCTACACGTGCAGTAAAAAAGCCATTACTCAGCAGTTTATTTGGTATGTACTTTTACGGATATTGCGGCTTGCGTGAGCGCAGGAAACATCGAACTGCCCGATCAGGTGGAAATGTTGCGTTATTCATGTCATTGTCTGCTAATGAAATATTTATTTTGATACCATGGAGAATAATTTTCAAAACAGAGGAATTTTGCAAACTTATTGTTTAGGCTCACGAGTCTAGATACCAACAGCATTCTAAATGCGAATTTGAATGCAGTTACAAACACAGTTTGCAGTTCCAATGCAGTTAATACGACTGCAAGATAACTGCACACCAACCGTGCGGCCTGATTGTAGTCGGTGAGTAGTTCAAGGACAGCACATTGACCACATAGTCGGTACCTATGTACTATACGATATGTGTATTACCGATTTTTTAATTTAAATGGACTTAGAGAGGTCAAATTCAAATAGGTCGTTAAAGGAGGTGGTATCTAACCGACATGGATTTATCATGAAGAACATTAGTATAGGAGTCTTGAATAAAGAATAATTTTTTAACCGTTGATTCTGAAATAGGAACTTCGCAGTACTAACGTCGAAGATCCTTTGGCATTCAGTTCGAGTGTTGTGCAAATGTACTTTGCATAGATATCTTAGTATCTAAGCAATTCCTATAATGAATTATGTAAGCAATACCATCGGAAAGTCTTGACAATTTGCACAACTTAGTCGCTAACTTTGAGGGTAGGTACTAAGTGGATTGTGAAAAGAGTTCTGGGCCAGTCAGATGTTGCCACAAATATTACAGCTTTCTAACTATTGCTGGGGAACGGAAAAGCAAAGGAGGAAATCTTGCAAGAGCTGTGGAAAGTGAACTGAGCCGCCCAAAGCTCTCGTGCGAAACATAAGCCTACGTTTCAAGTGATATAGCTTACTAGGTCGAGCAGGAATATTTGTACTGGGTTAAACTTGGTTCTGTCCTCAAAAGAAGCTTTTGAAATATTTATTGAAGAAACGCACATCAAAGAAGATTTCAATTCCAGCAAACACCGGAAAATTCTGTTTTCGCTAGTTCTTTATCCGTTTATAGAATGATGTAGGTAATTATACGGGTACCATAAATAAAATATACGACTATAATCATAATAAATACAGTCGTTGGTATAGTTCCTGGCAATCGTAGACAAAAAATCAAGTTTGAGTGGAGGCGTAGACTAAAATGGTGACAAAAAGTGACAAAGAGTTTACGAATACGTTGTTACGATACTATTATTAGACAGAAGAATGTTATTATACTTAGTAGTTTGTCGGTGATGCGCCCACGCACCTTTTGTGGCGGTTTATTAAATAATAATAACATGGTTATGCCGATACCAATTGTCTCTAAAATTAGACACTAATAGAGCTTTGAACCAAACTAACACTACCTTTAATTCTCTTTGCTATGGCGCGTAACCGTCAATTAAATTGAACAAGACAAATTGAATCACATGTATTTGATTGTACGGTACGATACAAAGGACGACTTTTTAAATTTATTTTATAAATATCTTAGTCACAAGAAAATACTTCAGCCTTCAAAATATACTACAAAGGATACGGGCACTATAACTGTGGCTTCCAATCAAATCAGTCGATGGTAGGCGTAAAATATTTGGTATTCAATGTTGCCCAACAGAGTAAAATATTATCGCTACCAGTCGGTTTAAGTTACCGAAAATAAAGATCATCATCCTCAGGTCTAATGAAGCAGTATTAGACAAAAAATAGAATTTTTAAAAAAAAAACACAGTTAAAATTTTTTTATAATGTGGTCTTTTGTGTAATGTATTTATCAATATCATAACAGTACTAGTACTGTCAAATGTAGTAGGTATATAACTATGATGTAGTGGGAAAAGGACTCAAAACTACAGTCATACATGCCTTCTAACTAACGTTAATAATCGTGAAAAACTTGGACAGGCTTTACGTTAGTCACATCCGTGCATGATAAGCAATCGAGTTCTAAGAAACTATGTCGTACTTACTAAGCTACGTTTGTTTAGCTGCTTGGAGGAAATAAGTTCTTATAAACGCATTAGATCTCTGCGAGGCGGTTCGGCTGAGTAATTAGAACTGAGATTTTAAATGTGTGTCGATTTGTAACTACATTATGTTCATACCGACTCATTTGGTAGCTACTGTCGAGCAAAGATACCGTGAGATTTAAATATACAACGATATTATTTTTCTGGAGTACAATAATGATATTATGACCATTATGAATCATATATTAATTATGTGGGACATCATCACTTCGTATCACTTGCCTGCTCTCAGGATCAATTAGGTCCTTGGTGCAGAATTAAATATACCAATAGAAGTCAAGTAGAGGGTTTTCTATTCCAATTAAGATTCGTATGATAACCATAAACTGCCTACATTCACACATTTTTTGGCCAAATGGCATGAGTTCAAATTCTTAAAACAGTTAAACTGATGTTCGATGAGGTGTTAATTGAAAGAAAATATCTATTTAGTATGTACTGTTTATTTCGTTTTGAATACAGCACACAAAACCAAATATATTTGTGTATGACCTGAAATACCTACCTACTGAAGATGATGAAATGTGTTTTCAACTAGTAAAGTGTCATTGACTGAGGGTGTCAACGTTTACAATAGAATTCAACTCCAATGATCATTCAATTATCACATCAAAACGAGTTATTTTTCTAATGGTAATTGTAAACATAGTTCCGTTAACCATTTCGTATGCACCTTAATATTTATTATGTCAAACAAAAGCCGGTTGAAGGCTGCAAACATCTTTTACTGCGGCAGTTAACAATATTTTGAAATAGCACGTGATATGCAAAAGGTTTGTCTACTACGGGGTCAACAAGCAGAGTTCTCACTGCCCTCTCTCATCTCTGCATCACCCAAAGGTCGACTTATAGTGACTGCCTACATTAAATAAAACCTTAATTGCCCATACACTTTTATGTAAAAGTTTGAAATAAGAATATTATTTCATTATATCCACTTACTAGGATGCATTCCCTCACATTGTTCCATACAGCATAATAATGTCTACTAGTGGTTTATTTAAATTTACAATAAGAATTACAATATACATAATTATACATATCGGACAATCGGAAATATACAACGATATTATTTTTCTGGAGTACAATAATGATATTATGACCATTATGAATCATATATTAATTATGTGGGACATCATCACTTCGTATCACTTGCCTGCTCTCAGGATCAATTAGGTCCTTGGTGCAGAATTAAATATACCAATAGAAGTCAAGTAGAGGGTTTTCTATTCCAATTAAGATTCGTATGATAACCATAAACTGCCTACATTCACACATTTTTTGGCCAAATGAAAAATTGCCGAAATATTGTAGTTCTTAAGGAAGCCCTAACGAAATGAAAAGGTATAAGTACTAAAAATATTTACATTACAAAATATCGTTTAAAAAATCCTCTACGTCATTGCCGACTGGGAAGGTTCCCAGAATGCTGGCTGTGTTGCCACGTTGGATGGCGATCCTTATTCTTTGGGCCAGAAAATAGCCAGCCTTCTGGTCCTAAGAAGCATCGATTAAGCGTTTAGCAATGTCTCTATAAAGGCGACGAGCACTCGGACCCCATGACCCCAGTGTCTCAACCCCAAACGGCTCAAACATGTACCTAATCACCTGCTAGGTTAGCATATTTACGCCGTTTGAGGCCTTCAGCCGATGCAGCAGCAGCGCCGGCACATCCATATGTGCTTGGAAGGTGTGAAGGTGCTAAGGTGTCAACGCATACCAAAGGCCTTCCCATCTTCCACGGTAGCAACAACATACCGTCCTGTCTCTTTCCATCGCATCGAAAGGTTGTGTCGTCCAACATTGTACCGATGTTGGGCGATGGGAGCGCCTGGATCCATAACCCTGACTCCCATTCTCCAACAGTTAGTAGGCGTGCACGCTCTGAAATATTGACAGAAGTGTCAATTAGTGTATTAATTCTCAATTTACAAAGCGGCGAATCCCACAGTCGCTGTGAGCCAAGGCGTGAGGGCAGGTCAGTATCGGGACAAGACATCCTCCAAGCATTTATGGCATCGGTCTTGCATCGCACCTCGGAATCAATCAGAATCAATCAGTGTATTTGACAAAATTTTCCTGACTAATTCTTGGGTGCTATGGACCGACGACAGAAATGCTGGCAGACTGACATCCGTGACTCTACGAATACCTAGCCCGCCCAAGCGAACTGGAAGAGATGCTTGGACCCAGACTCGGTCATTAATATTTACATTTAAAATTTTACACAAAGAATTTTGTATTAAGTTGCCTAGTCTGCCCAATAACCTGATCAAAATTTTGAATATTTTCTCGATAAAAGTGGAAAAGCCATCTTCTAAAATCGGGGACCCCAGGAGGCGTAGAGAAGTTTTGTCTAAAACTTTTATGTTGGGGGCCAAACAGTTAAATTTAGATATTGTTGTCAATTTATCTGTGTTTTCAGATATAAAAATCTCACATTTATTCGGGTTCGGTTCTAAGCCAATTGACTGAAACTCGTTCTTTATGAGAGCTAAATCTTGTAAAAACTGTCTCTACTTTTCCCCCTAAAGTCCCGTCATCTAGGTACCAAATGTTGAATTTAAAATGCTAAAATCGTTTGTACAATTTTCTTTGATTTGGACCATCAAAGATGTCAACGGCCTTTTCTTTACGTGTAGGATTCTATGTATAAGGGAAGGTTAACATTTTGTTGCCAAGCGCTAAAGGTATTTTCCCGGACTACTTGCCCGATACAGGAGGCTAAACATTGAGCCAAAGAGGGTCTCGCACCTCGGGGGATTCTTTTTAGAACTGGAATAGAATTTTTCATGGTACATGGTACATACTACCTTTGCCAAAAGGGAATTTCGATATTATCAGAAATTTCTTGTTGATTTGGAAAAAATTGGGATATTGTAGACGCGCTTGAAGATACATTTTGTACTTTATGAATTTTTCCAAAATGTACTTTCAATCCGCGTTCACCTCTAAAAAACGGGCTTGAGGACAATGTGGGCACCGTAGTTGGTTTACACAAACAATGTTGGACAACATAAACAATACCTAAGGTAAAACCAGTAAAACCTTCAGAGGATGGTAACATTGTGACCGCGACGACCTTGTTTTTGCTCCACACCTACTCAAGCGACGCTGAAATCTCGACATCAATCTGTCAGTGGTAGGATTTCTTTATGTGTCTGATATGGCATAATATTATTAGGTTCATTATATTGTAATTGTAGTACTCTACAGATTTGGATATGATAATAAGTATAACGCTTTTTACTTGTCTTTCGGCAAAGAATGCATTCCGAATATACCTATTACCCGATGTCCTGTTCCTTGTATGCCTATGTACCTAAATACCTAGGCAACATTGTTAACAGGCACAAACGGTGAACTACAAGTTTACCAAAGGTTCACTATTGATCAACAGTCGCATAACTTGTAAATATCTTAGATTCTACGAATCCCGTGATAAAGTACACAAATATTGGAGTTTATGTTTGTTTAAACTGCTACAATACTTAAATGCTAGTATGATTCCATGAACTACGTTACCTGGTAGGATGACAAATAGACAAACATCCGGACATATGTATGTAGTCTAACAATAGTCGGGGGCAAATAGTTACTGTTTCACACAAAACAATTATGTTTATGTTTATTAAAAAATGTTTTTAATTATTATCACCAATACCATCTTTGTCCCCGAGGACCCAGACAGAAGCATTCTTACAACTATATTTCGCCTGTCATTGTTTTCTCTGTAAAGTGTTCTGTAATGTTCCTGTACATAATAGGAGGTGAAACTATTGCAATTTCCGGCTACTTTAGATATTTTTGCCGGAGCCTAGGTCGTATTTTAAACACTGTTGAACTTTACCATTAAATTACTTATACATTAATGATTAAATTACTTTCATTGTCAACGTGGAAGGGTAAACTCGTACAACGACATTGCAACGCTCTTGAATACAAGTATACATTTCGTCTTTTTCTATATTCGGGTCGCGTTACCTTACGACAGTCGCTGCATAAGGTTTGGTTTACACACATGTTAATAAAACGAAGTATAGATATAGGTATACCGCCGTTTGCCCGAATTTTATTTGCCCTAATTTCATTTGACATAATAGTCAACAGACATAATATTTAATGACATAATATTCATTTGCCCTACTCTTAGTTGCTATATTAGTCACGTGCTAGAAGCTTTGTTTCCCATTAAGTCTCTTACCATAATATCACTTGTCATAATCATTGTAAGCCCTAATTATCACATGCACTAATTATCACATGCCCTAATTATCACATGCCCTGATTATCACATGTCCTAATTATCACAAACCCTAATTATCACATGCCCTAATTATCACATGCCATAATTATCACATGCCCTACTACTATTCTATTCTATTCCTACTTATCACATGTCAAAACATCAGTGAGGTTTAGGTTATGTTAGAACATGAAAGACAACGCAAAAGCCGAGCGAGCAAAGCGAGCGTGGCTCGGCAGCGGCCGGCGAAGTGCCACAACCATTTGTCATAATCATAGTCCTTTTTTTTAAGTTGCCGCGCCTTGACGTGGCCATACTGCGTCCATTACCGGACGCCTCTGGTAGTTGCGGTGGTATTTACCCAGTGGCGCCCGGCCGATAATCATAGCCCTAATTATCAGATGCCATAACATTTGCCATCGACATTGAGGTTTAGGTTAGGTTAGAACATGAAAGACAACGCACGAGCCGAGCGAGCGAAGCGAGCATGCCGCGGCAGCGGCCGGCGAAGTGCCAGTAAGCTAATAAGTAGGTAGGTATTAAATCGCCTACAAATGTTTTGTCTACCCACCAATGTATTTATAATGGGTTTGTAAATCATTTTAGAGCGCTTGTAGAAATATCATGAGCAAATGCATAGCTTGGAAGGAGATTCGAAAACAATTTATTATGGCGCTTAAATATCATGTGTAATGATTATTATCGCGTTTAAATATTATGTCTAATAATCATTATGGCGTTTAAATATTATATCTAATAATTATTATGGCAATTAAAAATAAGAAAAACAATACGTATGGCACTCGTATCTTATGGTATCTAAGTTTCGGGCAGTTAAAAGTATGTCATATGTCTTTTAGGGCAAACAAAACATTCGGGCAAATTTAATTCGGGCAAAAGAAATTCGAAAATTTGATGATTATGGTATATAATCTTCGGGCAAACCATAGACAACCATAGATACATGGGGCACACTAAAAGTTTTGCACTTCTAGCTAATCGGAACTATTTGAATTTCGAATGTTATATTTTTTTAAACGTTGCAACTTTCTTAGTAATAAAAAAATAAAATTAGTGGGAAATCATTTGTCAATTGTTTTTTTTATCACACATCAAAGTTCTACGTATGCAACGAAAATGGAATTAAGTCGAAAAGCTCCTACATTGGGCAAACTAAGCGATCGGTTGCATGCCGAATGAAGGAACATATTAGGGCGGTCAGAAATAATGAACCACAGAAGTCTGCGATTGCGGAGCATATACTTGAGGCAGGTACTGATCATTGGATAGAGTTACATAACCCACAAATACTTTCGGCAGACCGTCATTACATACCCAGGTTGGTGAGAGAAGCCATTGAAATAACAAAATATAAAAATTTCAATCGTGAAGACGGTTTTCAGTTGCCGGGTGTCTGGCGTCCAGTGGTCAGTTTATGTAAAAATAAACAACAACCTAAACAAAAACCGCGAGTGGATACCGTGAGTATTGTGTGCCGTGATCATGTTCGAGTTGGTAGTGAGAACAATGCGGACAATAGTAGTGGTGCGCGACAAAAACGAGTGAGAAGGAGGGTAGACCGATACGGTTTACCTTAAACTATTTCGCGATGTACTGACAGTTCCTCCGTGACCATGGCGCTTGCAATAGTGCCGAAATATCGGAAACTCGACAACAAAATAATAATACATGGTAAATATCCCGAATACATTTCCAAAGTTTATAATAATAACGACCATGGCAGTTTAAATAACTATAAAGTCGAAAAGATTTTAGAGTGATGATTTTTTATGATTTTAAAAGTTCTCTCTCTCCGAAAGACTGTGCCGCTTGTCTTCAAAATGCTTTTGGGAGAGAATCACCTTGTTTGAGCACCGTGAGGCGATGGTTTGCTGAATTCGAGAGAGGTCGAGTTTCTTTACATGACGAATTTCGTAAAGGGCGGCCTTCAACTGCCTTCAACTGCCGTCAACGAAAATAATTTGGCTACTGTTAAGCGGTTAATTGAAGAAAACCCGCGGATTACCTATGAGACAATTCGAGGATTATTGGGGATTGGTATGAGTCAAATCCAGAAAATTTTACACGAAGAATTGAAAGTTCGGAAACTTTGTTGTCGTTGGATCCCTCATGAACTGATAGCGGAGCAGAAGCGGGCTCGCGTGGAATGGTGCTCACAGATGCTACTGAAGTACGACCACGGACATTCTAATGCTGTTTATGACATTGTCACAGGAGACGAAACGTGGATTTATTGTTTTGAACCCGAAAAAAAAAACAGCAATCTTGTGAATGAGTGTTTGAAAATGAGAACAAATCAACAAAAGTGAGGCAGGCGAGAAACGTTGGTAAAAAAATGATCGCATTTTTTTATTTTTTTTATTTTTTTATTTTTTTTTCTCAGCTATGGGTCCCACAGACCTGCGTCTCGAGAAATCGATGACCGGCGGTCCCAACTCCGACAGGATCCAACCCAAGTGGGGTACCACCACCATTGCGGCGGTGAGACCGATCATGGACGATTGGCTGCAGAGGCAGCATGGTGACCTCACGTACCGTGCGACGCAGATCGTTGCCAGGCATGGATGCTTCGGTAGCTATCTGTTTCGCATGCATCGTGAGGTCACACCCCGGTGTCAACACTGCGAGGTTTCCGACGACGACACCGCACTCCACACGTTGGTGGAGTGCTCAGCGTGGGCGAGTCAGCGCCGGGACCTCGTAGTGGGTCTGGGCGTGGATACCCTCTCGCTGGAGACCATGCTTCAAGCCATGGTCTCCAGCGGGAGTAGGTGGAACGCGGCCGTGTCCTTCTGCGAGCAAGTCATGCTCGCGAAGGAGGCGGCCGGGAGGGAGAGGGAGCGTACCCTCCCCGCCGAGTTCCGTAGTCGGCGGCCAGGCCGCCCCAGACTACGCGACTACGCCCAAGACTATCGACCTCCATGATCGGGGCCTGAGGACGGCGGGATCGCCACCCGCCGTCCTTACAGAAGCAGGCTAGAAGGGTTGCGTGCTGCGGGGCCTTTGCTCCATAGCACGCAACCAGATTCACTCACTGACGCGGGATAAAACCCTACCCCAATGACGCGGGATTCTCGTCCCGACCCAACACCAGCAGAGACCACAGGGGTGGTCAAAGTCTGCCGGGCGCCACTGGACATACCCTCTGCTAGTAACCAGAGACGCCCGGCAACGGACGTCAGAGCGGCCGCGGCCTTGAAAAAAAAAAAAAAAAGCTATGGGTCCCATCTGTACAATTCCACTTGAAGATCAAAAGAGTGTTAATGCCGAGTGGTATTCTACCATTTGTTATCCAGGGTGTTAGAAAAAGTTCGCGATAGACGACCCAAAAGCCGCGTTCTCCTACATCATGACAACGCTTCTTCACACACGGCCAACAAAACAAAGTCATTTTTAGCTTCCGAAAAAGTAAAACTCGTCACCCATCCTGCGCATAGCCCCGACCTAGCACCCTGTGATTTCTGTATTTTCCCCAAAATCAAAGATTTGATGAGAGGTTTCACTTTTACCAACTCCGAAGAGGCAGTGATAGCGTTCAAACAGCACGTAGAAAACATGCCTGCAGATCTGTGGTCCTCCTGTTTTAAAAAATGGTGCGATCGCATGAAAAAATGTTTAAAATGTAAAGGAGAGTATTTTGAAAAGCAATAAACATAATATTTTGGTTCTAACATGTTGTTTTTTTAAGTTACGCAAAACTTATAGTGTGACCTACGTATATAGCCGTTTAGGAGGTTGCTTTTACCCTACTTAACATGCCCGCAGCATTATAAAACGCCAGGCTTGATAATGTAAAAGTGTTTTGTTCAATATGTGTCGCAAATTCCACCAAGTGCCATCAAACGCCAGTACAAATAGTTAATTGTGAAGTTGCTCAAACAGTAACCAGACCTAAGTGTCGAGGTCACGTCGACTGTGACCCTAGCTTCCAAACACCCACTAAAATTTCGAATTAACAAGGCTATATAATCAGGTGTTGATAGGAATACTGAATGAGGTTAATGAGCTGATGTGGGTTTTACCTTTCGTAGTCATTTAGTAAATGATGGCATTGGTGACGTCGGTACCCAAGGATATGAGTATTTGTATGTCTGGTGGTAACTACAGTTAGAATTATTTTTTTGATTAGCTACAGTTAATCTGACTTTAACTACGTTTAGTATTTTTTATTCTACTAGACGCGAGACCCAAATCTATTATTATTTTCAATTTTGTCTTGACAACCCATCTTGATGGGGAATAAGAAAACTACGTAGCGAGAAGAGATCTATGTAGTGCTGCTTCATGAAAGTTTTTATAGACATCTACACAGCAATAGATTTCATAGTTTTGAATGGAACCTTTAATCTTTGGAGTATTTTTATTTGTATGTTTAGTACAATATTGAGATTGACAGAGCAATAAATGACACAGCATTTTAAAAAGAGACAGTTAAGGACATGTGAAACAAATGTCACTTTATTCTTTAGTATTTCAATCACTGATTTTTCACGGTTTTTGCGAATAATGGTTAGTAATAAATTTTTCTATTGTACGCGGGTTAATATTCATTAATAAGGCTAGTGAATACAAATTAAGCTCAAAGAATTAACACGCTAAAGTCATTCATCTACTGACGTGTTACTAAAGACTTAGTTATGAAATCTAATAGAAACAAAACGTGTGCAAGCAACTAACTTATATTACTATAGATCTACATAAAACACAGTGTCAAACTAATATGTAACTGTTTTCCCACGAAGAAATATCAAACAATCGCACGCCAGTGACAACCATCGTAACGTGATCTTTAAATTAATACAAGTTAGCTAATAATCTTAACATTGTAAAGGTCGTTTTATACTGGATTCGCAGTCTATATAATATATTATAGAGATGACACGATTAGGCTTGTCTAAATATTTTTAGTTACATAAGTTTGCGTGAAGTTATCTAAGCTACCCAAAAGGTGACAAAGTTACTTACGCTTATGGTTGTACTGCACCACTTACAACTGAGGTTAGCTGGAGTCATTGAGATCTAGCCGGTACTTTTATGCACCAATGACTGACAATTCTCGGACTGAAGCCAATTTTCAAACCATAAATGAAGAATTATTCCTAATGGGAGGTTATTGGTTATATATGATATACTTAGCAAAAGAGAGTAAAATTTATTTACAATAGGGATACAAGAAAGAAAATTAACAGTAGATGAAAATACTATTTACACTTACTAAAAACTATACTATACACACTAAAATCTACACTATATACAGGCGTCAAAGAACTCCTCCGCCTCGTCGCCGGCTGGCAATGTTCCCAGAAGGCTGGCAGCACTGCCACGTTGTATGGCAATGCTTATTCTTTGAGCTAAAAAGTAACTAGCCTTCTGGTTGTATTGAACTTTTCTATATTATTTTAATTACCTCCTTTTAATTCGAATTAAAAATGAATACTGTAGCTTAATGAAATTGAATATACTTAAAGATGAGATCTCAGAATTTACCATCTAAATTAAAAGTATGACTTACAATTAATCTTAGACTCATTTACACTTAGTTAAACAACGTAATTTAGATTACGTGTTAACATTTACAAGACTTTACGATGATGGTGTTTATTTAAATTAAATTTTAATTAAAATACGAAGCATAGAAACTGTTATCTTTTCAAATATTTTAGTAACATTGAGTGAAGTGTAGGTAGCTAGTATAGGTGTTGTTGTAATGTTTTAAATACGATAAATTCACTACCATTAAATAATGCCGTTGAGTTGTTGAGCGTATTACTCGTATTTATATTATTACTAGTAGTCGCCCATTTGGTCGAAACAGTAGACCTGGCAAATATTAAAAACATTATTTGGGCTTTTTATTCCCTCCTGTTCCCCCCAATCATAAAAAAAAGCTCACGATGACACCATTATTTTAAATTAAGACACACTTATGTGTGTACAGTGATACAGTGTTCACAAGCCCGGAACACATACGGAGAGACGAAAGCAAAATTGTAGTCTCGAAATATAGACCCTTTGCTCACTTCGTTCGCTCGGGAGTTTAGGGTATTAACAAGGATTCATGTGGTTTTTTAATCAATAATATTAAATAACCTTGAATATGCAATATAATTATACTGTGTTTTAATATTCAATATTATCATCACTATCACTACATATAAAACAAAGTTGCCCGTTCAGTATGTAGGCGTAGATCTTTAAAACTATACAACAGATTTTGATGCGGTTTTCACCATTAGATAGAGTGGTTCTCGAGGAAGATTTATATATATAATTTGGCAAGCGGGCGTCCGCTAGTGTATTATAATGTCAAAACTTAATGCTTACATAATAATTGTCACAATATTTAAACTAAATCTCATGTTGATAAATTGGAACATCCAAGTCTATTACTCTGTTGGCTGTCATATTATACTACGCTAACGAGTTATTGTGGTTATGATAATAAATTAATAGTAAGATTCAGTGAACATTCAATTGGCAGTAACTTGTACTATTGGAACTAATGATCTTTAAAAGTTGTGTCATAAATCGCCATTAAAAACTATCTCTTTCACATCACATTAAATGTCACCACTTCATACTGGCCGTTTAGCAATTGATGTCAACATTAAACGGAGTTTGTCCTAAGGTACATACTCTCAAATGCATACTTACTATAATTTTTGTTTAATATTTGTTTTTAATAACGGTATACTTAGTTAGCGACTTCCTTTCAAGCATTGTCTAAATTAAATAGAATCTAAAATTAAAACCTATTGTTATGATTGTATTGAAATTGATTAAATAAAACAATAAAATACAAAAACAGTAAAGATGATCTGTTGATAAGAATCTCAAAAAAAATGGTTACTCTCGCTCTGGGCCCTTCGGAGTCTTTCCTGGTGCAAGCGGGACAATGTTGCTAGCAAATAAGATCATAATAAGAGTCTGATATGTTTAATACACCTCCTCATATATCGAGAAACCTATTATCAAACGAGTGGTTCAGTGTGATACCGCAACTGTCGAGCTTTACGTAGCCTCACCTAATAATTTTTTGAAACCTTAATATTAATAATATAGTAACAGATTTATGTTCGTAACTTCATTCTAGCCCTAATACGAGTAGAACCTTATTTCTTTTTTTGCGTATCCTTTATATGAGTAGATAAATATTAAAATTCCATATGTCCTTGAAAGATGAAACGGAGAAATCATAGTTTTTCCGTATGCTCTTGTTGGCGATATTTTTAGATTAATATTATTGTATGTTTTAGTTTACTTAACTAAAACCCAACCCTGGCAACACAAATATTAAACTAAATTGATATAAAAAACGCAAAAAACCTCAATCCTAGTTTGGACATTATGAAAATAATCAGTGGATATATTTGAGTTTGAAAGAAAAATAGTTTTGGACATATCTGGCTTTAATTTAAAAATAAGTGACGTCATCGTTACAGGAGCGCGTAGGGTTGACACTTACTACTTTATGTGATCGAGATAATGAAAAGAAAAATACTGCTAGATAATTATTTATTCTGAAATAATATCACAATAATCAATTAAATATTATAATCATAGACCAGTAATTTGCAAAAATCGTTGCTAGTTAACGATCCACATGTCGAAGTTTTGGAGTTATGTTGACAGAAAGGCTTTTTAGGCAGTCCCGTTGCTGAATACCTGAAAATAAATATTTATTCGAATTACTAAGTAGGTATTCATAGCAGTAGCGGCTCGCATCAAAACGAACTTGCCGAAACGCCGCGCAAAAGACAAGCTGGCGTCCGATCAAAGCACCATTTAGTCATTTTTCCAAATTATCTCTATTGTTCTGCCTAGTTCGCTCATGAATATGATGAATTAAATTTCTTCCCGTAAACGGGGTCACTGTTTACGTAAAGAAAGCCATAATACTACTAATCTAAGTAGGCCGATACTTAATTATTTAAAAATCTCCGGGACTTACTCGCGATTAGTACACTTACATGTACCGACGTTTTGGAAGCATTGCAGTGACCACGGGAGCTACAATGTGTAAGTGTAATCGCGAGTAAGTCCCGAAGACTTCTAAATAATTATGAATTTAAACCGCGAAGCTCTTAAAATAACAATAGGCACTTGTACGAACATTACAACACCTATTACCAAAACAGTGGAAAATATTTACATGCAAAATAAATACTAAAAATATAATTATAATTAATTGGAGAACGCTTAAAAACTTAAAGAAGGTTAAAATTAAATTAGTTCATATTAAATCATTCCAAATTTTAATCATGAGCCGACTGACTATGAAAGCGTTGGCAACCCTATACTTATCAACTCGGTGAAAGTAGTTAGTAAAAGTTTTACTTACAATTTTAGCTTCTTCTCTGCTTTTTTTTGGTTCGTCTTTATATTGTTCCTTTTCCTGGCCTTATCAGGTTCAACTATATTAATATTTGAGTGCATTCTATTAAGTATAACTAATTTAAAATGAATTTAAAAGCGGAGCTGTAATACATTTTCGATCGTAACGTAAACTTGAATGGCCGCCATCTTGAGCGATCGCTCCATTTCATTGGTCGGTTGGGACGTATAGGGTTTTAATTCAAATAGCTATGAGGACTTACGAGATTCTGATAAAAAAAAGGGTATTTAGACACGATTTTTAAACTAATAACGTGGACGTACTAGAAATTGAAGAACGTCTAAATTTTCACTATTGTAAAATACTGAACATTTCGACCGTCCAAATACTTTAATTTGACATCCAAAAGTCATTTTTTGACCATAGTGGACATATTGAGGTTTGATATCCATCTACTCATATATAACAAGTTCCTGATCTTTGTAACTAGCAGGTTAAAATTTCGTTATCTTACTCTTAGATGTAAAATGCGAAACCTAAATGGTTTCCAGACATTGTAAAACCCACTAATTTAGAAGTATGTAAACTGTTTGTTTTCTAATAAAGAAAAATAAAATACTTAAATAAATAATACTGGGCACCTTTGCACCAGGAATGATGCAGGATAAAGTGTATGGTGATTTGTGGTTTGCCTGACTGTCTTCGACGAATTATTTTTATTATAAAAGCTGATTTGTGCAAATGACAGAACACAAATCTTTATTTACGGTAAACACTCATTTTGGAAAATTATTGTCCAATAAAACTTCCAGCAAATAAAAATGTCCAACAATTTTTATGGTCATTAACAAGAAATACATGTCACTATAAAACGAAAACGTCGTATAAATTGGAATCTAGGTTTTGAGGTACTTTAAAGATTAAAATAACAGATGAACATAACTTTATATTTTTGCAAGCAATAAAATCCATAAAGATATTGTCATAACTATTTATAGGTAGGTAATTTCCACGACAACTCATGAATTATGTATCATTGATTGGTATCGAGTTCGTAGTCTCGCAAATCGAAGATCTGACTACAAATGTTCATATTTGATGGGTTCATATCGGTTCAGACTAGAGACAAAGAAAGAAGAGGAAGAAAATTATAGCTTATATTCGTATCGCCAGAAGTGAGCGTTTCAAGAGATCGTTCTTCTGCAGAACGATCGAGGCCTGGAACGCCCTGCCCGCGAACGTATTTCCTCCTAAAAACGTTCGGTTCTTCAAGTGGAGCGTTAAGTGGCACATCACTAGGTCGCCAAGGTGAGGGCCACTCTTAATAGTACATATTGCGTACTATGAGAGTCGTCTACAAGGCGGGCGGCGTCAATTTGGCGATCTGATATAAAAAAAAAGCTTTTTTTAAATATTTGAGTATTTGGTTGGCCATTGTATTACTTAACAATAAAGTAACCATATACCTAAATATTATCTTGGTTACTTAAAAAAGAAAGCGGATTATTGTACTTTTATTATTCACAATCAAAATACAAATTGGTTATGGTTAAGAATTTTATACAACAATTTGTAAAACATTTTAGTAGGTACGGTACCTTTCTCTGCCAACATTCTCAGCAGTTTGAGTACAAACTTGTTTTTCGCATTGTGTGCAATTTGCAAACATTGCGCTTAATTAGTTAGTTGTAGGACAATTAACGTTACTTGTTATCTCACAAGAGTGTTCGTATTAGAGAAGTTGCGTAAACGAAACATGGGCAGATGTTACTCCTACGTAAGTACTCCAAACAAGTTGAGGCACTTATCGAAGCCGTAATAAAGACACAGTAAGACAACGTATGATATTAATCGATTGTGCACCTGACCACCTATTGCGGCATAACTATGAGATCTTTTGTAACAGATCTCTTGAGTTCATTTGCATATTGTGTTAGCTAAGATTGACGAAGTACTTTTTGAAAGTGGGTTTTAAGCTCTTCAAACAAAACTTGCACAAACTATTTACATTAAATATTATTAGAATTCTAATAGCAAAGGAAGAAGCAGAAGCCTTTTACTTCTAAGATTTGTGACTGGAAATTGTTTTTAAGATGGATATTTAGATGCTTAAACTCCAAAACCACGACATTTGGTGAAGGTACGACAAAAAGAACAAAGAATAAAGACACATTACATTCAATATTTTTTCATTTAATTCTGGAACGTTGACCATATTATCTTAATTTGGCAATCACCCAAGAACCTTTAAGAGCGCAATGTTTTTGTCCGGACTGTGAAGAAAGCCTCGTTGACAAGTTTCCTTACTGGTCGGTGAGGTCGTAGTGATTCATGTACACCATATGTATCCTTTTAAGGATTGGAAGGTTGAGTATTAATTGTAAGCAGCAGATTGTTGCTTACAATTAATACTTATCTACTAGATAAGTTGATATTTAATTATTACTCAGATTTCATTTCTTTTTATGTCAAAGCTGTAATAATGAATGAGATGCATAACATAGCACATTTTTTGATTAAACTACAAATATACTGGTGTATTTCTTATTGAACTTGTGAAGTATCAGAACATGTAAAAACATATCCGATGCCTGCGGCTCCGTTTGATTGGAATAGTTTTCTCGTTACCGATTCCTACAGAACCTTTTATATTGAGACAAAAAGTTGCTCAATATTTGCTCGTAGTGTCCATTTAAACAGGTCTGTCTGTGTCCGAAAATACCTTCAATATTTACCATTTTATTAAGATGTTTGGAATACACGACACTTATGAATTGAAAAACATTAATTACTAGTGCAACATGCATAAACATTCTAATTCATCTTTAACTTGACCATGAGTGAGATATTAATGAGGAAACGAAATTTAAGGCTCCAAGCATACGTACGACTACGACATGACAACATCACAACATCGCAGCTACAAAAAGTGGTCACTTGTTAATAGTGTCTCTACACCTTTTTGCAGTTTTGTAAGTAGTAGGTAAGTAAAACGCCCAAGACCATCGACCTCCATGATCGAGGCATGGAGGACGGCGGGCTAGCCACCCGCCGTCCTCACAGAAGTAAGCTAAAAGGATTCACTTACCGACGCCGGATAAAACCCAACCCAACCCTAATGGCAATGGACGTAGGGACGGCCGCGAAATAAAATAAAAACCAGTTAGATACTAAAAATATCGGTGCTATGTCGTGTATGAGTATAAGTAGTACTTGCGATTTCCAATTAACTTATATTCCTAATTTTAATTATTAGTTACTTTCAAAATGTGGTGGATAGTGTGAATTAAATAATGTGTTTACGTTGCTTTTTGGGTTCTTTTTGTCGTACGTGTGCTTGGAGCCTTAAGAATGTCCATGGTTGCACTTGATATAATGCCAAAGGTGAACCGGTTCCATACCACCATAGAGTATGGCTTCTATATGCTCCAAGGTTAACCGGAGATGTGCTAATTTCAGAAAAAAAAGCTCTATTCAGAGATTCATATTGTTAGATTCATCGAACGCTATTTTTTTTCAATAAATCTTTCTTTGGAATATAAAAAATGCTACACCACGTCTTAATGTTCCAAAGATGGTTTATTAATTATTAATTATTCCACCCACTTTAAGCAATGTAAAAAAATTATGATCACTCCCTTTTTTTTTTTTTCTTTTTTTTTTTAATTCCGCGGCCCAAGGCCGCGTCCGCTCTAACGTCCGTTGCCGGGCGTCTCTGGTTACTAGCAGAGGGTATGTCCAGTGGCGCCCGGCGGACTTTGACCACCTCTGTGGTCTCTTCGGGTGTTGGGTCGGGACGAGAATCCCGCGTCGTTGGGGAAGGGTTTTATCCCGCGTCAGTGAGTGAATCTGGTTGCGTGCTATGGGGCAAAGGCCCCGCAGCACGCAACCCTTCTAGCCTGCTTCTGTAAGGACGGCGGATGGCGATCCCGCCATCCTCAGGCCCCGATCATGGAGGTCGATAGTCTTGGGAGTAGTCGCGGAGTCTGGGGCGCCCTGGCCGCCGACTACGGAACTCGGCGGGGAGGGTACGCTCCCTCTCCCTCCCGGCCGCCTCCTTCGCGAGCATGACTTGCTCGCAGAAGGACACGGCCGCGTTCACACGGACACTCCACCAACGTGTGGAGTGCGGTGTCGTCGTCGGAAACCTCGCAGTGTTGACACCGGGGTGTGACCTCACGAATGCGAAACAGATAGCTACCGAAGCATCCATGCCCGGCAACGATCTGCGTCGCACGGTACGTGAGGTCACCATGCTGCCTCTGCAGCCAATCGTCCATGATCGGTCTCACCGCCGCGATGATGGTGGTACCCCACTTGGGTTGCTCAAGTCGCACCCTCCATGACTCCATGAGATCCTGGCGGAGTTGGGACCGCTGGTCCTCGATTTCTCGAGACGCAGGCCTGTGGTCCCGCTCCAGCGCCTCCTTGCGCCATTGGAACAATGACGCAAGGGCTCTCGCTTCCAGGTCCCATGGAGGGGTCCCGGCTAGGAGACATGCAGCCTCTCCGGAGATCGTGCGGTACCCCCGTATGGTTCTGACGGCCAAGGTTCGAAGTGGTCTGTTTAACAGAGTCACGTTCCCCTTGACCGCCAAGCTATCCGCCCATACGGGAGCCCCGTATAGGGCCATACTCCGCACGATCCCCAGGTACAGTCTCCTGCAGGAAGCGTTGGGTCCCTTTAGGTTGGGCATCAGTCGCGAAAGCGCGACCGATGCCTGCGTCACCTTGGGGACCAAACTTCGGAAATGTGGTCCGAAGTTCCATCGGCTATCAAGTACGATCCCTAGGTACTTCATCGAGGGATTGATGCCGATGCTAACGCCTCCCACATTTATGCTGGAACCTTCGGGTGGACCGTTCCGAGGTCTGTGAAAACACAGAACCTCGGACTTGTGCAAGGTCACCTCCAGTCCCAGCTGCCGTATCCGACCCACGACTCGAGCAACACCCGTCGTGACCTTGAGTGCTGCCTCCTGGTACGTTGCACCCCGCGCCGTGACGAGGGTATCGTCGGCGTAACACGTTACGCCGACGCCCCTAGGCAACGCACCCCGCAGCACCCAGTCGTAGCCGATGTTCCACAGAAGCGGCCCCAGGACCGACCCCTGTGGAACACCGCACGACACATCTCGCCGAGCTGGCCCGAGCCAGCTGGGGACAGCTATGGCCCTCTCCGAGAGATAGGCCCCGACAATACGACGGAGGTAGAGAGGCGTTTCGTGATACACGAGCGCCTCCCTAACGCAGCTCCATGGCAAGGTGTTGAACGCGTTGGCGATGTCAAGAGATACCGCCACCACCACCTTGCCCTGCGAGACTGCTTCCTCCGTCAGGCTCTTCACGCGCATGATCGCGCTCACGGTGGAGCGTCCCCGACGGAAACCGAACTGGTTATCCGCCAGATCTGGCCCCACACTCGTGAGATGCTCGACGAGGCGTTCCGCGATAATTCGCTCAAAGAGCTTACACACCTCGTCGAGCAACACGATCGGCCGGTATCCGGACGGTGAGTCCACCGGCCGCCCCGCCTTACGGATCAGGACCAGTTTCCCCGTCCTCCACACCTTGGGAAACTGGCCCCTTTCGAGGCATGCGCTAAAGAGCCCCGTCAATCGAGGCCCGAGTTCTTCGAGGGCCAGGACCCATGCACGGCCAGGAATGCCGTCGGGTCCGGGAGCAGTGATTTTCCGGCGTTTAAGCCGGAGTACTGCCGCACCTAGCTCCCCCACGCTGACTTCGGGTACGTCGTCTTCGCTGGTGCTATCCGCGTCGGGCAGAGACGGGGCCATGCGCGGAGGGACGTGCTCCTCCGCGCTCGTCGGAAACAGGGAGCCCATGACCCGCTCCAGCTGCTGCGGCTGGAGACTCTGGGTCAGTGGGGACACCCTAGGTCGGAGTTTCTCCCTGACCTGTAGGTACGGGTGCCCCCATGGGTTCTGCTGCAGGATCTCCAGGAGCTCCTCGCGGGCCGCCGTCTTGGCCCGCTTTATCGTCTCCTGGAGAATACCTTTGGCCTCCCTGTATGCCTGATAAAGCTCCGCCTCTCGGGCTGCCGCGTCGTCTGGGCGGCGATGCCTCCGGCGAAACCTGGTGTACCGGCGGCGGGCGGAGATGCATGCTGCACGCAGCTCTGCGATCTCTGGCGACCACCAGTACACCTGCTTCCTGGCCGGTCTGGGTGTAACCCTAGGCACCGCTGCATCACAGATTTGCGACATGGCTCTCCTGAACCACTCCGCCTCGGCATTCACATCGGCAGGCCGGTCCGGTGCCGGAATCCAGGCCTGCACGAGGGATGCCTCCAGGAGAGCCTCCCGATCAAGATGGTGAAGTGCCCAACGCGGATCCGGGGGATTTGCTACCGGCTGTGGGAGGTCAGGTGAAGGGACGACATCGAACCGGATGTACCGATGGTCCGAGTGCGTCTCCTCACCCTCCTCCACGCGCCAGCCTGTAATACGGCGGGCGAGGTCAGGGGATGCGAACGTTACGTCTACGATCGATTCCCCCCCTCGCCGCCAAAAGGTGACGACATTCCCCCGGTTGAGGACCTCCAGACCACGTGTTCTGGTCCAGTCCTCAAGAAGCCTCCCCTTTCCCGGGAGCCCCACGCCTCACTCCAGGCGTTGAAGTCTCCCAGGAGCAGGACAGGGCGAGGACGGCACGCAGCGAAGACGACGTCGAGCTCAGTGAGCCATAGCTCAAACTGAGACTCGTCAATGTTCGGCGAGATGTAGACCGACACGACCGCAATCCCTTCAAATTCCGCCGCAACACACTCCCGGCCGCTTGCAATCAATGCAAGGCGCGAGGTGCCCACGGCGGAACCCCCAAAAATGCAACAGGCCGAGCCGTCCTGGTCCACCGGGCTTCCCGGGTGGACATAATACGGCTCGGCGACCACGGCCAAGTTAATGGACCACGAACCTGGCCGCGCAGAAGCGGCTCCCCCGCTGCCTACAGCGGACGGGCGAGGTTTAGGCCTCGAGGCGGCGCAGGTACGGCTGCCGACCCGATGGTCTGCCGTTTTGCCCTCCGCCTCGCATCTATAACAGCGAGGCGGGGCCTCACAGCCATTGGCCTTATGACCGGGCCGGCTGCAGCGGAAGCACCGTTAGCCCACGGTGTCTTCCGCTGTGCACTGCACTCTGACGTGCCCCACCACCATGCACCGGAAACATCTGGTTTCCCGGGCACGAAGGAGGTGCACCTGCGCCTTTAGGAAGCCCCCTACAAGGAGGCTTCGTCCGTCCGCCAATTTAAGTGCCGCCGCGACGGGGCACTGGACGACTGTCATCCCATGACCGGTGGAGCCGAAGGTGATATCTCCAGCTTTCACCTGGTCATGGGGGCATCCGCCCGCCTCCACGACGGCGGAGATTACTTCCTCCGTCGTGGCCGCGTCATCCAGACCCGTGATGCGCAATGCGGCGCATTTGGTAGGTCTGGTGACGCGGACGGCTTCTGCGTCTAGCGCGACCCTAAGTTGAGCCGCTAGGGCGTCCGCTTTGGGACCGCTGGAGGCGCCGGAGACCTCGAGGAGGCGAGCACCGGTGCGGGTGTTTTTACACTGGAGCCCCCCCTGAATATCGAGGGCCGAGAGGTTCACTGAGGCTTTAACCTGCCTCAGTACATCGGCGTACCCCACACCCTTCTCCACACCTGTCGGCGTCACGATCAGGACGACGGCGGTGGAGCGAGGAGGGCGGGGCCTCTTCGGCGCCTTCGCCGCGGCGGCTCTGGCCACTTTCTTTTTGGCCCTCTTGCGCTGCTTTTTGGCACCCACTACTTCCCATCCCTCCCGTCTGGAGGGATGTAAAGAGGCAGCAGGAGCAGCAGCGGGAGTGGCCCTGAAGGCAGCGGGGGTGGCACTCCTCTTGCCCTTCCCCTTGCCCTTCCGCGAAATGGCCGCAGCCTCGGCTGGCGTCCGCCTAGCTGGGACAGCGGACGGGGGCAGGGTGGGGTGGCGGCTAAGAGGCCGGCCTCTCGGACGGGGCGCAACGCCGGCGCCAGCAACAGCCGCGTAGGACAACGCGGGCTGCGTCAGCGCAGGGCGGTACGCCCGGTCCTCAAGCACGCCAAGGCGCCTCTCGATCGCCGCCATGAGCTCGGTAAGAGTAAGCGGCACAGGCTGTGGCGGCGATACGGGCGCCGCATTGGGCGCGGTCCTGGGTGCCGTCTTTGATGGCCCAGCCTTCGGGGAAGGCGGCGTGGGTTGGTCCGTCTGGATCCCGGTAGGCCCCTTGACCAGCTTGGTCAGGTTCGCGACCTCCTGTCGCAGGGCCTCCATCTGTAGCCGGGACGCGGCAAGTTCCGCCTCCAGGCTGGCCACCTGACCCCGAAACTTCTGCTCCTCCGCAGGTACGCTCCGCGCTAGGAGCTCATCAAGTGAAGACGTAGCGTGAGTCACGGCCGTCTTCACTATCTGCCTCTTACCCGGCATGTTTTTCGTGCCACCCTTCATCGCTTCCGCAATCCGGGTAAGAGCCAGCATGAGCTCCCGCGCGGCTGGCACCTCCTTGTCCCTGCCGCTAGGCAGGAACGGCACCGTAGGGGCGGGGGCCTTGAAGACCGGCGTCTTCCGGTACTGACCCCTCGTTGTCATCGCAACAACATATTTCGGCGGCACCCCCTCTTCGGTGCTCGTCTCGCTGCCCCGCCCGGAGCAGCTAGTGCTCCTGTCGCGCGACGGCCCCGCCTTCTGCGCCCTCTTATCGAGGGTCCTTTTCCCTGGGGTCTTCCGTGAGGAAGAACCCGCCGCCTCCTTGCTGTTGGGAACAACGTCAGTTCCAGCAGCGGTCGACGCGACCTCCGCGTCGGTTTGGGGGGTGGTTTTAAGGCACACCCCCTGGCCTATCGGGCTTTGGTGACCCCTCCCAAATACCACCCGGGAAGATCCCGGGCGGGGGTCGCCATGACTGGTGCCGGACCCGAGCCGGACCCCAGTCACAGCAGGGTGTTCGCGGTCAGCATTGCTGCCGGTTCCCCCTTGGGTAATAAAAATGTTAGTTTCCTTAGCCATAGTTTTTGAGTTTTACGTCCACCGACGATGGTGACACCCTAGGCGTGACAGCTCCCCTGCACGATTCATCCCCTCACCGGGTGTCAGAGCTTGGGATTGGGTTAATTTTTTATAGAGGTGTTCATCCTCGCGGCCCCGAGGGGCCACCGGTCCTGTCAATTCAGGATTACGGCTGAGCCGGGCGGGGGTCTTCACAAGACCGTTCCGCCCGCCCCGTTGGTGATTTTTTAACGAGGTTTTCTTCTTCGCGGTTCCAAAGAACCGGCTTCCCGCCTGTTGCCAGGCGGGGTTCGGCCGAACGGTGGTCTCTACGAGACCGTGTCCGACACCGCTGATGATCTCAGTGATGTCGGACCCGTCGCCCTGGTGGCTTCTCCGCACAGCAGCACTCTGCTCTGCAGAGTGTCGGCGGAGAGACCTGGGCCTCAAAAGGCCCCCACCGTGGTGGGTCTGTGCTCCTCACAATCTGAGGAGACAAGACCCCCACCTTGGCCAGAATTAGCCGTAGTAGCTACAACTCTACGGTATGTTGCCGCAGAGTTGCAGCCACTGCCGTTGCCCGGGGTGCACCGCGTGGAGGATCTGACCCATGCACCCCATGATCACTCCCTAAGTGATCATAATAAAAGATATATTCCATATCATTATCTAAATAACATTAGACACAAATTTATTACCATTTACTTGGGTTTATAGAATGGTAATAAATTTATCTGTAATGTTATTTAGATAATGATAATGATTTTTATTTTATTCTATTTTAGTATTTATTGTGTAGTATAAAAAAATGTAATTTCAACAAGCTATCACGGTTCATGCGGTGCATACATCCTGGTGAAAGACGGACAAACAATGGAGTCTTAGTAATAGGGTCCTGATTTAACCCTTAAGGTACGTAACCTTTAATACGAACAAACATTACAACATTTTTATAATATTTATCGACTGGCTACATTAATTTGAAATCAAACAAAGACAATATAGGTGTCGTCGACAATAATCTACGTTGATAGTCTACGTCGTTGTGTACATTAAACTAGTATTTAAAACAATGATCTAAACAAGAAGTCATCAATGGAAATAAACAATCAATAATGGAATGTTAAGTTCCTTCTATAGACATTTAATACGTGATTTATTCTGATTTTCAATGGCGAGGTCATTAAATGTAGGTAAGTATAATAATGCGTTTCAGCGAACATGTGTGATCTTTTATTTGAAAACGGGTTTGACAAACTAGTTGTTAATATTGGTTATCATCATCATTCACCGAGCCTTTCCAGTCTTTCAACTGCGATTCTGCTATTCTGACCTCAACAACCCATGGGCGATATCGAAGTTCTGTAGTTAGATCGGTCGGATTTTTGATTTAGGGCTCCAAATACCCCTAACGACTGCCATAGATGTTCGTATGACAACCGGGACCGACGACGTCTTTAAGTGCTCTCGGAGGCACGGAGGGGTCTCAATCTCTTAAGAAATGGTCACCCATCATAAGACCGGCCTGAGTCGATGTTGCTTAACCTTTGCAATGTGTTAACATTGTCGGTTACCACTAGACCACAACTACTTTGATTGAATTCTATAAGTAAGTATATAAATTTTATGGTAAGTTTTAGGTCGATGAAGAAGGTATTACAACCATATTTTATTTTCTCATAGCACAAGCTTATAGCTTAGTTTGGGTTAGATGACGTTGTGTGAAAATGTCCAAAATATTTATTTATTTAGAATTATATTTTGGGTATTTAGTCAAAGTTAAATATTTTTGCCGTATATTTAATGCCAGTTTTGCAAAGTAATACATAGTTAGAACCTGTACATTTTTTTTTACTTTATACAAAGTATATATTTTTAGATTATTTATTATCTAGTTTTACATATTCGTTATATAAAACATACAGACCATTATAATGTCAAAAATTAATCTAAAACTGGGAAATAACACAATAGTGGGTACTCTACCAGGTTTAAATGATGATCAATTTTTATCTATTCTTCATCACTACATATTATAAAACAAACTCGCTGCCGTCCATATGTATGCTTAGATCTTTAAAACTATGTAACGGATTTTGATGAAGTTTTCACCAATGGGTAGAGTGGTTCTTGGGGAAGGTTTTTGTGTATAATTTGTCAAGCTGGGGAAGGCCGGGGGTCTAGTAGTATAGTATAACAAGGAAATATTTGATTGTCTGTTTGAATTGAATAGGCCCCGCACCTATTACACCGATTTTAAAAATTATTTCACTGATATGTAGCTACGTAGCTACATTATCCCTGAGTAACATACGCTACTTTTATCCCGGTAATGTGTTCCCATGGGAACCGGGATCGAGAAAACTATATCACGCGGGCGGAGCCGCGGTGATCGACTAGAAAACAATACTAGTAACATTTGATTATATATTAAAATACAATCTATATATAGAAATGGCGAATGGCCCCCTTAGCTCTCGAGAACTGCTTATGCTCCAATGATGGTTGACCCCTCTATGGATAGCCCTCGATCTGGAAGCAAGCCATAAAATCGAAAATTTGACCATAGCCCTAAGGGGTCAAATGTTATAGCCCAAAACCTATGGCGTGGTGCGGCGCGAAGCACCACGCAAGACACCGTACTAGTAAAATGAGAAGACAACAGTTCCCAAATACCTTATCCAGCTTCTTCCTCCTTATACAGTTATTTCGTAGTAAGTTTTTGCCTGTAACACAACGAGGTATTCGATTATAATTATGTAATCAACGTATCTTGTAACGACCTTAAACAAGTGGTTTTTAATACTTCAAAACACAATTAAACGTTATTGTAAAAAAACATCGTGCAAATAATGATGTTGCAAGTAATTGTTCTAAATGCTCCGTTCTAACTCTGGTGTTAATTTAACAAAGATGATTTGCAAAAAAGACGTTATACGTTTATAAAAGTCTAGATTTTTAAGAATCGCAAAATCTTGCCTGAATTTCTGGTTTTGCCTGGATTTCCGGCTGGCCGTGCCATAGCGGCCGGCACGTAAGATTTTGTTGCCTTTCATCAACATTTCATAGCAAGGCAACGGGTTTCAATATTTTTTTCAAAATTACTACGAGTATATAGCTGCTACTTTTTATTAAATTCATTCGGCCATTTTGGATATAACCCATTATAAATATGCACGGTGACGACAATAGGCTTGCCCCCTATTACGTGGGACAAAAAATACTGGCAAATTGTGGGTGAGCGGCGTACCTCTGCCTACCCCTTCGGGGATATAGGCGTGATATGTGTGTGTGTGTGTGTTTTCTTTCACGGGGAATATGCTGACCAGAGCACAGAAAATATATTATAATGTAGTACTATTCTGTGAATAGAGCTATTAATATGTCTTAGATTATAAAGTAAACCGCATAATTAAGATGCCTTTTCGTAATACTACATACTCGTATTACTATTTGTCACTGTTGACAGTACTTCTAATAGTTCGTTTAGTCACGCTCACGGTGTCTTCGAGTATGGTAATGTGTGTTTATTTATACAGTCGTCACTTCCACGCCACCTGCGAAGGTCACGGTTGTTATAAACCAACACGCCAAAAACACCATCACCAATCACCAACATTTGATCAAATACGAGATATTATCAGTTCGATAGATTGGCCTTAGGACTGTGTTTTAGTAGTTTCCTTTACTTATGATCTATTTTTCTCGCCTTTTAAACCTTCCTTGAACTTCCACAAATATTTTAAGACACCATAACAATAAAACAAATTGAATCTTGGACTATAATTTTACTTTAGCCATGCTCCAGTTTTAGCAAAACAGATAAAATATTCAATGAATGGTGACTCGGATTTTTTACTTCAGAGTTTCCTTGCTTTTCTAAGAGTGCTAAACTGCAAGGAAACCTGTAACTGTGTAAATGATCTGTAGGTACCTGCTCATCTGTCAGATACTTAAGGCTCCAGTGATATTAAATAAATAAATAAATATTTTGGACATTCTCACACAACGTCATCTGGCCCAAACTAAGCTATAAGCTTGTGCTATGGGATCTAGACAACTGACAAACATACTTATATATTTCTAAATACATACATAATATACATAGAAAATACCCAAACACCGAAACAAACATTTTTGGATTACACAAATATTTCATTCGACCCGGGAATCGAACCTGAGACTCCAGAGTCGAAAGCCGGGCAACTACCGACCACTCCACCGAAGCAGTCAAAGAGTTGGAGTTTTTATGTGCATGTAATTAATTCTATGGTAATGGCACTCATTAATTATTTATGCTTTCGATTGTCGGCACTTGGTGGAACTAATAATATTACATTTTACATAAACTCACTTGTACATTCCACTGTACGTGAGTTTATTTAAAATGTACTCATTAATGTTTCTTGTTCTAATTAATTTTAATTTTATTATTACATAATATATATTTAACAGGGGTATAAAAGTTTGGTGAAAGACCAAAGAGAGTCTTATGGTTCTATGAGCGTATGACCTATCTAACCTTGTCCTGAATAAAAGTGTTCACTAAATATGGAATTAACAGTTTCGTACAATCGAGTACAGCTTTGTTTATTATTACGGGTGGGTAATTCTTTATTTACAACTTCAAAATTAAATATGTAATTAAACTTACTTAAAACGTAGTTATCTGCTCCGGTAAGGAACAAGCAATTAATTCAAGGTTGAGGTTCCTGCCTTGAATATTGGAGTTGTTTATTTTGCTACCGATTTGATCTTCGTTTATATCTTATTTAGACTACCTACCTAGTTAGATTTGAAGCGATGATCTTGCTATAATATTGACGTGAACCCACTCTTAATTTCCCTGCGTAACAATAAATCATTACTGTCAAGGGGAGAGGGTAAATAGGGCGAAGTAAAACAAGCGCCCAAGCTTTTTAACCTAGAATGATGTAAACGTTTACATATTCATAAAATCACACTTCTTTCCCACTGTGGTAGAGCTGAGACTAAAGATTTCCACGTGCTACGGAACCTGGCATAGCATAACTACTAACCTATTTCACTTGCTCTACTTCTGTAAGTGCCTGTGTCTTAAAACATGCTAATTGGCTAACATGTTTTTACCTTGTCTTTTATTTATGTACCATATAAATGAACAAAATTTATAAATTAATGCTTATATTACGTTAGGATAATTGAATAAAACACCACCTGACTTTATGCTATGCCAATAAGACAATACTTACCTATACCACATCTTCTTCTTCTTCTTTTTTTTAAATCGTGGTTCCATCGATGTTCATCGATGATTTCGCCAATGTCAAGGTAATGCTTGATCAGTTGATTGTCCCGCACAGAAGAATAGTTATTCCTAACTAGCTCCAGGTGCAGGAAAAAAGACTTTGTGCGGTATGTGAGTGTCTGGAAACCCGATATTTGCGGAGCGCCAGCGGTAACCTAAAAAGCCACCAGCCACGCGCTCAGGGGTTCCAGACATTCACATTAAAATTCTCAATTCAGTAACATGCCGTAGGTAAGTATTGTCTTATTGTCATAGCATAAAGTCAGACAATCTTTTGTAATTATTAGTAATATTGTTATATAATTTAATATGAACATAATTATTATATGACATAGGAAACCTGGGTATTATAGTGAATTTCTTTCTTTTTCAGTGTTCCAGTAATGCACTGAAATGCCGATAGCAGCTGTATCACACACGACGCCACCAGCGTCACCTCCACTCATCACTGCCACCTATGAGGATGTCCTAGCCACCGTATGTACTAAATTTTTCGTTAAAATACGACTCACACATATTAGTGAAGCCTCAGACATATATCTCAGTTCTGTATGACAGTTCGTTCAGTATCATTGCAAAATATTCGTTCAAACAGTTTCTATGAACGCATCCCCACAATATGTCAGTGTCAGTGTCATTGAGGATTAAGCCATCATACTACGCTTTTTATTTTTTAAATATTTTGGATATGCTCAAACCTGCCTCGTATGTTTACCTCTTTCTAGTTTATTCATATATTATGCTGCTCTACTGATATCTTGTACCGTAAATTTATCGAAATCATTTGTATTCTAATTATTCCGTTTACATCTTGAAGTGAAGATGACTGTCACATCGCCTTAAGCAGTCAATAAAATTACAAATCGTAATTTGGGGGTCTTAGGCTGCAGCTGTGATCTTGGCAGCTCAGTTTGCTAGAGCATTCTACAGAAAGGAAAGGAGACATTCGTTATCGCGATTTTTATTGTCAAATACCTATTTAAAAGTATATTCATTGCTTTAAAAACAATTGTATTTATTCGCCAGGTAAATCATTCCAGTTTTTTATTTATCCCTCGGCATAAAAACATCTCAAAAAAGCTGTGTCGGTTCTAATAGACATACATGAAATATGCCAGTGACTCGTTAAAGTCAATTATGTTTTTGTACGGCCACTGTTGGAGTTTTGGTGGCTATTTAATAATGGAACTTATTGTATTAAGCGTGTTTTTCAATTATTGTTATTAGTTCGCGTCTCTCTCGATCAGTCTCTCGATTGAAATTGAGGGAACTAATGAAGATGACGAGAAACAACCATAAGATTAATATACACACATAGAGCAGCATAGAACATAGATGTTTATCAACAATACAAGCTTAATACATTCTAAACAAACACACTATTCCACTGATTTATTATCCAGGATTTAACCTGACCGGTTTCGCTTTACAGCATTATCTGCAGCATTATCAGTACTAACACTGTCTTATATGTCTTCAAGGCATTGGTGAACTGGCTTGAAGACAGTGTTGGTAGTATACACTGGTACTGTAGAACGGCAGAATTCCGGTAGGTGGATCCAACGCAAACCTTAATAGTGCGATCTAGAAATTACAGTATAAAGCAAAGATTGAATGATGTCGGTATTGGTAATCGTAGCTCAGAGCATTCCCATTGTTAGGTAAAGGCCGTGGGTAATTTACAATTTCTATCTTAATATTTTAAGATTAGTTTAAGCAAACTCATTGCTTTGAAATTAATAATATTCATATACTTAATTAAAATTTTCATTATCAATCTAAACAAGTGTACCTACTTAATTAATGTCATTATAACATTGAAAAATATAAAAAAATGGTACAAAATTATTCTGAACAAAGTTTATAATTGCTTTAATTTAATTTATGTTAGTCCAGTAATGCAAAATAAACAATTAACTGTTTTAATAAAATGAAAGTCGTTCACTTTCATTCGTTCTTCTCGGTTAACATTAATGAATAATATAAATCTGTATACTGAGTTAAACCATCATCCAACCAGTGGCCACTGACCTGTAATTTTTACGTAAGGTACATTATCACAACAGCGGCATAACTCTATGATGTTATAACACTATGTTATACTACCAGATATACTTGATCTTTAAACTGTGAATCTACGTAAGTATGATGCGATTTTTACTTATTTTCAGTCACATTCGCTACGCCTGTGTCTGTGACTGATAATAAGATCGGATAATGTAAGTCAACTGGGTAAAATACACTTTAACTTGGCAGAACAGTTAATGTACTACACAAACATACAATCATGCCTACATCACCGAACCAGTAGGCAGAGAGATACTGACAGTATAACTGGCCAAAAGTGAGTTTATAATGCACACTCATAAGTAAGGAGTTTGTAAATTGTAATGCAAGTACCTACTGACACAGTATGGGGCCGCCAAGACAATCATATCACTTAGCTGAACCATGTAGATTAAATCAATAGATTGATCGTTTACCGCCTTAGATCAAAAATACCTAGATAACCGATCATTGCTTTAAAATCGGCACCACTTCACCTCGGTCATTGCACACCTAGGAGCTTTAACAGCTTCCGTACTAAGTTCCTTTTCCGCTTGCTGACTCTCGAGGGATGCGACAACTGCGCTGTACATTGATGCTTTTGTATTCATTATTACGAATTATTTCTATGTCAACCATCAATGTACAATCTTGTTTATTTTATAGATGGTATTTGTAATAATTACCTATATAGTATTCGAGAGCCAAGATTACGCGTTGTATTTGTACTGAATCCAATATCTATAGTATTTTTGATCTAAGTATACCGCATACACGGTATCGTCAAGTAAATCCCTTGATGTGGTTCAGTCAAGTTATTTGATCTTCTCGGGGACCTTTAATAAAGAAATGAAAATAAAATTGTAATGCTAAATCAATTTTAAGATGCAACATAATCGATAAATCAAGTTAAGAAATCGTTCACAGACTCGCCCAATTTGCACTATTTACACACATCACGGAGTGTGCACATCAATTCACTATGCTAATTCCTTATCACCTTGACGTGCGATATACAGATTACTGAAACTCTACCGTAACCGCACAGTACATAGGTATAACAACAACTTATCAACGTACAAGTAGTGAACGGATTGCCCCACTGTGTGAATGGAAAATGTCCATAATAAGGCAAACGGACGTATTACAATCCACCTGCATACAATAGTTTAGCAGTTTAGTTCAGCTCGCAGCTTCCGACGTGCGGCCTTCTCGCTGATGTACAACTGCGAGTACCAAACGATTGAAATAACCAACAAAAATCGATATTAGTCTGTCGTGTATGTGTTAATTGTGAATCTCGTGAGTAATATGTGAAGTGATATATGAAACGAATTCACGATGTTAAAAAGTGATAAAATAAAACCGTCATTAAAATATTTTTATTGTACTTATCGTAAAAAATAATGTTTTCAGTAGATGCAACCGTAAATCAATAGTGCGTGTAACGGTTTTGTTTAACAAGACCTTGGTTTTTTATTGAGATCGATCTAATTGTAGCAACCTGTTTGATCTTTGAGTGCGATTTTCCCACGAATGTTGTAGTGTTCTCATAGAATGGGTCACGACATGGGGTTACTCATGGACCTATATTTTAGCTGTAACTTGGTTACGTACAACAGCGATTTTTTCACTAATTAGTAGATATTATATGCTGATAAAAATTGATGAGGTAGGTAGTAGAATATAAATGAACAATGTGAGATACAGAGCGGTAGGTTGTAGAATTAGTACCGTGGAATAGTTTTCCACTTCTGATTTCCGTGGGCTGACACGGGTTAAAAGTATCCTATGTGTCAAATCAGGAAATGGTCTTATATGTGATAATTATCATCCAAATCTGTTCACCGGTTTAGGTGTGATTGAGTAAGAAAAATCTTTCTAACGTACTGTAACTGCTTACATTTTATGTCATATAACCTTAGACAATTACGACTGTATGGTTGAAGTGTCATTCCTATTTTATTAACAATGGCGTAAGAACTACTTTATACCCAGTACTTCGGTCAGACTACACATGAAAGAAACACCAGTGTTATCAAGGACAGTCGTAAAGGAAAACTTTTTACATTGAAGAGAATTTGGATAGATAGTAAGCATTCACTGAGCCACAGAAAGTATGAATCTTTTCCCAACTCTGCTAGGGTCCGCTTTCTAGTCTGTGATATGGCCGAACTTCGATATTTTCCGAGAAAAAAATGTATAGTAGTATTAATTAATGAATTAAAATAAAATACCATTATTGATATGCCAAATACTACTCACGAGTCACTACACAGTCAACTAATTATAGTGATAATTAATACAGCTAAACACGGTGACCGAAATTTTCATATTCATAAATCACCTTTTTAATGAAATCTATGCTTTGAATGACCCAGTATTTATTGTTTGTCCAAATGTATTCAAGAAAACTGGAACAGACATTTAACAAATTCAATATCCTTCTGAGACCATATAAACTAGATATTATCAATAACTCGGTAAACCTCAGTACTATTGGCGATATAAATATAAATTGGTAAGCTTTACGCAAAATACTAAGGCCCTAGCTAGTTTTTTTTTAGTTCCGCGTCCAAGGCCGCGGCCGCTCTAACGTCCGTGTATTTCCAGTGGCACCCGGCGGACTTTGACCACCTCTGTGGTCTCTGCGGGGGTTGGGTCGGGACGAGAATCCCGCGTCGTTGGGGTAGGGTTTTATCCCGCGTCAGTGAGTGAATCTGGTTGCGTGCTATGGGGCAAAGGCCCCGCAGCACGCAACCCTTCTAGCCTGCTTCTGTAAGGACGACGGGTGGCGATCCCACCGTCCTCAGGCCCCGATCATGGAGGTCGATGGTCTTGGGCGTAGATGAGTCTGCGGCGACCTCGCCGCTGACTACGGAACTCGGCGGGGAGGGTACGCTCCCTCTCCCTCTCGGCCGCCTCCTTCGCGAGCACGACTTGCTCGCAGAAGGACACGGCTGCGTTCCACCTACTCCCGCTGGAGACCATGGCTTGAAGCATGGTCTCCAGCGAGAGGGTATCCACGCCCAGACCCACTACGAGGTCCCGGCGCTGACTCGCCCACGCTGAGCACTCCACCAACGTGTGGAGTGCGGTGTCGTCGTCGGAAACCTCGCAGTGTTGACACCGGGGTGTGACCTCACGACGGATGCGAAACAGATAGCTACCGAAGCATCCATGCCCGGTAACGATCTGCGTCGCACGATACGTGAGGTCACCATGCTGCCTCTGCAGCCAATCGTCCATGATCGGTCTCACCGCCGCGATGATGGTGGCACCCCACTTGGGTTGCTCAAGTCGCACCCTCCATGACTCCATGAGATCCTGTCGGAGTTGGGACCGCCAGTCATCGATTTCTCGAGACGCAGGCCTGTGGTCCCGCTCCAGCGCCATTGGAACAATGACGCAAGGGCTCTCGCTTCCAGGTCCCATGGAGGGGTCCCGGCTAGGGGACATGCAGCCTCTCCGGAGATCGTGCGGTAGCCCCTTATTGTTTTGACGGCCAAGGTCCTCAACGGTCTGTTAAGGAGCGTTGAGTTGTTGGCCGTCAACCGCGCCGCCCATACGGGAGCCCCGTATAGGGCCATACTCCGCACGATCCCCAGGTACAGTCTCCTGCGGAAGCGTTGGGTCCCTTTAGGTTGGACATCAGTCGCGAAAGCGCGACCGATGCCTGTGTCACCTTGCGGACCAAACTTCGGAAATGTAGTCCGAAGTTCCATCGGTTATCAAGTACGATCCCTAGATACTTCATCGAGGGCTTGATGCCGATGCTAACGCCTCCCACATTTATGCTGGAACCTTCAGGTGGACCGTTCCGAGGTCTGTGAAAACACAGAACCTCGGACTTGTGCAAGGCCACCTCCAGTCCCAGCCGCCGTATCCGACCCACGACTTGAGCAACACCCGTCGTGACCTTGAGTGCTGCCTCCTGGTACGTTGCACCCCGCGCCGTGACGAGGGTATCGTCGGCGTAGCACGTTACGCCGACGCTCTCAGGCAACGCACCCCGCAGCACCCAGTCGTAGCCGATGTTCCACAGAAGCGGCCCCAGGACCGACCCCTGCGGAACACCGCACGACACATCTCGCCGAGCTGGCCCGAGCCAGCTGGGGAAAGCTATGGCCCTCTCCGAGAGATAGGCCCCGACAATACGACGGAGGTAGAGAGGCGTTTCGTGATACACGAGCGCCTCCCTAACGCAGCTCCATGGCAAGGTGTTGAACGCATTGGCGATGTCAAGAGACACCGCCACCACCACCTTGCCCTGCGAGACTGCTTCCTCCGTCAGGCTCTTGACGCGCATGATCGCGCTCACGGTGGAGCGTCCCCGACGGAAACCGTACTGGTTGCCCGCCAGGTCTGGCCCCACCGTCGAGAGATGCTCGACGAGGCGTTCCGCGATAATTCGCTCAAAGAGCTTACACACCTCGTCGAGCAACACGATCGGCCGGTATCCGGACGGTGAGTCCACCGGCCGCCCCGCCTTACGAATCAGGACCAGTTTCCCAGTCCTCCACACCTTGGGAAACTGGCCCCTTTCGAGGCATGCGCTAAAGAGCCCCATTAGTCGAGGCCCGAGTTCTTCGAGGGCCAGGACCCATGCACGGCCAGGAATGCCGTCGAGTCCGGGAGCAGTGATTTTCCGGCGTTTAAGCCGGAGTACTGCCGCACCTAGCTCCCCCACCCTGACTTCGGGTACGTCGTCTTCACTGATGCTATCCGCTTTATTGTCTCCTGGAGATTACCTTTAGCCTCCCTGTAAGCCTGATAAAGCTCCGCCTCTCGGGTTGCCGCGTCGTCTGGGCGGCGATGCCTCCGGCGAAACCTGGTGTACTGGCGGCGGGCGGAGATGCATGCTGCGCGCAGCTGTGCAATCTCCGGCGACCACCAGTACACCTGCTTCCTTGCCGGTCTGGGTGTAACTCTAGGCATCGTCGCATCACAGATTTGCGACATGGCTCTCCTGAACCACTCCGCCTCGGCATCCACATCGGCAGGCCAGTCCGGTGCCGGAATCCAGGCCTGCACGATGGATGCCTCCAGGAGAGCCTCCCGATCCAGATGGTGAAGTGCCCAACGCGGATCCGGGGGATTTTCTACCAGCTGTGGGAGGTCAGGTGGGGGGACGACATCGAATCGGATGTACCGATGGTCCGAGTGCGTCACCTCACCCTCCTCCACGTGCCAGCCAGTAATACGGGCGGCGAGGGCAGAGGTCGCGAACGATACGTCCACGACCGAGCTGGTCCCCCGCCGCCAGAAGGTGGCGACATTCCCCCGGTTGAGGACCACCAGACCACGTGTTCTGGTCCAGTCCTCAAGAAGCCTCCCCTTGTCCCTGGTTTCCCGGGAGCCCCACGCCTCACTCCAGGCGTTGAAGTCTCCCAAGAGCAGGACAGGGCGAGGACGGCACGCAGCGAAGACGACGTCGAGCTCAGTGAGCCATAGCTCAAACTGAGTCTCGTCCAGTGTCGGCGAGATGTAGGTGGCCACGACTGCCAACCCATCATTTTCCGCCGCAACACACCCGCGGCCCCTTGCAATGATAGCAAGGCGCGAGTTGTCTGCGGCGGACCCCCCGAAGATAAAACAGGCCGATCCGTACTCGTCCACCGGGCTTCCCGGGTGGACGAGGCTTTGGCCTCGAGGCGGCGCAGGTTGTGCTGCCGACCCGGTGGTCCGCAGTTTTGCCCTCCGCCTCGTATCTAAAGCAGCGAGGCGGGGCATCACAGGCACTTGCCTTGTGACCGGGCCGGCTGCAGCGGAAGCACCGATCGCCCACGGTGACTTCCGCTGTGCACTGCACTCCGACGTGCCCCACCACCATGCACCGGAAACATCTGGTTTCCTGGGCACGAAGGAGGTGCACCTGCGCCTTTAGGAAGCTCCCTACGAGGAGGCTTGGTCCGTCCGTCACTTTCAGTGCCGCCGCGATGGGCACTGGACGACTGTCATCCCATGACCAGTGGAGCCGAAGGAGATGTCTCCAGCCTTCACCTGGTCACGGGTGCAGCCGCCCACCTCCACGACGGCGGAGATTACTTCCTCCGTCGTGGCCGCGTCATCCAGACCCGTGATGCGCAATGCATGCTTCTGCGTCCAGCGCGTCCCTAAGCTGCGCTGCTAGGGCGTCAGCTGCTTGAGTCGCCGGAGACCTCGAGGAGGCGAGCCCCGGTGCGTGTCGTCTTGCACCGGAGACCCCCCTGGATATCGAGAGGCCCTAGCTAGTCGCCAAGAGTCAACCGGTGTTAAAGCGTAGAAAGAAAGGTCCAGTTCGTGGCAAAGGTTCGAACCTTTATGGTGGTAGACTTTACTGACAAAGTTTACAGACTAACAGACCTCCGTGGCGCAGTGAGTATTTGACTGCTATCCCTGAGGTCCCAGGTTAGATTCCGGGTCGAATCAAATATTTGTGTGATCCACTGATTGTTTCGGAGTTAGGGTGTTTTCAGTGTATATTAATAGATGTACCTATGTATTTAGAAATATATAAGTATGTTTATCAGTCGTCTAGATCCCATAGCACAAGCTTATATTAGCTTAATTTAGGCTAGATGACGTTGCGTGAGAATGTCCTAAAATATTGGATGGAACCAGGCGTTACTCGGCGAAAATCCATGACAAAGCAATGGTAAGTAAAATATTTTTAAAAAACACTTTAAACTTATTTTAAATTTACTGTCAGGCTGTTCTCTCTGAGACAGTCTTGATAATGCTGGGGCGGGGCCCCAAGTGATTAGATACTACGTCCTCGCCGTCCGCCCTGGACCCCAACTTGACCACGGTAACGCAGTGGCAAGTTGGGTGACCGAACGTATTTAGTCTGAACTTGTGATTGGCCAAATTTTTTGCGATTTTCCTGCTATGGATAACATCGAAGATACCTCCGGTCCCGACACTGCCCTTTCACGGGCAGTGTCAACCGACGACATTGCGCACTCAAACTTGATACTGATGCCTATGGATTTGGGGGCTCGCACCGCGCCGCCTAGTTGCAGCGCGATGTCGACGCCCCAAGGAACTGATGCTGCTGGGACTGACGATGGGTCAGCTCCCAGCAGTGTGAAGAAGAAGGGCCGCTCTTCTGGGACGAAGAAGAGGACCCTCGAGGAGAAGGGGGGGCCGCCGCGCGACCGTAGCACCAGCTGCTCCGGGTGGGGGTCCCTCCTCTCCAGTGATTCGGAGGAGGAGGTGCCGGTGAAGACGGTGCGTACGCGTCTAGACGCGTACAGAAGGCGGCCGCCAACTCCTCCTCCGTCCTCGGTCCAACTGTCCCAGCGAAGTCGCCGGGAAATCGGTGGGCCGCCCGCGCGGGAGCTTATGAGCGTTTTTGCCCGCATGAACGCGGCCATGCGGGGCAACAGGAACGTGGCGGGGAGGAAGAAGATTGTGGCTTCACTGGTGGATGAAGCCCAATCTTCCCTCAACAAGCTCCTCGCGCGGAGCGTCACCAAGGAGGAGGCGAGGCTCCGGAAGCAGGTGACGAGCCTGGAGGCGGAGCTCGCTGCTTCCAGGAAGCAGATGGATGACCTGTGGCGGGAGGTCGCTGACTTGACCAAGGTGGTCAAGGCGCCTCCCGGTCCCATGCTGCCGCCTCCTCCTCCGACGGCTGGACCAGCGCCGAAGACGGCGCCACCCACGGCGCCCACCACGGCGCCCACCAAGGCGCCCGCCACGGCGCCAACCACGGCGTCCACCAAGGCGCCCACCAAGGCGCCCACTAAGGCGCCCACCATGGCGCCCACCACGGCGCCCAACACGGTGCCCGGATCGCCGCCACAGCCTGTGCCGACTATGGTACAGGTCCTGACGGCGATCGAGAGGCGCCTCGCCGTCCTGGAGGACCGGGCGTACCGCCCTCCGCTAGCACGTCCCGCGTTCTCATACGCGGCGGCTGTTGGCGGTTCTCCCGCTCCAGGACCAAGCGGCACACCCGCTGTCCACCGCCCCGCTCCGCCCCAGTCCGCTCCAGCGTACCGGTTGCCGGCCGAGACCGCGGCCCAGGCGCGGAAGGCGAAGGGGCGCGGCAAGAAGAGCGGCACCCCTGCCGCCTCCTCTTCCTCTAACGCTCCCGCTGCTCCTTTACATCCCTCCGGACGGGAGGGATGGGAGGTAGTGGGGGCCAAGAAGAGGAAGACGAAGGCCGCCAAGAAAGCGGCCAAGAAAGTGGCCAAAGCCGCCGCGGCGAAGGCGCCGAAGAGGCCCCGCGCTCCTCGCTCCACAGCCGTCGTCCTTACGGTGACGACGGAGGGTGTGGAGAGGGGTGTGGGGTACGCTGATGTCCTGAGGACCGTGAAGTCCTCAGTCAACCTCTCAGCCCTCGATATCCAGGGGGGTCTCCGGTGCAAGACGACACGCACCGGGGCTCGCCTCCTCGAGGTCTCCGGCGCCTCCAGCGGCCCTAAAGCTGACGCCCTAGCAGCGCAGCTTAGGGACGCGCTGGACGCAGAAGCCGTCCGCGTCACCAGGCCCACCAAATGCGCTGCATTGCGCATCACGGGTCTGGATGACGCGGCCACGACGGAGGAAGTAATCTCCGCCGTCGTGGAGGCGGGCGGCTGCCCCCGTGACCAGGTGAAGGCTGGAGACATCTCCTTCGGCACCACTGGTCATGGGATGACAGTCGTCCAGTGCCCCGTCGCGGCGGCACTGAAAGTGACGGACGGACGAAGCCTCCTCGTAGGGGGCTTCCTAAAGGCGCAGGTGCACCTCCTTCGTGCCCGGGAAACTAGATGTTTCCGGTGCATGGTGGTGGGGCACGTCGGAGTGCAGTGCACAGCGGAAGTCACCGTGGGCGATCGATGCTTCCGCTGCAGCCGGCCCGGTCACAAGGCAAGTGCCTGTGATGCCCCGCCTCGCTGCTTTAGATGCGAGGCGGAGGGCAAAACTGCGGACCACCGGGTCGGCAGCACAACCTGCGCCGCCTCGAGGCCAAAGCCTCGTCCGTCCGCTGAGAGCGGTGGGGGTGCCGCTACTGCACGGCCAGATGTTTCTCGGCGGGATGCTGATATGGACGTCCATTAATGTCTGACGCCCATATCCGCATCCTGCAAGTGAATTTGAACCGCTGCCGCGCTGCTCAGGATCTTCTGTACCAGAGCATCCGGCAGTGGTCCATAAACTTGGTCGTGGTCGCCGAGCCGTACTACGTCCACCCGGGAAGCCCGGTGGACGAGGACGGCTCGGCCTGTTTTATCTTCGGGGGGTCCGCCGCAGACAACTCGCGCCTTGCTATCATTGCAAGGGGCCGCGGGTGTGTTGCGGCGGAATATGATGGGATGGCAGTCGTGGCCACCTACATCTCGCCGACACTGGACGAGACTCAGTTTGAGCTATGGCTCACTGAGCTCGACGTCGTCTTCGCTGCGTGCCGTCCTCGCCCTGTCCTGCTCCTGGGAGACTTCAACGCCTGGAGTGAGGCGTGGGGCTCCCGGGAAACCAGGGACAAGGGGAGGCTTCTTGAGGACTGGACCAGAACACGTGGTCTGGAGGTCCTCAACCGGGGGAATGTCGCCACCTTCTGGCGGCGGGGGACCAGCTCGGTCGTGGACGTATCGTTCGCGACCTCTGCCCTCGCCGCCCGTATTACTGGCTGGCACGTGGAGGAGGGTGAGGAGACGCACTCGGACCATCGGTACATCCGATTCGATGTCGTCCCCCCACCTGACCTCCCACAGCCGGTAGAAAATCCCCCGGATCCGCGTTGGGCACTTCACCATCTGGATCGGGAGGCTCTCCTGGAGGCATCCATCGTGCAGGCCTGGATTCCGGCACCGGACCGGCCTGCCGATGTGGATGCCGAGGCGGAGTGGTTCAGGAGAGCCATGTCGCAAATCTGTGATGCGGCGATGCCTAGGGTTACACCCAGACCGGCACGGAAGCAGGTGTACTGGTGGTCGCCGGAGATTGCACAGCTGCGCGCAGCATGCATCTCTGCCCGCCGCCAGTACACCAGGTTTCGCCGGAGACATCGCCGCCCAGACGACGCGGCAACCCGAGAGGCGGAGCTTTATCAGGCTTACAGGGAGGCTAAAGGTAATCTCCAGGAGACAATAAAGCGGGCCAAGACGGCGGCCCGCGAGGAACTCCTGGAGACCCTGCAGCAGAACCCATGGGGGCGCCCGTACCTACAGGTCAGGGAGAAACTCCGACCTAGGGCGCCCCCACTGACCCAGAGTCTCCAGCCGCAGCAGCTGGAGCGGGTCATGGGCTCCCTGTTTCCGACGAGCGCGGAGGAGCACGTCCCTCCGCGCATGGCTCCGTCTCTGCCCGACGCGGATAGCATCAGTGAAGACGACGTACCCGAAGTCAGGGTGGGGGAGCTAGGTGCGGCAGTGCTCCGGCTTAAACGCCGGAAAATCACTGCCCCCGGACCCGACGGCATTCCTGGCCGTGCATGGGTCCTGGCCCTCGAAGAACTCGGGCCTCGACTGATGGGGCTCTTTAGCGCATGCCTCGAAAGGGGCCAGTTTCCCAAGGTGTGGAGGACGGGGAAACTGGTCCTGATTCGTAAGGCGGGGCGGCCGGTGGACTCACCGTCCGGATACCGGCCGATCGTGTTGCTCGACGAGGTGTGTAAGCTCTTTGAGCGAATTATCGCGGAACGCCTCGTCGAGCATCTCTCGACGGTGGGGCCAGACCTGGCGGACAACCAGTACGGTTTCCGTCGGGGACGCTCCACCGTGAGCGCGATCATGCGCGTCAGGAGCCTGACGGAGGAAGCAGTCTCACAGGGCAAGGTGGTGGTGGCGGTGTCTCTAGACATCGCCAACGCGTTCAACACCTTGCCATGGAGCTGCGTTAGGGAGGCGCTCGTGTATCACGAAACGCCTCTCTACCTCCGTCGTATTGTCGGGGCCTATCTCTCGGAGAGGGCCATAGCTTTCCCCAGCTGGCTCGGGCCAGCTCGGCGAGATGTGTCGTGCGGTGTTCCGCAGGGGTCGGTCCTGGGGCCGCTTCTGTGGAACATCAGCTACGACTGGGTGCTGCGGGGTGCGTTGCCTGAGGGCGTCGGCGTAACGTGCTACGCCGACGATACCCTCGTCACGGCGCGGGGTGCAACGTACCAGGAGGCAGCACTCAAGGTCACGACGGGTGTTGCTCAAGTCGTGGGTCGGATACGGCGGCTGGGACTGGAGGTGGCCTTGCACAAGTCCGAGGTTCTGTGTTTTCACAGACCTCGGAACGGTCCACCTGAAGGTTCCAGCATAAATGTGGGAGGCGTTAGCATCGGCATCAAACCCTCGATGAAGTATCTAGGGATCGTACTTGATAGCCGATGGAACTTCGGACCACATTTCCGAAGTTTGGTCCCCAAGGTGACACAGGCATCGGTCGCGCTTTCGCGACTGATGCCCAACCTAAAGGGACCCAACGCTTCCTGCAGGAGACTGTACCTGGGGATCGTGCGGAGTATGGCCCTATACGGGGCTCCCGTATGGGCGGCGCGGTTGACGGCCAACAACTCAACGCTCCTTAACAGACCGTTGAGGACCTTGGCCGTCAAAACAATAAGGGGCTACCGCACGATCTCCGGAGAGGCTGCATGTCTCCTAGCCGGGACCCCTCCATGGGACCTGGAAGCGAGAGCCCTTGCGTCATTGTTCCAATGGCGCAAGGAGGCGCTGGAGCGGGACCACAGGCCTGCGTCTCGAGAAATCCTGGACCGGCGGTCCCAACTCCGACAGGATCTCATGGAGTCATGGAGGGTGCGACTTGAGCAACCCAAGTGGGGTGCCACCATCATCGCGGCGGTGAGACCGATCATGGACGATTGGCTGCAGAGGCAGCATGGTGACCTCACGTATCGTGCGACGCAGATCGTTACCGGGCATGGATGCTTCGGTAGCTATCTGTTTCGCATCCATCGTGAGGTCACACCCCGGTGTCAACACTGCGAGGTTTCCGACGACACCGCACTCCACACGTTGGTGGAGTGCTCAGCGTGGGCGAGTCAGCGCCGGGACCTCGTAGTGGGTCTGGGCGTGGATACCCTCTCGCTGGAGACCATGCTTCAAGCCATGGTCTCCAGCGGGAGTAGGTGGAACGCGGCCGTGTCCTTCTGCGAGCAAGTCGTGCTCGCGAAGGAGGCGGCCGAGAGGGAGAGGGAGCGTGCCCTCCCCGCCGAGTTCCGTAGTCAGCGGCGAGGCCGCCGCAGACTCATCTACGCCCAAGACCATCGACCTCCATGATCGGGGCCTGAGGACGGCGGGATCGCCACCCGTCGTCCTTACAGAAGCAGGCTAGAAGGGTTGCGTGCTGCGGGGCCTTTGCCCCATAGCACGCAACCAGATTCACTCATTGACGCGGGATAAAACCCTACCCCAACGACGCGGGATTCTCATACCGACCCAACCCCCCGCAGAGACCACAGAGGTGGTCAAAGTCCGCCGGGCGCCACTGGAAATACGTTCTGCTTGTAACCAGAGACGCCCGGCAACGGACGTTAAAGCGGCCGCGGCCTTGGTCGCGGAACTAAAAAAAAAAAAAAAAAAAAAAAGTCTTGATAATGCTTCGTTTAGAGGCGAAACAATTGTCGACGTTTTGTTGTCTTTTTAATCCTGCGAAAAATAGTGCTATTAAGAAATTTAAAATAAGTTTAAAGTGTTTTTTAAAAATATTTTACTTACTATTGCTTTGTCCTAAAATGTTTATTTATTTAATCCTAATGTGGATATTAATTCAGGCAGTGAATTCTTTTCTCGGTTCAGGTTAATCAAATAAAGGTACAGTGTCTGCACTTCAGCTTCTTGCTCTTTCATAATCAACCCTAAAATTGCAATCCACTTAAGGTAAGTAAGCTATTCAAATCTTTAAAGTGACCATTCATTAGGTTGATTGACTTAATTTGCTAGTATGTAGAAATGCGGTAGTTAACTGGTTAGAATTTACATAAAATGGCGCTCCCACGGCGCAAGGTGAACTAGTTATTCTTAAATTGTCGCTTTTGAGCCTAATATATGTGAATGGTGTTGCGTAAGTTCACTACTACACACATTGTAAGTTATTGCTGTGTCATTGTACGTGGATGCACATTATTTTTTTTGGAAATTCCCTAGAGTAATTTAAATTCATAACACACAAGGTTTTCCCCAATGTTAGTTGGAGACATTAATGTGCCAACTAGCCACTAGTAATGTTCGTTGGTCCCATGTAATAAGTAGGCAATGTAACAGGTAGGTAAGTCTATTACCAAAAAGGGGCCCTTTTATATTTGGCAGAACCTAGTTCGTTTCTCGGCACCTGCAAGTGAGGTTGGCTTGAGACTATTTTTTTCAACCGACTTCCAAAAAAGGAGGAGGTTCTCAATTCGACGGTATGTTTTTTTTTGTTTGTTACCTCATATCTTCGGACTGGGTAAACCGATTTTGAAAATAATAAAATATATTTAAACACTAATATTTTCCTACAGCAAGATTCAGGGTGTAGACATTGTTCTTAATAGTGCCAGAAACGGATGTGTGCAATTTTTAATTATTATTTGGGCAAACATCTGTGCGTAATTTACGGGTATAATCTGAATGGAACAAATTCAGAATACTTATTTGAATTTTAGAAGTCAAGGTTTCGATATATTTTTGATAAACCGATAATTCGAGTAATAGAACCGGCTCAAAATAAAAAACCTTGTATTTAAAATGTTAATTCAAAGATATTTTTACCTACTAAAATATAAAATTATTATTCCTTACAAGAGAAGCTATAAATTAAATAGATGAAAATCGTATTGGCTGTGATTATGAGTTTACAACACATACATATAGGTGAGCGAAATCCCGTCTAAGGTTATGAGTACGCATGAGTAATGAATTAATGAAAAAGGTATCTAATTAAGCGTCTACATTACCGACACATGTGTTAATGGTATTCTAAAAAATGTCAATAAAACAGTTCTCATGCTCACTTTCATCTATTCTTGCTTGACAGACCATGGAACTAATCTCATATATTAATACGATACGCACATTCTTTAAATCTTCCGTTATACAATTTTATGGACACCGTACTTATTTGCCAACATTTACTAGAGCAAATAGGCACTTAACTTACAACTTTAGCGAACGGATTCACATAATATTTGTCGCCGGCAGAAAAGCACTGAACCGGTCATTTCATTCGTGTTGTCTCTACGCTGCTGTTATACAGATATTTTTATATAAATTAAAACTAGGGATAAAAGGACTAGTAATTTATTATCTTGCCCATTGTGCTTTAGTTGAATTTCATGCTACGGACTATCTAACATCAAAATTTAAAAAAATAATCGTGTAATAACAACTTAACAGTAGTTTTACACGCGTGATGATCGTAATTAGTTGTAGTTATTTATTTATGCTTCTGTGGAACATATACCTACCGTGAATGATACAAAACGTGTATTGGTCGTCCTCCGGCCGTTTGACATGTTTTGTCTATAAATATACCTATCTACCTACTAGTTAAGTACTTATAGATTTTGCACGTGACGAATGATATAATGTTTTTACATACTTTGTATTACTTAGCGAGATCCTTCGAACTAGTACTATAATATAAATATAATACCTATATAAGTACGAGTAATACAACTGACGCTGCGGCTTCGATAGCATGGCATAATTCTCTCGTTCCCAATGAGACGGCATGCCATGCTTTGGGTGTCTGGCCAGCGCCTGAACACATTTACCGGGATCAATGCTCTACACGTGAATGAGTAATAAACATCCTTCCCAAATCTTATTCTAACCACTCAGCGGTGGTATTTTTTTTTACATTTGTAGTCGAAGTCAAAATGGTTAGTCATTGAGACGTGAAGCCAATGACTCGAACTATATCTTAATAATGTTATTCAATACCTACTTAATATTAAGTATTGAAGGTATGTATTATACCCGCGTAAGGCAGTACACTTACCTTGCAGCCAGGATCGCCTTGCGGTGACTCAGTTCGCGAAACTCGATATAGATATAAATATGGTCACTCAAGCGCCACTTGGAACCGTCATTATACTTATATCACACCTATTCCCCGAAGGCGTAGGCAGACACTTACATACAATTTACGTAGGTCCCACGTAAAACGGGGTGAATCTCCGCTAACCTATTTGGGGTTTACCGGATGCCCAGAGCTGAGCTGAGTGGAGACAAGCTGTGTAATTGCCCATCAACAGATAATGGACAAGTGCAAAGCTTTTCGCTATTACCTACTAAAACTATGGGCAAAATGTGGGTGAGTAATACACCTCTGCTCTACCCGCTCAAGAATATAGGCGTGTCTAATTACATGTAATTATTATACAATAAGCCACAATTATTAAAGATTGCTATTAATCAACTGATCTAAGGAGGTGTTTCTTATATCGATTGCATGTTACAAGTTTCTTGAGTTATCGATTTTCTAAATTATTTAGTGTAGTACGGACAGATTAGTGTGATATACATACCTTTAATATTATTAGTAATTTATCAAAATGGTTCTACCATTGCCTGCAGCCTTCGATGGCTGATCGAAATATAAAACGGATTATTTTTAAACATTATTTTTCACATGTTAAATGAGCATTAGATATGTAAGAATATCAATAAACTATTAGACTCATATATTTGTGGCCATGAAATTTCCAATACCTACTACCTTTTTCTTTGTCTTAATGTAAAGGTATAATGCGAGCTAATGATTAATTAAATTAATGTTATTCGTTGATGGCATGAATCAGTTCATTTGAAGATTAGATGTAGGAACTTTTTACTGCTGTTTTTTTTAAATTTCCGTACATTAATTAATTCGTTATGTGTATTGTATGACTCAGTATACAAACAATAATGCTATTTGATCTTCTACTGATTCCTTTATGTTCATTCGAACCGTTTTATCGCATTTCGTTCACTTCTCAATTGGTCAATTTGACGAAAACACGTCTAATTCGCATTTAGTCCACTTCAAAGTTGGTCCACTTCGCACTTGGTCCATTTCGCATTTGGTCCACTTCGCAAACACCTCTGTTGCCCGGAGAGTATGGTTGGAAGCGTCGCCTTGAGTCGAACGACATCAGATACATAGTTTATGGGTAATAAGAGAAAGAAAACTAAAGAAATTCATTATGAAATAGGTGCAATAATATGAGTGCATCCAATCGACAAGAATACATAATCAAGTTACATTTAAACAAAGCCATTTAAACATAAACAGCAACACGTAACTACGCTCTTTAATAATAATGGCGTTTGTGCATAATAATTATGTCACTACACTACAGCCCTACCCTACTATTATGTTACATATTTACAACAACTAGGTACTTGTACTTACCTACTTCGTAACAAACAAAACCTTGTTAGTTAAGAATTTATACTGAACGGAATCAGGCGTTACCTGGCGAAAGTCCATGATAAAACAATGGTAAATATGATGTTTAATTTAAAAAAAATAATAGCAAAAGTTCGCTCCAAACGAACGTTATAAACGTCGACATATGTTTCACCTCTACACGAGGCATTATCAAGACTGTCTCAAAGAGAACTGCCTGTTTGGCTGTCTCTAACTAGGTCGCCGCAGTCGCGAAACGTACCGTTACGCTGCAGCATATATTTGAGCGAAGCGAGTTTAAATTCAAAATTCTGGCTTCTTAAGAACCTGGGTAATTCTGTAAGCTTTCGATGAGTGCAAGAAAATCCGAAATCGGCCGAGTATTCGTCGAGAAACAATTTAACATAAATCGTAACAAAAATAATTTGAGTCACCCGTTGAGAGCTCCGCTCGCATTCGGCTCGCTTCGCTCAATTAAGTCATAACTGTCTCAAAGAGAACTTAGCCTGTTTGGCTGTTCTCTTTGAGACAGTCTTGATAATGCCTCGTGTAGAGGTGAAACTTAAATGTCGACGTTTATAACGTTTGTTTGGAGCGAAAATTTGCTATTATTTTTTAAAAATTAAACATTACCATTACCATTGTTTTAAGAATTTATGTTTTTACTTAATGTATATTATTGTTTTGAATAGTATTGCTCAGGTAAGTTATGGTACTCAATGTTTGTCTTAATATTTTTTTCAATCGACTTTAAAAAAAGTTCTTAATTCCAGGATGTTTTATGTTTGTTAACTTATGCCTTTCGACTGAAAGAACTGATTTTGAAAATTAAATTAAAACCTACTGCTTCTCGTGTGGTTCTATTCCAACAATTATTTGGTCCGTTATCCGTGAAAATTTCGACTGTTTTACTATTACGGTTGATGAGATACAGCCTGGTGACAGAATCATAGACGGACGGACAGACAGCGGAGCCTATCTAATAGGGTTCCGTTTTACCCTTTGTGTACGGAACTCTAAAAGGGTAAAATTTGGGAGGAATTTCTAGATAGACAAACACTAATAGTTATAATAGAACAAGGTGCGTTGTTTGCGTTGTGGTACAACAAGTGAACGGCCTTGCTCACCCGAAGGGTCAGACTCTCGGTCAGTGGGCCAGTTTACTCTCAGTACAACACTCTCGATTTCATACCAACTTACAATAGAATATCTTGGAACAAATGTTATAAATATAGTAAAGCGAATGAAGTGTCAAAAAACGATTAACAGTAACTGCCAAAATGCACCTACATTTCAGCAGCAGTTTAATGAACGCCTTTGTCGGAGAAGAACTTCGGAGAAAAATAAGTGTTTTTGTGTAGTGTTGTGTTGGCACATAGGTAGACTATATTCTGGATTAACATACGAGTGTCTAGTATTATGTGTTTCCGTAGAAATTTAGAAATCAGCAGATTGTTCTACTCGTGGGTATCGGCTGGTTACTAAAAACTGAATTTGTTATTTAATACATACATAACATTAATTAATTATGCAGATTGTATCGAATGCTATTTAGCATTATTTTACTTACCCTACCAACTTCTATGATTTTTAATCACGAAAAGAATATAACGAGCCTACTATACGCTATAAGGTAAATACCTCCCTTGGCGTCCGAGGTGTACATTTAATTATGGTAATGTAATTTCCGGATGTTTCTACTCAAATACCAAAAAAAGTTTCAATATTACCGCACAGCATTATGGTTATGCTAATTATTACGTAATTAAGTCATAACACAATAATAAACCGTAACTTAATTGTGATGTAGTGGCATTTGTGATTGTTATTAATTAATTAAACAAGTGCAGGTCATGAAAGGGTCATTTAATGAGCTTCGTAGCAACGTACAATACGATGACTTGGTGTAATATTAATTTTAGTACGCAATGATTACATCCGCATTAATTCGGTAGCTTGTTTACATTATAATGTAAATTAGGGTTCAATTTTATTTACACAGGGTGATTTTTAATTGCTAGATATGATTGAACGAGCAAGCAAAGTGGGCGAATCGTCTATATTTCAAGACCAGAAGGGATAAACTTGCTTTCGTTTGTCTGTCTGTCTGTTTGTATATGTGTTCCTGGTTAGCGACCACATTTTTTATTGGAAGTGTTCCTTGATTAAACACTATTTTTTTTCCGTTAGTTTTTTGATTCTGGGGAAATAGGGGCAAAAATACTATGAAGCTTTTAATGTTCGCGAGGTATTATTCGACCATATGGGCGACTATTAGTTTAATATGGTATTAGGTATATCACGGATACACATACATATACAAAATAAGGGGTAGACAGAGGCGTTTAAAATACCAATAATCGCTAGACACTTTCTTGGTCTCGGAAATGGGCACCATCGATCATAGAGTTCAAAATAACTTATTATTAGCGGACGCCCGTGGCTTCGCTCACTTAACAAATTATTCACAAAAACCTTCCTCGAGAACCACTCTATCCATTGGTGGAAAATCCAATTGCGTAATTTTAAAGATCTAAGCATATATAGGGATCGAAAGGAACTATGTATTATACTATTTTATGATTATGATTGGTAAAATCTTAATAAATTTAAAATTCTTTTGTTTTTATTTCTTGCTATTATAATTATCATGTAATACATATTATAATGTATTACATTGTACACAATTTCTCACGATATTGTTTCCATCCTATAGTTGCCTGAAAGAGATTGCTCTTTAGCGATGTCACCTATTGTACTTATATTTTGAAGGCATTTATCATTAATAATCTCTGTTTTTTGTGTATAAGAAAGAGTATTATCTTAAAACAATTAAGTATAGTTAATGTTGTATATAGTTGTATATAGTATATAGTTAATTGACTGCGACACATTATAAAAGAAAACTATAATTAAATAGAATATTTTTTTCGTAGGCCTCTTGGTAAAGTAATACGGTATTCAATCATAAATAACGTCGTAAAAGTATAGTCATATTTATCAATTATAATCTACTTATATGAATATTGAAGCACGTCGTTAATTTTTTAAATATTCGTAGATTATAATCCAAGAGTCTACTGAGAATCTACTGCGTAGTACCTACGAGTAGGTAACCTTAAGACACGCATATGATTTGAACTTACTTCGCAATTCTTTTGTCTTAATCAGTTTAAAAACTTTAATACAAAAAAATAAGGTCAGTCACCTATCCTTGATATTCAATTATTCAACTTGATCCCGGGCCACATGCATCCGATTAGCTACGTATTATGAATATCGTCGCTCTACCATCACCACTCTCAGGGTGTAAGCAAATCTTTGCTTTTTTTACTCGCTTAGAATATCCTCTTTATCACTACACTAACCTTTGTTCTTTTTCGTCTCAGTAGGTGTGTAAAATTCAACTTACCATCCATGTAAGCTGTTCGCATTTCAACGTTCAACCCTGTCGAGATGGACCCCTATGCGCAAATTTTAAAGTCCTCTTATAATTTGTATATTATATAATTTGGAGAAATTATGATAATAGCAATACTGGAAAGCTGGCAACAGATAAGTAGACATTCCGCATAGTCTTTAAAATAAATTTATAAACGCTCTACCACACAACAAGCTACATATTAGTTAGATATACGTGTGTTGTCTATGCCTAAACTGTGTTATACCCCTCGGTTCCATAACATTGGATGTAACGAAGATCGTAGGTAGATAGCTTCTATTGTTAGCCCAGCCTTAATATAGGGCTGTCTATACAGGCACGAACCTATAAGAATGAAAATGAAAGTAATGAATTCGTTCAGGAAATCTCATATTATTGAAATTATAATAACTGAACGCTTGTTTGATTTATTATCAACGAAACGAGTAAAGTGAAATGTAACAAGTAAGAAAATATTCCAATAATGCAATTTAATATAATATAATTTAATATAATCGTAAAGTTGTACTTAAATTCAAAAATTCTGCTTAAAACGAGAACTAGCTAAAGCTGAAGAAGTGTATTTTTTTCATTTACTTTTTAATTAACATTTGGATAGCAACAAAAGACTATTAACTCGATTTAAAATTATAGAATTAATTTAATTTCCTTCACAATATTAGCATTTCAGACAATTCGCAGTAAATAAATATTTTAGTCAATAAGTAAATAAGTTGTCGAAAACCAATGATATCGCAGAAAATGTCAATCACCTTCTACAGAGACCTCTGACATTTCTTAATCTTATACAGTAGTATGTATTTTGTTAGACCTATACAGTATCGTTATGCAATCGATAGTAGTTAGGTAGATCCTCTGCTGGTAACCAGAGACGCCCGGCAACGGACGTTAGAGCGTCCGAATTAAAAAAAAAAAAAGTAGTTAGGTAGATGCACTCTGTTCGTCGCACCTTGCGGTTATTGCCCGAAGTATTTCGAACCTTCCCTCCATCAAGCTATTTAATACCCAGGAAACGTACCTATATGACGGTTGGCAGCCCTACGTACAAGGCGATACTCCCCATTAGCGGCGGTCTAAATATTGTATTGTCCGTCGTCCGTCCTAAACACTTCATTGTTTCTGACGTGGCGTGTGTCCGAGTTGATGGCCGAGGTTGATATCTATGATAGCCCGCAGCAATCCGTGCTCGTATGAATCGTGTAAGGACCGACTCACCCATGTTTACCCTATTTTATGGTAATTGCTCACAATCACACAACTAATATTTTAATATTAGTTGTGTGATTGTGAGCAATTAAAACATATCCATCTGATCCATCACAGACAACATCACAAATTTTATTTGCTTTACATAGTAATGTAATAAGTTCGATTTTTTATTTTACTCGCTGATAAAAGCTGTGTGTATCATCAACAGTTTTACTTTAACCCCTCCTAAAGCCGGGCGCCACTAGAAATACCTTCTGCGTGCGAGCCAGAGACGCTCGGCAACAGACGTGAGAGCGGCCATGGGCCGCGTAATTAAAAAATACAAAATGAAACCCCTCGTAAAGTATGATAATAGGATTAATAAGTGACCATTTCTCACAGTATCTCGCACGTGCTCGAATTCCTATACTAATACAAGCACGTTAGCTTATAGCAAAAGTAAAACCGTATGATTTAATTCCAAAAAACATGTTTGTTAATTTACTATTAAAACTATTGGGTATTACCTAATAAGGAACATTATTCTGTGTATAATAAGTACCATAAAGGAAAACGAGTTTTTAAAATATAAAACGAGTTAAATAAATAGTCCATTGAATTATAATTTATAAAATTCCTATTATGTTCTGTCAAATAGGTTTGTTACCTTATAGAAATACTAATATTAATTAGGTACTTAAATTTTATTTTGCAACTAATGTCTGCAACTAATATTCATGGAATATATTGTATTATTGATTATTTTTATAGCACTTTTAATTCCCTATCAATGCTTGACTACGTAATATACAAAATTATTAATTGAGCGAAGCGAGCCGAAGGCGAGCGGAGCAGGTTAAATGTAAAATGTTCGGATGTTCGTTTCTCAGCAACCTCTTGACCGATAATTAATTTTTTTTCACCTAAATTAATAGCTGATTTCAATTAAGGTCGTGACGAAGCTCAAATATTCAATTTAAAAAAAAAAAAAAAAACTAATAATACGAAGCCGCGCACTGTTTACCGGTGATGTCTCCGGTTTCATCAGCATTTCATCGTGGCCAGTGCCGAGCCAATCTACCGTTCTCCAGAAAAAAATTGCCAGACTTAAATGCTTAAGTAGTGGTAATTTAGGCTCGCATTCTATCAACATCTATAAATTGCGTTTAGTATGTGTATATGTTGATTTGTTATTTTTATATTTTGTCTAAAAATTGCGTGATTGTATGATTGTAAATATTTACATATACATATAACATAAAATATAAATAAGTACCTCCCACGAAACAATTGCGAAAACCATGACCGAATTAAATAAGTGCACACTGAACAATATTGCGTTCACGAAGTGAAACGATGCACCCGTTCGGTGCACAATGCGTCGCGTCACGCTGCGACGACCACAGAAGGGCACGGTCCTTGTCGGTGACAACTTGACAACAGAGTTTACAACCTTGTATTAAATGTATATAATTACATTGTAATTTATATAGCCCAGACTACAAATAAACCAGGGCTAATGTTAGGTATATATCTATAGTATGTACCTAACATTGGCCCTGGCTATTGTTATGACGAATTTTACCAAATAGATTTCCAGCCCAAACATAATTTCTTCCTCAGTTTAATTTTTAGGGTTCCGTAGCCAAAGGGTAAAACGGGAACCCTATTACTGAGACGTCTGTCCGTCCGTCTGCCTTAGGCTGCATCTCATGAACGGTGATAGTTAGAAAGTTGAAATTTTCACAGATGCTGTCTTTCGGTTGCCTCTTTAACAACAAATACTAAAAAACAGAATAGAGTTTTTTATATATATTATTTATTGTATGGGCTCCCATAAAATAAACGTGTTTTTTTTTTTGCCGTTTTGGTACGTAACCCTTTGTGCGTGAGTCCGACTCGCACTTGGCCGGTTTTTTATAGAGTTTCAAGTTCAATCTCTTTTTAAAGTTTTTATATTTAACTATAAATAATTACGAGTATCTGAAATGTTTCTAACTTAATTTTTTGCTCGTAATGAATGTATACAAATATCTAAAACATTTTGTTCGACAATTCCAAGTCATGTTCTACACTAAGTAATTTTTTTGCGTATTGTTTTTATATTTCGTTTGTATTTTTTATCATGTAAGTACCTATTCAACGTATGATGATAAGAAATTATATATAATGAGCTTAGACAAGTGCTAACACTTATAACACTGGTCATGTCAGGTTTTTTCTGTTATGATGGTACCTTTTCTACTGAAACAAAAACTTTAAATGCAACCGAGACTATTTCTTAATATGTAGGGCTAGTTTTACCAGATAATCTCTGAAGAAGTTTTACCAGTGCGATCACTACCAAAGAGGCTGAAACAGTGGTCCAAGTTCACGCAAGAGGTGTACTATGTGCTCTCAATTTGACCTTTTATATTGACCATAGATACACACATAGATACTGCGCCATAGAAATATTTCCATATCTTCCGTAGTGAAGGCCTGGCTTTCCTACCAGTTAAATCAGCACAAGGTATGCTCCCCTCAGAAGTCTGAATCCCTCAGATATCAAGTTTAAGATGTTTCCCCACAAAACACAGGAGCTATTAAAATGGTGTGTGACAACTTGCGGGGGTTAAAATCTAAGAATGTACTTCTGTTTTACATTTACTGATATGTATCCCCACTTTACGTAGGGGAGCTACTGGGCTGGGCAAGTGGCGAGCTCTTGAGAGCGTCCCTTTGCTCTTTCTAACCTTTTTTTATATATTTGGTTCGCCAAATTGACGCCGCCCGCCTGGTGGGGTAAGTCGTGACGACGTCTAGCGATTGTGGGCCACACTAACAGCGCACAATACTATAGAGAGTGGCCCTCAACTTGACGACCTACTGATGTGCCTCTTCACGCTCCGCTTAAAGAACCCAGGGTTATATGTGGGAGGAAACACGTGCACAGGCAGGGCGTTCCAGGCCACTATCGTTCGGCAGAGAAAAGAACGTTTAAAACGTTCGGTTCTCGCGAACATGCCATCCACTGTGTGGGAGTGGCATCTCTGCCCGGCACGCGGGATCGTTCGGGATCGGAAGGAAGAGGGTGGTATCAGATTGAAGAGCTCTTTAGAACACTCGTCGTGGTAAATACGGTAGAATGCGGCCAAGGAAGCTATTGTTCGGCGCTGAGCTAGCGGCTCAATGCTTCCCGTTACCTCCGGACAACCTATAATACGGATGGCCCGTCGCTGCATAGCGTCGAGAGCGTCCAGCAAATACTTCGCGGAGCCGTCCCAGAGGTGAGAGCAGTATTCGACGCAGGGTCTAATCTGCGTCTTGTACAGCAGACACCTCTAGTGCGGTGTAAAGAATCGCTTTACCTTATTCAGTATCCTTAGTTTCCGCGAAGCTAGCCCTATACATCTTTCGATGTAGTTTTTATTATTGATATCTCGACGAACGTCTATGCCAAGGATGTCAAGATTGTCCTTCATTGGTAGGTAATAATGCATTCTGAAGAAAGGGTAGGGGAAGGAAAGAGGATTTCTTCGTTGTAAATGCACACGCCTGTGTTTTGCGGGC